>QEPC01002815.1:66427-82631 GCA_003113815.1 Sphenodon punctatus
TCCTTTTGACAAAGGCTCAAGTCATATCAAACAAATTGGGCTCTTTTTCTTATGATTTAACCAATAGGCAAAGGCAAAGCAACTTTGTACACATTCGTTCTTTATTGAATTGCTGATAACTGGAGGGGACAGTTTCTCTAGAGGAACGAAAAATATGAAGACTCAAGACATTTTTGACTGATACAAAAGGATTCCTTGGTTGCTGCACTCCATAAGAAGACAAAGATACAAAATTGGGATTGAAAGGCCACTCTCATTATTCCAATTCAGAATTGGCATTTTCAGAGATTTTGGGGGTCCAGTGGATCATATAACATAAAACATAAAACTGGGGGCCCTGATGTTCCCTCATGTACCATCCCTCCCTAGCTAACTATTACCTAACTCTCCCCCCACCCCCAAACCACAGTCTGGTTAAGGGTGGGGATGTTTAACTGTCCCATTGGGGACCTTGTGGCAAGGTAGATATGAGGCACCTGAGTCCTCATGATGATTCTTGTCTTCCGGGTCCCCCTAGGCCAAGCCTATGCAAGGCTATTTACCACCACCTAGCTGTGGCCTGCCCTTGGTGTAGCATCCAATTTCCATCTGCAATGAGATGCCACAATTATCCTTATTTACTTGTAAGTATAAACCCTAACATTAACTACCACTGGACAGTGGACCCCCACCAGAGTGACAAATATACCATAGCAATAAGAGCTAACCACCTAGCCAACCTGGACAACATGATGCTGAACACAGCCAATTGAAATTGTTCCATATCAAGCACTGTGGGGAAGACTAAAACCAGGGATCACAAAGTCCAATTAGTGGTCCCTGACAAAATTCCTTACCGGCTCTGAGTAGGTGACCAGATCTACCTCACAGTATCATTTATTACGTGAGTGTGTAACAGAAGCTCCACTATCCTTGGAGTCTGGGTGCAAACTGTGCAGACCTCCAGGCTCCCAAGATGGCACAGCTAAAGTCCCGTGTTGTGAAACTTGGCTTTCGTGCCAGTGCTGGGAATTGCGCAGGAAACCCCAGTCACCACTGTTGCCCTAACTGTCTTTGCGGCTGCACAGGTCATCTGCAGCATCTTGTCCCCACTGCCTTGCCTCCTTCCTTTAAGTGGGGGAAGGACAAGCACTCCCTATCCTCCAAGCACTGGGCTCTGGGGCAATGAGGATTGCCGCTACAACCTGAAAAAAGACCAGGACACAAAATTGGGACTAAAAGGTCACACTCATCAGAATTGGCATTTTCATAGACTTTGGGGGTCCAGTGGATCACAGAACATATAACATAACATAACATAACATAACATAACATAACGTCAAACAACTAACTACCACTGGACACCCAGCACAAAAAGCCACCAGCTTTATGCTTGGCTGGCCTTTGCCCCACCCCCTGAAATTATTTTTTCAGAACTTCATCTAGTTTCTCTTTCAGGCAGAGCAGACAAATGCAACTCCACCCCAACATTAGACAGGTGAACACCATTCTGCCAATATAACTTGGGCCGAGTATGACATATATTATAATCGCCAATGCACATGCACCCCAAAGAATTCAGGCATCATGGCCATCTCCCTATTTACCTTTCTTTCTGGCCCTGTCCACTTTCACCAGGATCATGCCTGGGAATAACTTCTGGGCTGCTAAAAGACCTCTTTATTTTTAAAATTAAGTGCAGGCCCCTGTCCCTAGGCAGGTTATTCTCTCGCAGGTGAAGCACTATTATGTTTATTTATTTATTTATACCCTGCCCCTCTTGCCATAGGTGACTTGTGGTGACTCACAATTGAACAACAACACACATAATATAAAATATATGTATACAACATAAAAATAAAACTATATAAAATGGTACAAAAACGAATAGTATAAAAACTTGAATCATGTGCATATATAAACCCCAAGTGTATAAAATAAAACCCTTGACCTAACCAAATAAACCCATCCCACCCTCCCCTCTTCCAATGCCAAATGCCTGGTGGAAGAGCCAGATTTTATACTTTCATTCTGTGGTGAGAAGGTACAGGCTGAGGAGAACCTCCACCAGGAGGGTGTTCTAGAGTGGTGGCTCAGGCACCAAGAACACTCTCCTGTCCGTCTGAACCCTATGATAGTGTGGGAGTTCCAGGAGGGCACCCCTGGACAACTGCAGGGACCAGCCAGGGGCCCAGGGGATGAGGCGATCACAGAGATTGGATAGTAGGGCCCAGGTCATTTAGAACTTTAAAGGTCAACACCAGCACCTGGAATTGGGCCCGGAAGACAATAGGCAGCCAGTGCAGTTCTTGGAGCACATGTTATATGTTCCCTGTGGCCTGCCTCTGTGAGCTAATAACTAGCTTAGTTATTCTGCACTAAGTCTCGGTGCATCGATTGCCAAGTGGAGAAATGGTAACAGTTTCTCTCAGTGCATGTCGCATCTCACCTTCCACTCTACTCAGTAAATTCGCTTAAGCCCAGCTGTGATCCTCAATGGGACCTTGCAGAAAACTTGGCTGCCCAATGTACAATGCTATGCCCCACTCTCCAGATAATTTTGAGAGCCCTTCTGTGTACCCAGACTGTAGGTAGAAACAACATAGAACAATTAACAATAGAAAAAACAAACAAATCTATACCTGGTTTCTGTGGGAGGATCCCTGATGTACGTCTTAAAGACTCGGGATCTTCAATGCCCTACTCCTTTAATCTCGCTCTGAGACATGCCATATGTAGATTCAGCACTGGCAGCTGCAATATGGAAGGAGCAGGAGCTATACTTAGCTGCTGGAGTTTCAAGGGAGTGAAGGCATTTCTGAAAAACTGTCATAAATTGGTACCATTTGAGGTAAGCCCCATGGCCATGCCTGAAGAAAACTCCCAGGAAAGTGGGAGGGAGTGCTAAGATAGCGCTTGACAGTCCTAACCGGGCATATATCCTCATTCCCTGCCTGTTTAAGGGTTACCACATGGCCCTTTCCTTTCTGATCCATCTTGGAAAACCATAGACAACGGACTGATAGGCTATGCTGGCTACAAGAGATGTCGCTGTACTCAATGGCATGCCTGGAAACAAACCACTGAGATTTGGTTTGGGGATGAGTTCACTAATCCTGAAAGCTCTGAAGAAAGCAACCTTGAAGGTCGCATGAAAAAGGATGGTCTCTTTTAGATCAAAACAAACTTGCTGTAAACACACCAGAAATCTGTAGTAACAGCTTTTGGATACCCGGGGTCCTGTCATCCTCTTCCTTGCCCTGCTCACATGACCAGCTTTTGACCATTCTCTTTATAAAGAATCCTTGATCAGGGTTAGGATGTCCTGCCAAACTGCACACAGAAGACAGGGTAGAAAACTTCCAAGTGATGGTGCCTGCTGCCAGCCCTCACCACCTAAGCCCCAAGACAAAATTCAATATATGATATTTGGGGATGGGAGAATCCATGTGCCACCCACATGGGGCCCAGAATGCTTTGCATTCCCTAAAGGCCCAGCCATAAGTCACCCTGGTCCCAACTGCTATTCACCCCTTGTTAAAAAGGTCTACAATCTAAGGTTCCATATGTCCCTCGGCATGTTCTCCTGTGACTCCCTGGCCCAAATACTGCTATACCTGGGACCAAATGTGGGCATTTGCTGTGTCATTAATAAAGCTGGATACATGTCTGGCTATAAACAGGATGCTACGCCTAAGGAATAGCAGCACAAATTCCCACACAAAGCCCATTACTCTATGAGATTTGGAGGATAGGGAACTGATAACATTGACAACTGCTAGGTTGTCGCACTATAACTGGACTGAGAGATCAGATAATTCCTATGTCCACCAAAACTATAGGAAAGACTTTTTTTAAAAAAGTCAGGTCCCTAGTGATTCCTTGATACTCCCATTTAGTCAGCCATGGGGCAGCACACCACTTTCTCCTTAAATAAAGACCAAACCATGCCCCACCCACTGCATCAGAATGAACCTGGAGCTCTGCCTTGAGTAACAGCTTCTTCTGCCAAAAGATCAGCCCATTGAATTATGCTAGAAATACAGCCCATGTTTTCCGATCTCTCTCATGCTGCAGTTAAGGCCGATGTGGTAGTTCAGGGGCAGCTGGCAGGACATTGGGGCATATATCATAGACAGAAAAATCCTCCCTGGTGCTATTACATGAAAATCAAAATTCACACTACCCATCAGTGACTGGCGTTGTCAAACAGTCACCTTTCCCTTTCCCAGGAATTCCCTCATGGCATCCCTGAGAGCTGGAAGTTTATCCCTGGAAATGTAGTACAAAGACTCCTCTATGTCTAACTCTGTTCCCAAGTAGGTCAACTTAGCTGTGGGGCCCTTAATTTTTTCAGCATAAAGCAGCACCCTTAGTTTGCTGTGACCACCTGGAAAACCTGCAATAACCTCACAATTTCCCGAATGACCGTCCTTCATGTGAGCAGGAAATCATCCAGATAATGTATGATGTGCTGAAACTCCACCCTCTGGTGGACTACTCATTCAAGCAATGTGCTGAACTTTTCAAAAGCAGAGCAAGCTATTGAGCAGCCCACTGGCATGTCTTTATCAATAGAACATCTGCCCTGAAATTGAAAACACCCAGCAGCCAAAATTTATTTGACTGAACCAGCAGCAGCCTGAAAGCAGATTTAATGTCACATTTTGCCAAGCATGCACCAACCCCGCAGCCCCACACCATTTCATCTGCTGAGTCAAATGATGCATAACACACCAAGCATAATTCTTCTGTATTCACATCATTCACAGAGTCCCTCTTTGGGAAGGACAAATGGCGAATTATGCGAAACTCACCTGGTGCCTTCTTGCAACTCGTCCATAGCAGGGTAGAACCCTTATTTAACCCCCTGCAGCACATAATGCACAGAGTCATGGCTGGGGTGAAATTTGGTAGTCCATTCTTATTTTATTTAACTGAGAACCAGTCCATTTGGCCTCATTTTCCCAAGCTCTGAATAGCTGAGGAATCACTGAGATACTCGGAACGCGGAAAAATCTTGGCTGAGTGCAGGAAAGGGGGGGCATAGGGCAGTGAAGCCAGAAGCATGGGCCAGGGAATTGGGGTCAGAGAGTAGGGCACAAGGGGGTCAGGGAAGCGGGAGATGGGGTGCCACTAAACTAAAAGTCACAAAGGAGCCAGGTGTGATGCTCTAGTCTGCTTCAAGCTGTGGGAACCAGGTGCACTTGGACTCTGCTTCCTGGTTTGAATGAGATTTCTCTGAGCATTCTTCTAAAGCTCTCTGGCTTTAGAACTGTCTGGGAGCAAGCTGTACACCATTTCCCAGCATGCTACCACATCCCATAAGACTTCTTTCCACAGGAAAGACCAGGGTTGGTCTATTCTGCTGATTTTGTTAGTTCTGTCAGCTGCTTTTGACACTGTTGACCACAAGGTGTTGCTGACTCACTTGCAGGACTGTGCTGGAGTAGGCAGCATTGTTCATGAATGGTTCTGCTCTTTCCTGGCTGGAAGAACTCAGCAAGTGGTGCTGGGGGACAATTCTTCATCTTCCCAGGATCTCACGTGTGGAGTTCCACAAGGTTCCATTCTGTTCCCCCTCCTGTTCAACGTGTATATTCAACCTCTAGGAGAGATCATGAGGGGGTCTGGAGTTCGGTGTCATTAATATGCTGATGATACCTAACTTTACCCCTCATTTTAATCTGACCTAGACCCGGCCGTCTCGGTGCTTACTTGGTGTTTGGTGGATGCAGGGGACTGGATGAGGGCAAGCTGTCTGAATGAAGTCAAATCCCGACAAGATGGAGGTTATGGTGGTAGGTGGGGACGGGTGAGGGGAAAGTCCCCATCATTGATGGAGTTTGCCCCTCCTTGGTCCCTCAGTTTCAGAATCTGCGGGTGCTCCTCAGTTCACAGCTCCGCCTGGATGTACAGGTGGTAAGCTGTGGTGAGGAGTGCTTTTTGCCAGTTACATCTTATGTGGCAGCTTTGGATGTATATCTCAGGTTCTGAACTAGCCACCATCATCCACGTCTTCATCACCTCAAGATTAGACTACTGTAATGCACTCTGAGTGGGGCTACCTTTGGGATGGTCTGGAGACTAGAACTGGTGCAGAATGCGGCACCCGTGAGCATATAACACAGTGTGCACTGCATGCCAATCACTGCAATGGCTGACTATAATCTACTGGGCCTGATTCAAGGTGTTGGTTTTGACCTATAAAGCCCTATATGGACTGGGCCCTACCTATCTCTGGGACTGCCTCATCCCTCGGGTTCTGGATCGGCCTCTGCTTTTGAATACAAACTAAATAAGTAGGCAACAGGACGACGGTTCCCAAGTTGTGGATCATGATAACAAATGAACCATCTCTGGATGGGGGTCACATTCAAATTGTTATTTGATGTCATTTGCATGACTTTGTTGATCTCTTGGGTTGCATGCTGTATTTCTTTTTCTTTCATTTAAAAAAAATGTAAGCTCATTTTTCATGGGTAGCATTGTAGAAATGGGTTTTCAGAAAGAGGAGTCGATGGTGGCTTGGCAAAGACACAAAGTGAGAGAAGAAAAAAGAGGTGTCAAGTCTGATGTCATTGGTGGAGTAAAGGGATGAGGAGAAAAAAATTGTGTTGGAATAATGTGTTATGGATGAATCATGAAAAATATCAAAGGCAAAGACAAGAAACTTGAGAAAAAGGGTCTGTGGTCTGTGGGAGAAGTAGCTAGCGTGAGGGGAGCTTGTGAAGCTGGAATTCTGCCAACTGCATGACCATGCAGCTATCCTGAGGGAGAAGTCCAGGAACTCCACTGCTGTCCAGAGGGACTCAAGAGGAGCTGTAATTGCCTCCGTGGATGCACGTGGGAAAGTCTGTTGGGTTCATCAGCCCAGGCAAACATGGAGGTAGGGTCAGCTCCAGCATCGACAGCACCACCACCACCTGTTTTCTTCCCAGGGGTGTGCACCAGGTCCTCATGTTGTTTTTGTTTTTCATTTTCATTATTCAAAAATGTTGTTTTTGCTATCGTTATGAACAACAATAACGTTTTCATTTTTAAAATCATTTTTTGTATAGTTTTTGATATCGTTTTCATTATCAGTAGAGGTATCATTTTTGTTATCGGTATCAATATTTGTTATTGTTATTGATATCGTTATTGATATTGGTACCATTTCAAACAAAGATTTTATTTTTTATATCAGTATCGTTATTGATTCCTGTAAACAACTAATATTTATCTAAATCTAAGGGAGATGGGGAAGGGGAAAGTAAAATTATCTATTATCTAATCAATTATCTATATAACTATTCTAATCTAATCTATATGTCTATAATATATATCTATATCTAATCTATACTATCTATCAATTAGGGTGTTTGAGGGACGTGCAGCCAAGACTTCTTATGAGAACCGCTTATGTCCTTTCGATAATACAGCAATAGAAACTACGCAACATGTGCTATTCGAGTGTCATCTATATGACAGGGTTCAGAGGGAGAAATTACAACCTCTTCTGGGGAAACTTCCAGCTGTGACAGATGCCTTTTTGACACAAATCGCCCTAACGGATGCTGACTCTGAGATTACCTTAAGTATTATGAGTTTTTTATTATTGGCAATGGAACTTAGGAAAAAGTTTCTTGAATCCAAACCCTTGATGGAATTGGGTTAAAATACCTTTATATTATTTTAAAACTAGCAGGCCTGGGCATGCTGGATTATTATAAGTCCGAATAAGATTTTGTTAATTGAGGGAAGAAAGCAGACTGACATTTTATCTATTTATGTAGCATCCTTAGTACCTAGATGCAGCGAGACTAAGTGTGCCTTATATCAATGATAGTGGAATTAGAAGTCGCTTTTTGTTATATGTGGTGGTTATATGTTCTCTTTTGTATTTGTTTGTAATTTGTATTTTGTGTGCCAGCAATGATCTAAGATCACGCCTAATAATACATTTATTCATTCATACTATCTATCTCTATATAATGTACAGGGGGGGAGAAGGGCAGGGAAAAGGAAATGGTAAAATGTAGGATATGAGGAAGGAAAGGTATTGGTGGAAATGCAAATAAATAAATAAATAAATAAATAAATAAAATGAGGGCTAGGGAGGATTTTTTATGTGCAAGCACCACAGTTCTGTAAATGTAACCCGACAAGCAGAGCTCTCACAAAACAAAGAGTAAAAACCTGGTCCTCCCATTGTAAAGGGTTGCAGTACTCCCCTCCAGAGCCCCCCTGATTGGTTGTGGGAGGCAGCAGGCATTGAGCAATCACAGAATGCCATGAGCCTGCTGGGTCCTGCTTCTGCTGCTCATTGGCCAGGGATACATCCATCATTCTACTGAGCTGCTCGCCCCTCCCAACACAAGCAGAGTTCTAGAGTTCAACCCTGTTAAGACTCTGAGATGTCTGCTCTCTCCTCCCCTCTCTACATTTCCCCTCCAAAACCCAACTGCCACAGCAGTAATAATAATGACAATTATCATTTTTGGTTTTTGTTATCATTTTTGTTATTGTTTTTGTTATTGTTTTTGTTATCGTTTTTGTATTGTTTTTGATATCAGTATCGATATCATTATCAATATCGTTACCATTATCGGTATTCTCAGTTGTTTTTGGTATTCTCGGTTGTCGTTTTTGGTATTGTCATTATTCTCAGTTGTCATTTTCGTTATTGCAATAACGAAAATGAAAATTTTTGTTATTGTTATTGTAATAACGAAAATGGCATGCACACCCAATCCCTCCCCAGCACCTATTTTTCTGGGCTCCTGTGCCCCCGCTCTTCGCTGGTGCTGCTCAAGCCTGTCTGTCTCCCCTCAGGTTTGGGCGTGTATATATTGACCTGTGTGTGTGTGTGTGTGCACACACATGGAGTTGTGCATGTAAATGTGTGGGGGGGAGGTAATTGTGAGTGTATATGCATGGAGCTGTGAGAAACTTGGGCATGTGATTTGGTATGGATCTGTGTGTTCATGGAATTATTTATACATGTGAGGGTGTGCATGGATCTGTGTATGTGAGTGTATATGGAGCTACGTGTGTGTATACGGAGCTGTGGGGGTGCGTGTGGGTGCAAAAGTTCATTGAATGCTGTGTGTGTGTGTGTGAGAGAGAGAGAGACAGACAGAGACAGAGACAGAGACAGAGACAGAGACAGAGACAGAGACAGAGACAGACAGACTATAGATGAGTGTGTGCATACTTGTGTGCATGTGTGAGGGGTGCGGCTTGTTTTCCAAGGTGGTGAGGGGCTTGTTCCTTTGGTCACTCAAAATATTGGGAGGTATGCACACCCTTGTTGACTCTGACCTCCCCACAGGAATTGTGGTAATAAGTGAGAGAGATTATTTGTCACAAAAGAAACCATAATGTAGAGGGTTAAAACAGTATTGCCATTACTAGCACACAGGGAGAAGACGTTGTCTAAGAGCTATTAAATAGCTACCTCAAGAGACACAGGCATTTTCTTTTCAACTGAGAACATGCACACAAATAGAATTGCTTCACTCTGGCATAAATCTTGGCTAATCTGCTTATTTGACAGATTTTTCTCAAAATTACACATTAGACATTGGGTGCTTTCAAATGTGATGGCTCCAACTGCTGCCATGGACTTACCCAGACAGTAGTGGGAGTCATCACTCTGGTTGGAAATTGGCATGGCTTCCAAACAAATATGATGGTGGCTGGGCTGGGCCAGGGCGGAGGTGGGGAGATACATGCTCAGCCCTGCGACTGTGCTGCGTGCAGTAGTCCATCCCCCTGGCTGACAGGTAGGCAGGCTGGCTAATGACGGCTGCCATGTTGCCCACCCTCCCACCACTCCAGACTGTAGTAAGTAATTCGGGCTTTAGGGATGTGCACAAAAAAAATATTTTTTTGTTGTTTTTATTTTCGTTGTCATAAAAATTGCATTCATGTTTGTTTTCGTTATTAATTTTCATTTTCATTTTTAAGTTTCATTTTTATTTTCCATTGGTTTCAAAGGGAAATTGATTTCTGACTATAACATCTTCATTTTTCATCTGATTTGTTTGAAATTTGGACAGATTGTAAACCGCAACCAAGGAATAATCCCTGCCATGATTTTATAAGCAATTTTATAATCCCTGTCCCGATTTTATAAGTAATTTAATTCTTGTGGTTGCCCACACATTTGCAGCTGTAACAACTTTCTTTCCTATCCAATTGGGATGAAATTTGGACTCCTTGTACCCCTCATCCAAGGGATCATCCTTGCCAAATTTTTAGAAAGATTAGATAAAGGACCCCAATATTTAGGTGTTGCTTCTGTTTAAATTACAGAGGTATTACTAGATGCAGAGATCTGCTTTTTGGAGCATTTGTAGAGAAGTTGAAGAAGACAGGAGGAGGTGGGAAGAACAGAGAAGGAGCAGGTGCCAGAGGCACTAGCACAGGCTTCAGTTGTTGGAACCTCGAAGTCTGTGGGTGCATACAAGGGGGAGAGTAGGAGCAGAGTTCTGCTTTTATGAGCACTTGCAGTGAGACAGAAGACTGCCTCACAAACATACCCACAGAGCACTGAGCCAGTCTATGAGCCACACAAGTTCTAGCCCTGGTGAGGGCTGGGCAGCTTTGAAAAAAGCATATTTGCTTTCCAATCCACACCTCCAAGCCTCCCTGATTGCATTTATTGGGTACTGGCAAGTTGGACGCCTGGGCAGAATCTCTAGAGAATGAGATTATACCAGGGATTCTCTTATGTTTGTCTCAGTGGTACAAAATGGATGTGTGATACCAGTTGGCCAGATGAAATGTCAATCATGTATCCTCATTCTCTGCTGTGCCCACCCCAACCCTCCTGCTTGTTACTGGGAAGTTGGAAGCATCTGCTTAGGAAAGAGCCAATAAGGGATTCTATTATGTCCTCTGTCACAATGTTGCAGAATGTGTTTGGGATACTAATTGGACATCCTGGATGCCCAATAATGTCTCTTTATTTCTGGTTTCCTTCCCCATCCCCTCTGACTGGCTGCCTGAAATTCTGGTTATGTCCTGAAATGTTTGCTTTTTTGCCCAAAATTTCAAGTCTAGAATTTGTACAACTTCTGTTAAAATCACAAAGGTTCAATTGCTTATAAAATTGGGTATTTTTATCCAATATTTCTGACATTTGTCAGGGATGATCCTTGATCCTTTGGATGAGTGTTCTGAATATTAAAAATTTCACCCAAATTGGATGGGAAGCAAAGATGTTACAGCTGGAAATGCATCACAAACCATGATGCTTATAAAATCAGGACCCTTCATCCAATCTTTCTGTTACATAGCAGAGAGTATTCATCGAGTAAGGGGCATATAATCTGTCCATGTTCCATCCAAATTAGATGGAAAACAAATATGTTACAACCAGAACTGCATGCACACCTTCTTTAACTTCTGTTGAACTTCTCTTTAACTTTTGTTAAAATCACAAAAGTTCAAATGCTTATGAAATCAGGACTCTTTGGGTGAAAACAGACATGACGCTAACCACCATTTAACCACCCTTGGTGGTCATTTATGCATGTTTCAGGACTGCATAGGCACCAATACAGCCCTGCAACATGCATAAATAACCACCAAGGATGGTTAAAGGGTGGTTAGCATCATGTCTGTTTTCACCCTTTGTCTAATCTGTCTGCAATTTAGCAGGGAGAGCACCTTGGTTGAGGGATACAGTTTATCCTAATTTCATGCAAATTGGATGAAAATCAAATGTTACAACCTGAAATTTGTCCAAAAATATTTTTTTCTTAATTTTTTTTTCATTTTTATTCTGAAAAAAGGTTTTATTTTTTAAACTATTTCCCCCCCCCATTTTTGTTATTACAATAATAAAAATTAAAATGATTTTTTTTGTTTTCATAAAAACAAAAACAAATTGCACATGCCTAGCATTCAAATGTGAAAGTCTTCTTTACTCCGGGTCCCGTGGCCAGATCCTAGCCATGGTGGTGGCTAGCCCAGGCTAGCCACTGCCATGCTCAGGATCTATCCTGTGCCAACATCTGGCACCTGGGATGCGGCTGCTTTCAAACATGATGGTGACCTATGTGCCAAAGCGGTAAATACTGTTGCAAAGCAAACCACTGTCATGTCTTAAAACACACAATGTCATGTTTAGATGGGTTCTCCTTAGGCAGAACAACTCCAGAGTTATAAAAGTAATAGAGCTTTATTAAAGAACCAACACTATCATAAGTGTGTGGAACAACACTGAAAAAGTCTTCTATTTAGGGCGCCTCTCCTTGAGTTCTGGCTCCATCCCCTGATGTGACCTCTCACCTTAGGGAAGAAGATGTTGACTCCCCAGACCTTAAAGTTACAGTAACATTCCTTAAACTACAATTATAATCCTTAGAGATGACATGCTATTTTAAGGCACAATATTTAGAATTTTTGTTTGTTTGCAGATGTTTAAAGTAGGTGCATAAGAAAGTCTGCATGTGGAAGAGCCCACTATGTAATTTGCCTGGCTTCAACAGAACGAAAAATTAAAATGAATGCAAATATACTATCAAATGAAAGGGCTCTAGAATACATGAGTTTGTTTAAGTACACTGTCAGCATATCAGAAATCTTGGATCTAAGACTTTTGTTAAGGAGTATGAAAGTTTTGCAATATGAAAAGGAAAATCAAAATTTCAATGAATCGAAATTTCAGAGAAGGAGCTACAAGGTTTGTTATATCCAATGGATTGGTAGAATGAACAGTACTGTATACTGTATGGCTCAAGCATCCTTCCTTCTGCACATCCTTCCTTGACTTTTCCTTCTGCACAGTATGATTTGGTGGGTATGACAAATACACATCTCTACAGACCAACCGCAGGATTAATTGAGAGCATCTCTCTGACTGCCTACGGGGCTGGCAATAACTCTGGCATTGAGGAATGGCAGTGGCACAGACGAACCTCTATCTAACTCCATGTTAAACACACATTCTTCGTGTGTTCTTCCTTTATCTCCATGATGCCTAGTTCTGCTCTGCTGATCTTCTCCACAACTTTACACAACTGTTCCTTTCTTAGAGGTGCTGGAAAACAAGGACAATGCATTGAAGCCATGAAGTGAATGGAAAAAAGCTTGTAGTGGGAGGTGCAATGTTGTGACTAAAGAAAATGTCATAGATGGAGAAACATAAGTGTGAAAAATAATGACCCATAAGTTGTTTCATGTCAGGTGCAATATTCCTTAATGTTCCTGAGAGTTGATACTTCTGTATTAGAGCAAGCAAGGACTTCCTAGAATTTACACTCTTTATGTGAACTGAAAAATACAAAATCAACAAGCATGTGTTGAATGAAATAAGGCAACATTTCAAAACAAAATAAAGTACAAATTAAAGCTACAGGAACACACACTTTCACTTAGCATCATATATCACTATGATGTTGGAGGCTGGTTTCACTTGGCTTATTTGGATATGCAAGGCAGGGACAATTGGAAATATGGCCCTTTACCAGACCAGTAAATACTACAGTCTAATGTACAAATTCCAGGTATAGTTTTATTTGATCCTACACCATGGGTATCTCAGTAAGAGAAGCCATTAGCTACCTTAAATTTGAAATGGTTTGGTCTTTTTGTCTTTAAAATTAATGAGTTGCATAAAATAATAAATTCAGAGGACTAGAAATCATCCTTAAAACATAAGAAAATGACCTATTTCCACTTCAGAAATTTGTTCTTGCTAGCAAAAGTAATTGAGGACATTGTTTCTCCATAGAAAAGCACCTTGTTTATTTTACTTTTTTGTATTTTTAAACACAAAATTCTTAATATTTTGGGTCAGAAATGTACATTCCTCCAAAGTAGAATTGACTTTGAAAGTTTGAAAGGAAATGTGCTGAACTCAGTTCTACGTTTCCACATCTGAAAGGCTTTTTAAATGTAATATAGATTCCCAAATGTTATGTGATTTCTAAAGATGGGGTAGAGAAACACCTGCAGCTGTTTATTAATTTGGCATTTTGCCAATAAATTCAGTATGCAATGGGACAGATGCTCACTGCATTCCCCCAATTGTTGCCAATAATAGGTTAAAATTGACTTTGCTTATATGTATCACACTTAATTGAGTCCCTCTATAAATGCATTACAACAGGGAATAAGTTAATTTGTTTGCTTAAAATAAGATTTGCCCATCCTTCAAATTAAACAGAAAACCACCTTGGCAGCATCTTATCACAGGCTAAACCAGTACATTTGAAAAGCCACATCTCTTGGGTTGAGAGTAAGACTAGAAATCTTGTTTCAGCATTACTTCGTAGGGATGGGACTTTGGGCAAAATCTTGGTTCTCAGTTTTATTGGTTCTTGATTCTCCCTTTATTGGTTATACCTTATCTATCTGTATCGGATCTTTAACTTTGTGGTTTTCACCATTGACTTCAATGGGGAAAACTGCAATGTTAAAAATCCAAGAAAAAAAGCAATGCAAAAGAACCGATATTGTCGATACTGAGAAATATCGGTATTATTGAATTAGAACCGAGAGTGCCATTATCAGTCATTCTCAGTTCTCAGCAATACCGAGAGTCCCATCCCTATTACTTTGCATACAACAGCAGGTCCACTGGTCTCATCCCATGGGCAGTCAACCCTGCAGCATTGAAAATGTTTGTCCAGAAATGAGAGCCATCTTGTGTTCATAACGTACAACATGGAGGTTTGGCAGCAGTGAAGAAAGGGATAGCATTAAATACAACAGGCTTAAAAGGAGATAATAATGGTGGTCATTTGAGTGCATGGGTTGCTTTATCTTTAATGGCTTCTCTGTGAGAGAAGGAAACAAAACACATATCATTGATTCTTGGAGAGGCTTGGGAATCACTTTCATGGTTAATACGATAGTGCAATAATGTACAAGGTGGAGAACACTTTTTTGTGACTTCAGCCTAAAAGAAAGGACATATTCTAGTGCTTTGCACACACTTATCGTTCTTCCATAATCAGCAGCATCACTGCTCACCTTGTAGTCTGACTAGGACAGAATTTCCTCCTATGCATTTTGAAAGTGCTTCTATAGTTATTCCATTGGAAAATAAGCTGATCCTCAGGTCTTTTTTCTCATGGGGTCACATAGCAATATAGTACACTGGACCCACTACAAGATCTCTTAGGCCCTTTTTACATGGACCACTGCTGGAGGTGGGGGGTCCAGCAGCTTGGGGCGGCAAACAACATATGTTTAAAAAATATATAAAATACAATCATAATAAATACACATCAATTAAAACCATCAATAAATAAACATCAAATAAAACAACTGAAGCCTTACAGAAAACAGATACCACTCCCCAAAAGAAACTCCCTTCCCCATTCCCCTATCCAAACGCCTGGCAAACCAGCCAGGTCTTGCACTGTCTATGGAAGGAGGGGACATCTGGAGAGAGGTGAATCTCTACCGGAAGGGAATTTTACAGCTGCAGTGCAGCCACTGAGAATGCCCTCTCGAAGATAGCCACCCGGGATACCTGGGAGACCTCCAAGAGGGCGCCCCCGGACAACTGCAGGGTCCAATCCAGGACACAGGAGGTGAGGTGGTCCTACAGGTAAGTGGGGCCCACACCATATAGGGCTTTAAGTAACAACCAACACCTTGTTTGGGGCCTGGAAGACTATAGGAAGTCAGTGCAGAGAACTGAGCACAGGTGTTATGTGCTCCTTGCAGCCCGTTCCCATCAGGAGGCTGGCCGTTGTATTCTGTACCAGCTGCAGTCTCTGGGTTGTCACCAAGGGTAGCCTCACATAGAGTGCGTTGCAGTAATCCAATCATGAGTTGATGAATGCAAGGAGTTCTTTGCTGCCCTCAGAGCGTCTGCGAAGTCACGCTCAATGGAGCTGTTTCGGGGGGTGCAGGGGCTGCTCAGTCCGACCTCCTGCCGCCTGGACGGGGACTTGTCCCAGGCCCGCTGTGAGAAGTTTGTCATCTACTTGTGATCCCCTCTTCCATCACCACCAGACACTGCACAATCGCTCCTGCGACACCCACTGGCCTGATCTGCTGCAGTGACTGTTGCCACCTAGGATTCCTCCCCATATTTCCCTCACCCCCTTCTTCTCTCCTTCTCACCCTGCTGCTGGCTCCCCTGCTCCTCCCTCTCCCGCCTCCTCCAACAGTCTTTGTCCAACCGGCCTACCCCTTATTCTCGCCCGTGCCTATTTCCCTTCCTCCCCCTCACCCCCCCTTACCCATTCCCTGCAAGCCCCCCCTCCCCTTC
>QEPC01002815.1:82731-124310 GCA_003113815.1 Sphenodon punctatus
AATGCGCTCTACGTGGGGCTGCCCTTGTTCCTGGTTCAGAAGCTGCAGCTAGTGAAGAATGTGGCGGCATGGCTCCTTTCAGGGATGGGTCGTTAGGAGCACATAACACCTGTGCTCCGGACACTGCACTCGGTGCCAATAGCGTGCCGAGCCAGGTTCAAGGTATTGGTAATGATCTATAAGGCCCTTCACAGTCTGGGCCCCTCGTACCTAAGGGACCTCCTTTCCCTCTGCACCCCAGAGTGGCTCCTTCAGTCTGCCAGGGGTACCTTCTTGGAGGTCCCCCATGTTAAGTGGGGGGCCACAATGGAGAGGGCATTCTCGGTGGCCCGGCCGTGTCTTGGAACTCCCTCCTGGAGGAAACTCGCCTGACCCCAAGCCTTTTAACATTCTGATGGGCTTGTAAAACCTGGCTGTTCACCCAGACCTTTGGGGAGGGGGGGAAGAGGAGTTTAGGGTTTTTAGCTCTACCATACCCTTGTTTATTTATTTTTTAGTTATCCTAACCCTGTTTTAAATTGTTTATATTTTTATGATTGTTTTATATTTATATTATTTAGTTTAGTTTATAGTATAACCATAAGGTTGTTACAAAATAGTAAGAACAAACAAACCAAATGTTTAAAAATGTAGACAAATACAAATAAATAAAAGAAATAATGTAACCATAGCCTTAATATAATAGATATAATAAATATAATCTATATCCCTAAAAAAGAGTAAACAGCAAAATATATTCATCTATAGAACCCAAAATTGAATTTAAAAAGAAAAGGGAGAACAGTCCCTAATCAAAGGAGGGCAAAAGCTGTTACATGCAACCAAAGTAATAGCAGCTAAAAATACAAAAGCATCACCCAAATTTAATGACTGCTGGCGCGTTATCATCACCACCTCAACTCACTCTCTCTCACTGATGATAGCAGTGCAACCTGTCGATATCCCTATTCATACCCCAGACTAACATATCTCTGTCTCTAATACCATTACCATTGCATGGTTTGTTGACACCATTTAAAAAAACAAAACAAAAAAACCTAAATAGGAGACCACCTACCTAGTTACTATAAACGGGGAGTCCCCTAAAAGCAATGTCATGTAGAAACTACGTGATCTGCCGGGGACTGAACTCAAGAGGGGAAGAATAATACTGCATCATGCTTTGTCATATAGAGGGCAGACCAAAAGAATGTGGTCCAGTGTCTCTACAGAGCGGTAACTACATCGGCAAAGACGAGCAGTATAGGAAATACCTTGGAACCTTACCTCAACCAAGGCAGAGGGAAAATGATGAAACCTAGCGAGGAGGAAAAGTCTCCTCTGCTGCAATTTCAAATTACTAGCCAGATAGGGACAGACAGTAACACACTCATTGGCCCAATTTAAGTAAAGGGCCAATGACCCGCTATCACCAATGGATGCTCTTAACTCCTGCTTAGAAATATCCGCCAGCCTTCTTAATATTAAATTTTTTGCACTTTTGTACCCCAAGGCTGGCAAAGACAGCAGGTCGATTCCCTGTTGTCACAACTTTGCTGATACTGCACCCATCCAAACATTAAAGACACCATCTCTGGCCGCCAAAAGAGAAAGAGGGGCTGCAAATCCGAAAACCAACCTCAACCAGTAAGTAATTGCATTTGCCCAAATTCATTCTTCTACTGTGGGCAGCCCACACTCTAGAGTCAGGGCGCCTCTAGAGTCAGGGCGGAATTACTTATCCCAGGAGGGGCAGTCAATAGAGACCGCAGAAAGTTTGCCTGAAGCTGATCCATAGCTTCTAGTTTCTTTAAGGCCCCAAACTGGGCACCATACAGAAATGACGGCAGGAACTTCTGAGTGAAAAGTTTAATAGCTGGAGCCACACATTGTCCTCCTCTAAATCTAAAAAACGATAGCAAGGACTTAATTGAACCTTTAGCCCTACCCTGAACTGCCAAAAAGTGGGTTGCCCAGTCACCATTAGCCTGAAAAAGGAATCCCAAAAACTTGTAAAACTTGACTTGTTCGATTATTTTATCACCCACCATCCATCGGTGGGTACTACATGAGTGGGAGAAAATCACAACAGTAGACTTCTCCTGATTGAGTTCTAAGCAATTATCTCCACAGTATCGGCCAAAAGCATCCAATGCACGGCGTAACCCAACCTGGGTGGTAGATAACAACACTGATATTGAACAAGGTTGGGGCAAGAAAACAGCCCTGTTTTACGCCTCGCTCTGTGGGGATCCTCCCTGACAGAGCACTCTGCTGGTTCAATCTAACCCTGATTTATATTATTGTATTTTTTTACTCTTTTAAAATTGTTAGCCGCCCCGAGCTATATTTACAGGAGGGGCGGGGTATAAATTGATAAAAATAAATAAATAATATAAATAAAATGGCAGAGGAAAGATTGGAGTCAGATATAAGGCCAAAGATGGTGGACCAAATATAATTTACTAAATACACTCTTTGCACCTCGGCATCCAGGCAGAGCAGCAAACTAAGGAAGACTCCCAGACTCTGAATCTGAGGGACCATTGAAAAATAAGCTGATCCTTGGGTCTTTTTTTTTCATGGGGTCACATAGCAATATAGTACACTGGACCCACTACAAGACCTCTTAGGTCCTTTTTACATGGACTGCTGATGGTGTGTGTGTGGCCATGTGCTTGATACTGGGGGAGTTGTTGCAGACAGATGCACACCCATCCCCCATGCATCCCCACACACGGAACAACAAGTGTTTTCATCGGTTGCTCCATGCATGGTAGGTGGGGATGCATAGGTTACTGGAGCGCGCACCCACACACCTCCACATTTGCACAAGATGCTCTCCCATGTGGACGATGGCTGTCCATGCATGGGAGTATCTCGTGTAAAAAGGGCCTTTTGATAAACAAAACACTCACCTGCATCTGTAAGTGTTAGGAACTAATAGATGAGAATGTGGGTGTGTTACCCACACTTACAGTATGCACATGGTGCATCTGGTACCCATCCTGCTGGGCTCCTCCTGGAAGGAGCCCAGTAGGAAGGGGATCGTAGATGCTGCATCAATGCCGATCTGGTCTATTTCAAGCTGGACTTATTTATTATTTATTTTACCAACTTAATACCCCACCCAACTCCACATCAGGAGGCTTGGGGAAGCTTACAATAAAATCATATAAATATAAAATAATATCATAATTTACAATAAAATCATATAAATATAAAACAACATTGCCACCCAACTTAAAAATATAACAAAACACAAAACCGTCCCATAACTCACTCCCCACCACATAACCACCCTCACCCATCCCCTCCACCAAACACCTGGCAGAACAGCCAGGTCTTACACAAGTGACAAAAGGTCAACAGCTCTGGGGTCATGTGACCCTCCTCCGGGAGGGAGTTCCACAGCCGAGGTGCGGCTACCAAAAACCCCCTCTCCATAGTGGCCCCCCGATTGATTTAGGGGCCATCCAGGAAGGCACCCCCAGTAGACCGCAGGGGTCAATCCAGGACCTGGGGAGTGAGGTGTTCCGGCAGATAGGTCGGGCCAAGGTTTGAAATAGACCAGCAGAGGATATGAGAGGGATAATTGTCAGGGAGATCAGCACTGCCCTCCTGGCAATGATCCCCAGGGTCAATTTCAAACCAGGAAATGCTTCCCCAGGTTGAAAGTGACCAGCTCCACATGGGGAGATCACAGTGGGGGACCACATCACTACACTCCTCCACAGGGAACCGCTATTGGATGGCAGGAATACAGGTTGGCCCAGGGAACAACATGTGGGTGAAAACAAAAAAGACACTGCCCCACATTGGCCCATGGTAAGCCCAGATTCATATGTCTGTCTGAACAGTGGCCACCTGATGTTTGCCTGGGACCACCCTGGGGATGCTCTGGGGAAGTCCCATGTTGCCTTATTCTTGGGAATGCAGTGTAAACAGCACGAGTTAACCTAGCCAAAACCAGGACAATGAGTAACCAAGGAGCCAGGTCCCATTTATTACAGAACCATTCAGCCCGGAGTCCACCAACACAACAGAGGTGTAGCTAGTGCACCCCTCTCAGCTGACAGATAGCTGAGAGAGGGGAGCACAAACATCCCCAGAGCCTCTCAGGTGTGTGATCTGCAGTCCCCTCTTCCTGCCACATCTCAGCTAAATGGGGTGAAATCTGTGATCTCCTCTCCCTCCTGTATTTCAGCTGAGTGGGACATGATCAGTGCTCCCATGTCCCTGCTACCTCTCAGCTGAGAAGGACATGATTCATGCTAACTGATGGAACGGGGGTTGTAGCCAGGGAATAGCAGTGTGTATGTCATTTTTGTTATTACAATAAAGATAACAAAAATTGTCATTTTCATTATTATGATTGCAATAATGAAAAGGACAAATAACAATAATGAAAAAAGAAATGAAAATGACATTGTGTTTTTGAAATAAAGGGAAAACACTGAAAAACATATTTCTGGATGTAACATTTTTGTTTCTTATTCAATTCTCATGACACTTGGGTAGTTTGTACCCTCAATGGAGGTCACTATGTGTACCAAACCCTGAAATGATTAGATAAAGGAAACTGATTTTAGAAGCAATTAAATGTTGTGGTTTTAAGAAAAGTTCCATACACATTCATGGCTAAAACTTCTCTATTGCCCATTAAATGTGCAGGAAACTGTTGAATATTATGTCCCTCCACAAGCTTACAATTACAGCCATTTTTCAGGAAGATTAAATAAAGGGTCCTGATGGTATAAGACATTAACTTGAAAATATATTTCCAGCTGTAACATTGTATATTCCATTCTAATTACATGATATTTGGCAGAAATGTATCAAATACCTTTTCTCTCATTTCTTCCTAACTACAAGACAATTTGTTAAAGGGACCCAATTTTATAAGCAATTGATGTTGTCTTCTTGAAGACCATTATTTAGATAAATAGCAGCACATGCATTGCCAGTCAGAGGCAGGCACCCTGCACGGCAGGGGGAAAGAGACTGTAGAAGGGAGGATGTGGCGCAACCCAAAAGACTGACAGACACATTCACTGGCCATTTACTGAATGCTTCTAGCTTTACAGGACCAGTTGGTAGTGGCTTTGAGGTGGGCATAGGGGGCGGACCTGAGGCAGGCATAGAAGGGACATAACTTGGCCTTTGGGGATAGCATCCCAGAAATCAGGAGACATAGTTTACACATCCAGGCTGGCTTAAATTATCATCACAATCACATCCTGCAGCACTGTGGCAGAGAACATAAGAGAATCTCTATTGACTCTTTCCTAAACAGATGCTTCTGACTTCCCAGTAACAAGTGGGGGAGAGATGTTGGGATGGTCACAGCACAGAATGAGGATATTTGGTTGAATTTCTGCTGGCCAATTGGCATGACAAACCGATCTTATACCACAGTGACACGTAATAGAATCCCTGGCATAGGCTCCTTCTCTGCATATGCTGTGCAGGCATATATAACTGGGACCCTTTATCACATCTTTCTGATATTTGTCAGAGATTATCATGAAAGTATGATATACAGCCAAGCCAAATTTCATGTACACTGTTTGGACTACAAAGTTTTTACCCTCAGACATACATTTATATGTTAATTGCTTTTACCACCAGGACTCTTTATCCAATTCTTCTGAGAGTTGGCAAAAATAGTAAAAATTGAAAGGGGTATAACTTTACCAAGTTTCATCTATATTGAATTTGAGGCAATGAAGTTACAGCTATTAATGTGTATGAAGATTTTTGCAAAATAAAATCATCCAACTGCTTCTAAAATTGGATTCCTTTATGCAATTTTTTCAGAATTTGGTACACATAATGCCTTCCATTTGGGATATATCTATCCCAAGTTTCAGCCAAATATAGTGTAAAACAAAAATGTTACAGCCAAAACTGTGTTTTCCATTTAAACCAATAGAAAATGAAAACAAAAGCAAAAACGAAAAAGACAATTTGATATTTATGAAAACAAAAATGACATATTTAAATAATGAAAATGAAAAATGAAAACGACATGGGCCCCTGGTGCACATCTCTACCAGGGAAGGCTATTGTTTCATTTGCTGTACAGTGTCCAGCCTTGACACTAAATCTGCTGCTGGGCTGCTCATTTGGTAGAGAGGAGTTGATATCATCTAACCCTCTTCCTCTCCCCTGTAGGTATATATTGGAGGGAGAGGTCTGAAGGACGCTAGCAGAACGGCGACACCAAAGGGTGACACCAAAGGTGTTGGCTGTCGGTGGGCTTGTTTGTGGTCGGTGTGGCCCTGGTCAAGAAGGTTTACGCCACAGATCAGTAATTTTGAGTGCCTTTTTGAGTGCCTTTTGGAGCAGCACTGATGCCAGGTGGATGATTATTGGTTGATGTTAGTAGCCTGTTGGGGTGTAACTGTCATCTTGGGGGCATTTATGGGGAGGACTGGGAATTATTTTATTTATTAGGTTGTGGGGATAGGGTTGTCTTGGTTCCCTGGGGAAAGTGAGGGATGGGACGCAGGGAGGGATTGGATTATGGGATCCATACCCCCCTTTGAGAGGGAGAAGTGGTTCCCATATTGTGGGGGTGGATTTTCACCCCTCTTTGAGAAAGGAGGGTGTGGGGAATGGGGGGAGAGGGATTGGGTTTGGGAAGGAGGGTTCATTGTCCCCCAGTGAGAGGAGGTCATGATCCCTGGTTATAGGACTGGGATAGGGACAGAGGATCCTTTCCTCCAGTGAGAAGATGGGTTATGACCCTCATAATGGATGTGGAGAATACCCTCCCGTGAGAGCAGGGGTTATGGGGGGGCTGGAGGGGCGGACGAGTCTCCCATGCCATCTCAGTGAGGCAGCCTGGAGGCGAGGGACCCGGGGGGCAGCTGGGCGGACGGCTGCAGCCATTGGGATTGGGGAATTATGGTTCCCATGGAGGGGGTATTTGATCTGTGAGAAGAGACAAGCACTTGGGGCAGGTTCCCCTCACTCCCCCCTGAGCAGATGGTGAGGTGGTGCATGCTCAGGGGGCCTCTGGCCTGAAGCTGCTGTTGTTAAATGTGAGGTCAATTGTTAATAAGCCAACAACTATCCAGGAATTGACCCTGGATCATGCAGCCAATCTTGTGTTTATCATGGAGACCTGGCTGGACATGGATTCGGGGCTTATTCTCACTGACCTTGTTCTGGCTGGGTCCATGCAGCATCAGCCATGGTCAGGCTGGGGTTGGGCAGTGTAGTCATTGTTTTTAGGGACTCATAGTTCGTTATGAGGTATCCAGTGCAGCTCATGTCGGGTACTGAGGGTCTCCATCTTGTGATTGATTAGGTGGAGACAAATTAGGAATGCTGCTAGTATACCATGCCTCTACCTGTACGGCAGCATCCCTGAATGCTCTGGCAGAGCTGGTGTCAGAGGTGGTATTGCAGTCCCCGAAGACGTTAGTCTTGGGGGACTTCAATATTTATGCCAATGCCAGTCTTGGAGAAGTGGAGCGTGGATTCATGGCTGCCATGGCAACCATGGACTTGTCTCAGGTAGTCATTGGCCCAACACATGGTGGGGGACATATCCTCTACCTGATTTTATGCACTGGCCTTGAAGTGGGTGATCCATTAGTGGGGGAGTTGTCAATGATGCCCTTGTCATGGACATATCATTACCTCCTACGGGCCTGTTTCCCAGCGCATGTCTGCCCCCAGAGGGGTGTGGAACCAGTTCGGCTGGTTCGCCCCTGGAGACTGATGGAACCGGAGAGGTTCGAGAATGCTCTTAGGGAATTACCCTCTGATCTTGACAACCGAATGCTCAATGACCTCATTGCTCTCTGGAATACCTTGCTGACTTAGGCCATCGACTGGGTGGCCCCCAGGTGTCTGGTTCTGAGACTTCAGAACTGCAGGCTTCCTTGGTTTACTGAGGATCTGCGGTTGCTGAAGCAAGAAGGGCGGTGGTTAGAACAATGGTAGCGTGTTCTCGTGCTGAAGCCCACAGATTGCGACCTACAGCCAGTTTGTGAGCCTATGCCATGGCTGTGCAGGCAGCAAAGAAGGAGTTCTTTGCTACCCTCATGGCATCAGTGAAGTCTCATCCAGCAGAAATTTTCTGGTCAGTATGGCCTCCCTTTGCCTGGAACCAGAGTTTTCCAGTGCCCACTGTGACATGTTTGTTGATAAAATTGCTTGTATTCATCACAACTTTGACTCTGAGCTTATTACACTAGGAGAACCAGAGGTTATGGAAGCCCCGTCTTGTCCAGTTTCATGGGATCAGTTTCAGTAGGTGTCGCCTGCTGATGCGGGGGATGTTCTTGGGGCGGTTAGAGCCACCTTTTGTGAATTAGATCCATACCTGTCCTGGCTGGTTAAGGCCAGCTGGGAGACATTAGGACCATTGCTGGTGGGGGTGGTCATTGCCTTCCTTTGGGAGGACAGAGTGCCGAGCTTCCTCAAAGAGGCGGTGGTGTGACCTTTGCTCAAGAAACCATCACTTGACATTGGGCATTTTTAGACACACGTTAAAATTCCAGATGTTTCAATATTCTGGGTTTACAAGTCCACAAGTAAGTTCCTGATTCATTTTTCACACACACATTGCCCTGAGGCAGTTCCTGGATGCATTCTTCACACAAACACTGCCCTGAAGCATCCTAAAGTAGCCGCAGCTGTAAACATGACAGATTGCCATGGAAAGCAAGTGACCACAGCTGCCTGGAGCAAAGCAGTTTACTAGAAGAACCTTTTACACAAAAAAGTTCTGGGAGAAGTTCTACGCAGAAGTCCAAAGATCCAGATGTTTAAGTTCTGGATGAGTGATTTAGACACACTGAAAATTCTGGATGTTACAGCAAACATCCAGGAGAAATGTGTGTCTAAAACACCCATTGACTCCCTTGCCAGCTATCAGTCTGTCTCTAACCTTCCCTTTTTAGGGAAGGTTATTGAATGGGTAGTGGCTTGTCAGCTGCAGGAGCATCTGGACCACATCGGTTTTCTGGATCCCTTGCAGTCCGGCTTTCGTCTGGACAATGGCACGGAGTCTGCACTTGTGGCTTTGACTGCCTTTTATACAGTTGACCACGAGATGCTGGTGACTCACCTGTGGGACAGATCTGAAGTGGGCGGAATTGTTCTTGAAGTGTTCCACTCCTTTCTGGCTGGGAGAACTGAGAAGGTAGTGCTTGGGGACTGTTCTTCATCTCCCAGAGACCTCTCGTGTCTCACAGGGTTCCATCTTGTCCCCTCTCCTGTTCAACGTGTATATGCAGCCACTGGATGAGGTCGTGAGATGGTTTAGGGGGTAGTGTCATCAACATCCTGATGACACCCAACTCTACCTCTCTTTTTCATCCGACCCAGACTCAGCAGTCTTGGCGCTTACTCAGTGTTTGATAACTGTGGGGGACTGGATGATAGCAAGCCATCTGACCCTGAATCCTGACAAGACAGAGGTGATATTAAGGTAAGGCAATGGGTGTGACATCCGCTGTCACTGATGGGGTTTTCCCCCTGTTGGCCCCCAAGGTTCATAGTCTGGGAGTGCGCCTCGATTCCCAGCTCTGCCTGGATCTTCAGGTGGGGTCTGTGAGGAGGAATGCATTTTGCCAATTACATCTGGTGCTGTGGCTCCCGCCGTTTGACTTGGATTCCAACCTGGCCACTATCATCCATGCTTTTTTCACCTCAAGACTAAACTATTGTAACATGCCCTATGTGGGGCTACCCTTGGTGATGGTTCAGAGACTACAGCTGGTGCGGAATGCGGCAACCCCCATCCTAATGGGGACGGGTCACCGTGAGCACATTACACCAGTGCTCCAAGCTCTGCACTGGCTGCCAATAGTCTTCTGGGCCCGATCCAGCTTGTTGGTGCTTACCTATAAAGCCCTATATGGCCTGGGCCCCACCTATCTGAGAAACCGCCTCACTCCCCCGGATTATGGATTGACCCCTGCGGTCTGCCAGGAGTGCCTTTCTCAAAGTCCCCTGAGTAGCTCTGGGGGCAACTATGGAGAGGGTGTTCTCGGTGGCCATACTTAGGCTGTGGAACTCCCTTCCAGTGGAGGTCCAGGTGGCCCCAGATCGCCCCTCCTTCTACCAACAATGTAAGACCTGGCTGTTCCTCCAGGCTTTCAGTGAGGGAGATGGGTAGTGTGGGGTATTTGAGGGTTAGGGTTGGGGGCATTTCTTTTGTTTATTCTTTAACATTCCCCTTGGTAGACTATTTTATATTTGTGCTTTTAATTTATTATATTTATATTGTGTTTTCATCTTTTGTACTTGTTAGCTGCCCTGAGCTGCTTTAACAGGAGGGGCGGGGGTAAAAAAAAATGTAAAAATAAATAAATAAGTACAAAAATGTACGTTTAATCATCATCAGGCCTAGATTTTAATCTCAGTCTTAGTCTAATCTATTCAAAAATTTTAGGTCTTTTCCTACCCTTTCTTTTTTCTTAGGCTGTTTTTACAAGGATGGGGGGGGGGAATGAGTGTTCAGCCATGATGGGTGGAGGTGGGTGGGTGTCCCTTTACATGAACACACACACACCTCCACCCCTGGGGTCTCTTCCAGTTTTATGGAGGGTCCCATGGGTGGAAATGGGTGGGTGACAGCTGGAGGTGAGTATGCGCCAGGAACGCACATGGATAAACACCCACTGCCCGTGGTGTTCAAACTTCACACAGGCACACATCCATTCCCCCCAGCCTGTTTCCATGGACAGTCCCCCCACTGCACACCCACCCAAACACTGAGCAGTGGGTGGGCCTGTCCGTGTAAAAACACCTTATTTACAAGTTTTACTGGACTTCTACTTTCCTTAAGATTTTCTTCATCAGATACCTACCACTGAGCAAATGTATTTCTTTTATACCATCTGCTCTGACAGCATTAATGATTGTAGAGAGAATCTCTTAACTGCTTTTCCACATGTCTGTATACAGGACTGCTGCCAGTAGCAGTTACTGAAACTATGGTTGGATTGAACTTCCTAGACAATTTACATTACAATAGTAGAACTCTAAAAACAGGGACCAATGTTCACTGTGTTTAGGGAAAATGCAGTGAGGACGGGTTCCTGATATGAGCTCTGATGCTGCATCTCCTCCCAGAAATGGTGTGTTTATTATAGATGATACCATATGTAGTGGCTGGGAAGAGAGGTAAAAATTGTATATGGATTTTTTTTCCAAAGTAATTAGTGCATTTTTGATGCATTTCTTTCTCAGAGCCAAGAATTATATTTCCTTATACATCCATTACACAACTGGTAGTGTTTGGATTCATTTAAAAAGGTCAAAGCATGTAAAACCTTAACATAGGAAAGACATTCAGTATGCAGTTATTTATGATGACTTTTACAGTGCGATTAAAACTTTCTAGGTATAGAAGGCAAAAATACATGTTGACTTTGGAATTCATGTATTCTAGAAATTAGAGTGTGCACCAGGGGTTCATGTCATTTTTGTTTTTGTTTTTTGTTTTCATTATTTAAATCTGTCATTTTTGTTTTCATAAATATCAATTTTTTGTTTTCGTTTTTGCTTTCATTTTTGTTTTCCATTGGTTTCAATGGAGAACACAGTTTTGGCTGTAACGTTTTTCCCACTATTATATTTGTCTGAAACCTGGAGTGATTATACCAACAATGGAAGACATTAAGTGTACCAAATTCCAAAAATATTGGATAAAGGAATCCAATTTGATAAGCAGTTGAATTATATTTTTTTGCAAAAAACTTCATATACATTATTAGTTGTAACTTCTTTGCCTCATATTTAATTTAGATGAACATTGGAAAGTTTATACCCCTTCCAATATTTACTATCTCTGCCAACTTTCAGAAGGACTGGATAAAGGGTGCTGGTGATATAAGCAATTCACTTATAAATGTATGACTTACTGTAACATCTTTGTAGTCCAAACAGCATACATGAAGTTTTGCAGGACTATATATCACACTTTTACAGTTATCTCTGCCAAATATCAGAAAGATGTGATAAAGGGTCCCAATTTTATATGCCTTCACAGCATATGCAGAGAAGGAGACTATGCCAGGTATTCTCTTACGTGTCACTGGTATAAGATCAGTTTGTGATGCAATTGACCAGAAGAAATTAAGGATGGGTGAACAGATCGCAGTTCGTGTTTGGGCATTCGGTTCGGTCAGGTTCAGTTTGGGCATTCAGTTCAGGCATTCAGTTTGGTTGTTCGGTTCGTTCACCGAGTTCGGGTTCGGTTCGGTCGTGTTAGGTTCACGAGATTGGTAAAAGTAACGCGAGAGCACGTGATCATGCCAGAAACCAGAAATTCGAGTGCGTGTGGAGCTGTGTGGTGAGAGAGTGTATGTTAGTGGCTGGCTGTTCAATTTCGTGTGTTTTGGCTGTTTGTATTTGGCTTGGTTGTGTTGTTTTGGTTTGTGAGTGTTGGTGGGTGACTGTGTGTTGTCTGTGTGTGTGAAGGTTTTTGGGGGGAAAAATGAAGAAGACTTTTGTCTTGCTTCCCTGGCTGGGGGCTTACTTGGTGCTCCCAGAGCTGGTGTTGGTGTTGGTGGAAGAGGAGGAGGCGAGGAGGAGGAGGAGGAGGAGGAAGCGGTCACTGGCCCAGCCCCTGGACCGTCGGTGGTGGTAGCCGGCTTCTTGGATGAGGAGCAAGCGGTGGGCACAGGAGGTGCTGCCAGGTTTGTAAACTTTTTTTAAACTTTGAGAACAAGAAAGGCTCAATCCATTAGAGTGAGATCACTGACATGCGGGTGGGTGCATGGGTGGTGGGCATCAGTCAGGCACAAACAGTGGGCATCAGCGGGTAGCAGCAGATGTATGCCACAGAGAGAGGGGGTACTGTAGTGTGGGGGGCTCTTCCAGCAGTCAGGCATGAGCATGAGCAGCACCCCCACCCAAACATGTGCCAGGCTAGCAAGGGTCTCCACTGTCCAGTTGCCAATGCCATCCCATTCCCTACGCACTTCAAATAAGAGCAGGATTTGAACGTGCCATCCAGGGGCTTTCTAGTTGCAATCCCTAGCATCCCCTAGCACCCCAAAGAGGGCAGGATTTGCATGTGCCAGTAAGGGTACTTCAAGTTGCCATCGCTACTGGCACCCCAAGGAGGGCAGAATTTGTACGTGTCAGCAAGGGTACTTCAAGTTGCAATCCATAGCATCCCCTAGCACCCCAAGGAGGGCAGGATTTGCATGTGTCATCAAGGGTACTTCAAGTTGCCATCGCTACTAGCACCCAAAGAAGGGCAGGATTTGCACATGCCAGCCAGGGTCTCTCCATTTGCCATCCCATTCCCTAGAATCCCCTAGCACCCCAAGGACGGCAGGATTTGCATATGCCAGCCAGGGTCACATCTCCCGTTGCCATCCCTAGCACCCCAAGGAGGGAGGACTAGAGGCATCATCATAAATGCATGATATTACTTTGGTGTTCTTAATGTGTTCCCATTTCAGAGATGAATCGGATGCTGACCCCTGCACTGGTGCCAGACCAAGAAGGACCCCTATGTGGAGGCCGCCAGTGATGCCCCCAGACATTCAGCGCAGAAGATCAGATGTCTGGAGGTTTTCTGAGATGGGCGACGGAATCGCCATATGCAAGGTAAGGCACGGGGACTGGAACAACAGGGAATGCATTGCCCTATGATGTGTTATGAACAGAAGTCCCCTGTAGAGAGAGATTTGCCACCCAGTCCACTTGCTTGTAGAGACAGAATGCAGGCAGGACTTGACAGACCACTAGTCTGACACAGTATAGCACTTCTTATGTTCCTATCTTTTCTTTTTATGCTCTTTAGTTCTGCAGCAAAAGAATCAGGATGCAGAAAGAGGGGGACCATATCAGGGCTCATTGCCCACATCAAAAAACTCCACAGCATGAAGGTGAGTTGGCAGGAGGACTCTGGCTTGGCCATGGAGCTTCCGCCTCGGCGCCAGAAGAAGGGGGGAAGGCACCCAGAAAGCACTGGCATGTAAGCCCTTCCCCCTCCTCCAGCCCGAATGTGGAGTCCCCTGGGAGTCTGCTGCAGCCAAGGTCTTTCGGGCTGAACTTGAGAGGCCTGGTCGCCAAATGATGAAGGGCATACGCTGCCTGGAGAACTGCCTGATGGATCATTTCCAGGTGCTCGAGGTGGAGAAAAAGAAGGTGGAGGCGTACGACCAGTACGTTTCCGCCGAGATGGAACGTCTGGAACTGTACCACCAGGTGGTTTCCAGGTGGCATCGGGACATGGAAGGGGCCGTGGAGTTTGCCATCTCCCATGGCTACAAGATGGAAGAGGTCCAGGTGGCCACTCCTCAGTCCTGTGCTGTGCCCCAGCGCCTTCTGCCTTTCCCCCAAGTCCCGGGGGACAGGCCCAGAGACTAATAGTTTTTCCTTTATAAGTTTCCTTTAATTTTTTTGTTTTGGTTTCATAATGTTGTTGTTTTGTTGTTGTTGTTGTTGTTTAAATAGTTTTAATAAAAGTTGTTATATTTGTTGTTACGAGCTTAGTTTGAACTGTTCAATCTTTTATCCCTATGTGCTGATGTTCTGGAAGGCAGGTGGCAGAATCTCATACAGCTTGTCAATCCCTACCAGCAGCATCTGGCTGGCTCCACATGTAACGTAGTTAAGGTATTAACCCAAAGATGTGCCGGGCAGCAGCAGGGCCTCGACTTACAGACAGCCCACCAGGAGGGGAAGGGCTTGTGTCTTTGTGGGTGTGCAAGAGAGAAAGAGAGATAGGTTCCTTGGCAGTGGGGGGTGGGAGCTGATGGTTAGACAGTGGGTTGCTGGTTGCCAGGGTACAGAACCCTTTGCACAGACAGCATATAGACCTGGGGGTGGAGGCCTTTGGTAGCAGCAAACATGGGTTTCTGGGGCAGGCAGGCAGTGTGGCATGAGCGGCATGCATGCAGGATTTGATCTTGGCAACCTGGGCGGGCAGGCAGGCAGGCAATTACGGCAGCTTGGCATGAGAGGCAGGCAGGTGGGCTGAGGAAATCTGTGAGCTGGCAATGGGAACCAGGGCAGGCAGGCAGGCAGGCAGCATGGCATGAGCGGCAATCAGGCAGACTTTGAGCTTGGCAGCCTGGGTGAGCAGACAGACTGAATGGCATTATTGGGAGCAGCAGAAGCCAACGAGTTTCCTGGGTACAGACCCCTTGACTGGCACAGACAACATATAGACCTGGGGTCCATTGGCACTATCAGCAGCAGACAGTGGGTTGCAAGGGTACGCAACCATTGGCATAGACAGCATATAGACCTGGGTGTCATTGGCACAAGCAGACAGTGGATAGCCAGGGTACAGAACCTTTGGCACAGACGGCATATAGGCCTGGCCTGGGGGCCATTGGCACCAACAGACATTGGTTGCCAGGGTACAGAACACTTTGCGCAGAAAGCATATAGGCCTATCCTGGGGGCCATTGGCACCAGCAGACATTGGTTGCCAGGGTACAGAACCCTTTGCACAGACAGCATATAGGCCTGACCTGGGGGCCATTGGCACTAGCACCAGCAGACATTGGTTGCCAGGGTACAGAACCCTTTGCACAGACAGCATATAGGCCTGGGGGTGCACTACTTACCATCTGCCACCTGCTGAACATCCACAGAGTTCGCTGTTGCGCTGCTGTCATTGCTGCTCGGGGGCCTCAGCTGTGCACCTGTGGAGAGAAACAAGAGGCTTGTGAGTGCCAGGCAGTGTGAGGTTTGACGTCGGCTCCCTCCCCCCCTCCTCCCCGCTTGACATCGGAAGTTGCCCGAGGGGCATTTAAGGAGTGGACCGGCGGCTCCGCTTGTGTGCACTATTTACCATCTGCCACCTGCGGAACATCCACAGAGTTCGCTGTTGCCCTGCTGACGTTGCTACTCAGGGGCCTCTGCTGTGCACCTGTGGGGAGAAACAAGAGGCTTGTGAGTGCCGGGCAATGTGAGGTTTGACGTTGGTTCCCTCCTCCCCCCCTCCCCGCTTGACACCGGAAGTTGCCCGAGGGGCATTTTAGGAGCAGACCGGTGTCTGCGCCGCTGGCTGCAAGCCGGCAGCCGCAAGCCGGCGGCCTCAAGCTGAAGGGCCATGGCCAAAGGGGTGACCCTTTGGGGCCCTTGGGAGTCCATTGGGGATTGGGGTGTTGGAATTACTATTGAGAGTGCTGACCAAAGTGTTCCTGGGACTACCCTACTAACGAATACCGCTTTGGGGGCACCTGTGTAATACCCTGTCTTGGTGAGTTATATGAGAGGTATACATCTGCTTATAATACTCCCTGTCAAAGAACCAGTGGGGCTAGTCGACCTATAAGTGAAGACTTTGCAGTAGCCACTGACTGGTCATGACAAAGAAGGGGAGGAAAGCGAAAAGGCAGGATGCGAGCTCTGGAACTAGATGGGCTTCTAGGCAACTGAGGCTGGATGATCTTTTAAAGAGCCCCTCCCCAGCCTCTTGTATTGGGGAGCGGGAGTTGTTGTCCCCACCTAGAGTATGGCATTTACAGCCTGAGCTGTTGCGGCCAGCTATTCATTTATGCAAGGGGTCCCCTGCTTTGCCTGGTTTAAACATGTCAGTTACTCAGGTGGTTAAGGACTTACCACCCATTCCCTCGAGGCCGCTGTCCTTGCCCGATCCAAGCTCCCCAATCCCTCAATTGACAGAGGATATATTATCTGTTCCATTGAGGAGAGTGTCTCTGTCCGGCGCAACTACTCTAACTGCCCAGGTGACAGAGGACTTACCATCTGCCCCCCTGAGAACTATGTCTTTGTCAGGTGCAACGATTTCTACTGATCAGGTGGCGGAGGATTTATTTACTGCATCTCCGAGGAACACTGACTCCGAGTTTTTTGCTGGGTATGTGGGGAACCATTGTTTTTTAATTGGGGATTTGGTGTCCAAGCTTTATACCCACTTGGATAGCATATTTTCCCAATTGAAAGCTCAGCTTCGCCTCCTAGCTACAATCTCTGAGGCGATTACAGATAGTAGGGATGTTTTGTCTAGGTTACAGGGTTCCTGGGCAGTCACTACAGCTTCTGTTGCTAGTCAGACCCTGGATTTTTCAAGTACAGATTCAAGAGCGCCTCAGCGGGATAATTTGTTGGACACTGTATCGTTGTCTGCAGCAAATGGGAGTTGCTTAGTGGGCCCGGTACCTGATGCTCTGTTGTTAACAGTTGTTCCCTTTCCTTCTGGGTATTTTCCTTCCTGGAACTCCAAGTCACGTATCCGGGCATTTTCATCTACTATTTTGCATTATTCTATTCCCATGCATTATATTAGGCGTGTAGCTTACTTATCGGGGAACAGTGGTACTCAATGTTTGATGGTTTACTTTAACACCCCTGTAACTGTTCAAAGGTTTCTGGCCCATCTAGATCTATTTAGTTCTTGGGGGGGTTTGTCTAGATAAAGTATATCAGAATCTTGCTGTCACGCCTTCCTGTATGTCCTTACCCTTGCACCCCCCCATGTCCCCTTCGTCTGGGGGCTTGGTCGGTTCCTTAATACCATCTCCGGAGGTTGCTACCTGGTCTATTCCTACTGAGTCCCCTGCCTCTTTGCTGCCAATTGGCACTAGACTTATGGAAATAGCCCATTATGAGGGAGCCAGGGAACCAGACGCTCCCCCCACTGCTAGTGGGCCTGCCTCTCCAGGGGGGGAGGTAGCATCTGAAGGATTTCGGGGTAGTGCTGTGGACATATTGTCGCCTGTACCAAGATCAGGGCATGGGGAGGTGTCAGCCCGAGAGAATAGGAGTCCTCCATTAGGGTCCAAAAAGATTAGTTCACAGGACATGGGGAATTTGAGTGATGTGGATTGACCACCAACTGCCTCTTGTGACAATAGTCTCTGCCTTCATCTCTGCTCATGGAACATTGCGGGGTGGGAGCGTCACAAGGCTTATTCCAGTTTTCTCTCCTTTATAAAACTACACCAGGTGGTCCTGTGTCAGGAAACCTGGGCCAAATTTCCCTTGGATCTGGAAGGTTACAATGCTTATGATCTTCCGGTAGTTAGTTCTGCTCTACGAGGGCGAGCTAGTGGTGGGCTGGGGTGTTTTGTGTCACAGGAACTGACTAGTAGCGACTTTGTGCCGATTTTTTCTCCCCAATTTTCCCTGGGATTTGTGGCTAGGACGAGGGCTCTTACCCTGATTGTTCTTGCCATCTATATTCCCCTGCGAAATTCCAGGTTCTATAAGGACAGTATTTGGGGAGAATTGGACAATTTGTTGGGTGACCTTAGTTATAAATACCCGGAAGGGTTATGTATTTTGCTTGGGGATTTTAACGCTAGGTTGGGTCGGGCAGTTGTCATCGCCTGCATATCCTTAATGGGACTGGCTTTTCTGACCCAGTGGGTGAGTTCACATATCTGGGGTCTTCAGGCTCCAGTGTAGTGGACTTGTTTCTTCAGACCTGGTTCCTCATATCCTAGATTTTACTATTGGGTCAGAATTGGTTGGAGATCACCTACCATTGTCTCTTACCCTGGCTTTGTTCCTTCCAGTTCAGGGTTTGTCGATCCCCCAGGAGGGCGATCTCACGGGATTAATGAGGCATAAGGTCCCTCCTTGGAATGTTTCCTTGGCTAAAGATATGGCAATTTCCCTCACCCTGCCTTCTATTTGTCAGCTGAGGGATCAATTAATCTATTCCTCTGATAGCCAGCAGATGGTGGAGATTTTTAACCAGATCTCCTCCTTGCTGTCTAGCTTGCCGTGTCTGCAGGGTAAGGATCCTCAGGGACCTCACTGTAGAAGGGGTAAGCTGTGGTTTGACAGAGAATGTCACGCCGTTCGGGTCAGATTGAAATCTATTTACTCTCAATATAGAGGAAGTACCTCGGCCAGGCTTCCATCTGAATACTGGTCTTGTAAGGCTGAGTACAGGGGATTGCTTATAAAGAAAAAGAGGGATTTCCAGGAGGGAAATTGGGCGAGACTTTGTCAAGTGACTGAGAACAAGGACACCAGACTTTTTTGGCATCTGGTCAAGGGATCTACTCTTAGAGAACCTAGGGTTGCCTCATTGTCAGTTACCCCTCAAGTCTGGAGGAACCACTTTAGCGAATTGTACATTCTGACTAGGAGACCCCCAGCAGAGGGTCTCTCTCCATTCTTGACTGAGGATCTGCCTACTTGGTCTCCAGTGACAGAGATTGAGGTTGAGAAGCTCGTAGAGCCCTTTAAGAACGGAAAGGCACCCGGGGCTGACCGGATCCATATTGAGTTTATTAAAAAATACAGGGAGTGGTGCATCCCTTTACTAGCAGCTCTTTTTACTGCAATCAATGGGTCAGGGAGAAACCTGGGGGAGTGGGGTAAGGCAGTAATTATTCCTCTATACAAAAAGGGTCTTAAGTCCAACCTGGCAAACTTTCGACCCATAAGTTTGCTATCAGTAGTGGGAAAGATATATTCCAAATATCTGTTGACAAGGTTTACAAAGTGGATGACTGAGACCAGGGCTCTGGCTGCGGAGCAGCCTGGGTTTCAAAGTGGTCACTCCACTTTGGAGCAATGCTTCATTCTGTCTCATTTGCAGGCTAAATACAGAGCTCAGAATAAAATCTTTTATGCGGCATTCCTGGATCTTAAGTCTGCTTTCGACACTGTTGATAGGGAGATCCTTTGGGAAAAGCTGCGGAGGTCTACCATTGACAGAAGGCTTGCGGCTCTCATTTGTTCCCTCCATGGAAATTCCTCACTGGTGGTGAGAGTTGATGATTGGGGCCATGCCACAGCCTCAATAGACTCCCATAGGGGTGTGAGGCAGGGCTGTGTCCTGGCCCCGATGTTGTTCAACTTATATCAACTAAGTCATCCCTTTAATGGCAATACCTGGTTTTTTCCACCAAAGCTGGGCTCCAGGGCTGTAGAATGCTTGGCTTATGCCAATGACGTAGTTTTGTTATCCCAGACTAGAATGGGCTTTAGGAGGCAACTTAATGCTTTTGCCTCCTTTTGTATGGAAAATCATTTACTATTGAATTATGATAAATCCAAGGTGCTGGTGTTCACCAGAAGAAAGCTTAGTCCCTCTGTTTGGGATATAGGTGGACACCAAGTGCAGGAGGTTGCCTCATTTTGCTATCTCGGCATTTATTTCCATAAATCTGGTTCCTGGAGGGTACATCTAAGTAGAGCTCTTGTGGCGGCTAAAGCTCTGCTGCAGGCAATCCTTGGACTTATTTTTCCATCAAGGGAGGAATGCCATTCATCTTGCCTTGCAGGTTCTGAATAGTAAAGTGAGGGCCCAGCTGCTCTATGGGGCAGAGTTATGGGCACTTCCATTTGCTCAGGACCTAAATGCTGTACAGGCCAAGTTTCTAGTGAAACTTTTGGGCAGTCTCAAGTCGGTTCCACATGCTGCGTTCAGACTGGAACTTGACCAGGATGCATGGCAACTAGTAGCCCTGGAGGCAGCAGTCAAGCTGTGGTGCAACATTTTTCTAGGTCAGTGTTCAGAACTCATGAGGGAGGCAGCCTGAGACACTTTCGTAAGTTCATGGGAAGCATCTTGGGAGGTGTATTTGGCAGAGATAGGGCTCTCCAGGGACTATTTGTCCTACAAGCCACCTGGTACTGTTAGGAGGGAGGTCCTTACTAGGCTGAGGGACATATATAAGCAGAGGGAGGTAGGGATTATAAATGCCTCACTTCATTTAAGGGATTATGTGGATTGGGTACCAGAGCAGGGCTCTTTGGCTAGTTATCTCCTGACTTCCATCTCGCTAAGGGCAAAGCAACTTATGTTTCGTGCCCGTGTAAATACCCTCCCCTTGCAAGTTTTAGAGGGACGGTTTTGAGGTGTGCCTTTTGTCCACTGTCTATGTCCTGTTGACCAGATCACTGCCAAAACCGCGGGGCTTATGATCTTAAGTTGCCATCGTTATGACATGGCTAGGACAAAATTTCTAGCCTGGCATTTGAACAAGTACCCAAGACATTCCAAGGTGTTCATTTTGAGTTCTCTATTGAACAATCCAAAGGTTCATGTAATTGAGGCCATTGCAGCCTTTCTCATCCAGATGGCCAATGACAGGGAAAATTTCTTGGCTTTCAAAGCTCCCCTGCTGGAGCCTGTCCTTGAGGTATAGAGAGGGGGCTCCAACTGGTGTGCTTCGGCACTCGGAGAATTTGAGTGTCTTGTTTTATTATATTTTTTAGTTTACTCATATATTCTTGATGAGTTGTATTTTATATCTAGATTGGGAGGTAATCAGTGGACAAAGTTGTGTGTCCTTTTGGTTGTATGTTGATATGTATATATGCAATGGTCTAAGATCACACAATAAAATTGAATTGATTGAATTGATTGATATAAGCCTGGGGGCCAGTGGCACCAGCAGACAGTGGATTGTCAGGGTACAGAACCCTTGGCACAGACGACATATAGGCCTGACCTGGGGGCCATTGGCACCAGCAGACATTGGTTGTCCGGGTACAGAACCCTTGGCACAGACAGCATATATGCCTGGGGGCCATTGGCACCAGCAGACAGTGGGTTGTTAGGGTACAGAACACTTGACACAGACAGCATATAAGCCTGTCCTGGGAGCCATTGGCACCAGCAGACATTGATTGCGAGGGTACAGAACCCTTGCCACCGACAGCATATAGGCCTGAAGGCCATTGGCACCAGCAGACAGTAGGTTGCCAGTGTACAGAACCCTTGGCACATACAGCATATAAGCCTGTCCTGGGGGCCATTGGCAATAGCAGACATTGGTTGTCAGGGTACAGAACCCTTGGCACAGATGGCATATAGGCCTGACCTGGGGGCCATTGGCAGCAGCAGACATTGGTTGCCTGGGTACAGAACCCTTGGCACAGACAGCATATAGGCCTGGGGACCATTGGCACCAGCAGACAGTGGGTTCCCAGGGTACAGAATCCTTGACACAGACAGCATATAAGCCTGGTCTGGGGGCCATTGGCACTAGCAGCAGCAGACATTAGTTTCTGGGGCAGGCAGTCAGGTGGCATAGCATGAGCAGCAGTCAGGCAGACTGAGGCAGGGTTCGAGCTTTGCAACCTGGGCAGGCAGGCAGTGTGTCATGAGAGACAGTAGGGCAGGTGGGCTTGGGCAGGGTTTGACCTAGGTAACCTGGGTGATCAGACAGACACCTTGGCATAGGAGCAGGAAGGCGGACTGAGGCATGCTTTGAGCTTGGCAGCAAGCTTGGCAGACAGACAGGCAGCATGGCTTAAAAGGTATTAGGGCAGGCAGGCTGGGAGATTGGCAGCAGGGCACTCAGATAAGCTAGTAAAGACTGTGCAGCGCGAGAGAGCAAAAGCCAGTCAGTGTCACATAGGTGGACCGAGATCGTGTAGCCATAGGCCGACTCGCAGGGTTACAGTTTGTTTCCCAGTGCCACCCTTCATCATGAGGTCAGTCAGATAAGGCAACTGAGGCTGTCTAGTATGCAAAAGCGAGCGAGCGAGAGAGAGAGAGAGAGAGAGAGAGAGAGAGAGAGAGAGAGAGAGCGGATGCAGGCATTGGGAGGGAGGGACAGCACCTCAGCAGCATAGGAGCAGTAGCCCGAGCCTGGTTTGAGGAGGAGGAGCCCCATCCTGACTGCCCCTGGCATGGGATGGTGTGTGCCACTGCACCATCACTCCTTGTCCAGGGGCAGCTCGGGGAATCCCAGCAGTGGTAGGTTCACCTTTAGGAACAACAACTGCTCCACCAATTTGGCCCCCAGTCTCAGGCGGTGTGGGGAGCAAATGTCCCCACCACAGAGAACAGCCAGTTGCTGGGGACACTGGTTGGTGGGCAGGACAGGATACCCTTGGTCACTTTCAACAGGGCTGGCCACACATTGGCCTTGCCGGCCCAGTAGGCCAAGGGATCAGTGCTGGAATCAATGCATGGCTCCTCCTCCATGTAGGTCTCCACTGCTGCTGAGGCACCATCATACTCCCTCTGGTAGCTCTGGGTGGACACCACCTGCCCCACTGCCATCAGCCATGCTGCTTGCCCTTTTGTGCTGGGTCTCATGATCCCCAGAGTGGCCTGCACACAGGAGGAGCTGTTGGCAGTAGGGGTTCTGCTGATGCTGCTCATCCTGCTGCTGGTGCAGCTACTACTGCTAGGGCTGGGGGCAGGGATAGACCAAGATGGCTGGAAGGGGGTCACTGTTCCCACTCCCACCATCCCCAGGGGCGTCCTGATGCATGGCCCGCTCTGCCTGCCAGACCTTCTGCACCAGCGCACCCTTCCGGAGGCCATAGACCGCTGTCTCACATGCCATGCTGCCCTTGATCCTGGGGTCCAGAATGGTTGCCAGGACATATTCCTCCCAACGTAAGAGCTCATCAAAGCATGCACTCAGCCCTGCCGTCAGCTTCCATGCCAGGTTAAGCACCTCATTGGACATCTTCCTGCCCGGAGGGCCACAATCCCGCCCCCCAAGAATCTCGTCCAGGGTCCTCTTGAGACTATGCACCAGTGGGGTCACCTGGCTGCGGGTGGTGGTGGAGCTGCTCACGGCCTCGTTCATGGCCAGGAACAGTCTCAGGATGAAGACTGTGTGAACAACCATCTCCCATTCCTCTCTGTTGTACCCTGGAGGTGCCTCAATGTCTGTCTCCAGTTCCACCTGATGCAGGATGGCTTTCTGCTCAAGAAGCTGCTTGAACAGGAAGGTGGAATTCCACCTGGTGGAGACATCCTGGATGAGCTGGTGCACTGGGGACCCTTGCTCGATCAGCTGCTAGAATCCCTTGTCCTCCACAACTGAGAAGGGCTGCCCATCCAGGGCTATCATTTCTGCCAACATGTGCTTCGCTTTCTCTTGGAAGCCATTGCCATGGTGCCCTGCCTACGGCCTTGACAGATCCCCCACCCCAGCTCCTCCATGGTGGACTAACGGCACTGCTGGGGAGGCTCCTGATGCTGTTCTGTCCCCCTAGCAGGAGGAATACTGCTCCTGCTGCTAGAGGCAGCGGTTGGTGCTGGTTCAGGGTGCTTGCCTGCTGAAGAAGCCGGGCGCCTGGCTGCTGCAGACAAGAACCTGCTTGCATCCATTTCCCCTGCCTTTCCACTGAGGAGAAGAGCACTGTGGCATGACTTTAGGTGCCTTGCCTTTACTGTTGTACCCAAGTTGCTGAGCACCTGCCCATGCTTTAACACCTTGCACACAGTGCACTGCACCTCTCTGGTATCATCTGCCGGCACCTGCTTAAAATGATCCCAGACTGAGGATTTTTTTTTCCCCTCCTGCCATCTGGCCCACCCTGGGTAACGCACTTCTGCCAGTGCTGCTGGGAGGGGGAGGACTTGGTGGCACTAGAGACACAGCTCTGGAAGGAGGCTGAGCCATTGCCTCAGCTGCAGACATTTCCTCTGTGGCACTAGTGTCTGCCTCTGACTCACTGTCTGCGATCACGGTGATGTCCTGTGAAGGGGAGTACTGGGACCCTGAGGCTAGACTGCCCACGCCTGACATGCTGCCGGCACTCTCCCTGTGCCCCCCTCTATAGCTGCTAGTGCTGCTGCTGCTGTGAATCCTCTCACTACTGCCCGGGGATCTGGTCCTGCCTCTAGGAGTAGGGCTGTAGCGGAATATCGCAGCGGTAGCTATTTCCGGCGGAAACAGTGTTTCCGCAATTAATGGAACAGCATGGCAGAGGCTCTCATTCCGCTAGTTTTATTCCGCAGTTCCGCGGTTCCGCTTATTTAATTCTGCTACTTAGTGGAATCATGGAAACATGACATTTTCACTACTTCCGCAATTCTGACAGTGCCACAAAATAGCTGAATAGTGGTTTTCCGCAATTTCCACAATTTTTCCACAATTTTTCCGCAATTCCGCGGTTTGCAGAATTCCGGCGGAATTAGCGGAATGTCCGCAGAAAAGTCGCGGTGTGGCGCGGGCAATTCCAAAATGGCGGAACGGAATTGCGATGCGGTAACAGCTGCGGCAACATCAGCCCTATCTAGGAGCCAGGGTGGGATCCACCAGCTCTGGGCCGCTGGGGATCGCCTTGACAGTGGGGGACATTGGTGGCCCTGTAGGAACATTGGAAGCAGCGCCTGCTCCAGCACCAGCACTAGCAGCAGCAGAGACAGATGCAACCTCAGTCTTGCAGGCCTTCCAGTACCCTGCGTGGCAGTGGAGGAGCACACTGCCAGAAGGCAACGCTGAGCCGCTGAAGCCTGTGGCCCTAAATCAGGCCTGCTGAATTTTGGACGTGGTGATTTGCTCGGGCTACTGCTGCTGCCTGATGCCACTCCCCTGGCATGGCCCCTGCCTCTGGCACATGCCCCATTGCCTCCCCTATGGACAGCAGACCGGCCTCTCCTTCCCTTCTCCGTTTCTCCCTCCAAAATAATGTTTTAATATTGTTTTTTAAATATTTTTTAAAAAAATATTTATTGATTTTTTAAATCTAATATTATATCTATATCTATACACTAAATCTAACAGTTATAACTATTCTAAATGCTGTCAGCTAAATGGATTATCCATCTAATAAGCACAAAGGCCTTCTCCTACAAACACTAAAACTAAACACTAAACGCTGAATCTCTATCACTAAGCTAACTTGTACATCTGTCTACTATCACTAATCTAATCTATCTATCTATCTATCTATCTATCTATCTATCTATCTATCTATCTATGTGGGATGGGGGGGAATCACAAACAACACAAGGTGGGGTACAAAACTAAAACGAAACCAAAATCAATCGAATAATCCTACTCTAAATGAATCCAAAACAGGGGAAGGGAATCAGGGAGAGGGAAAGGATTCAATGGAGAATCCTTTGAACACCATTATTCAGATAAATAGCAGCACATGCAGTGCCAGTTAGAGGCAGGCAACCTGCATGGCAGGGGGAGAAAGACTGTAGGAGGGAGGATGTGGAGAAACCCAAAAAACTGACAGACACATTCACTAGTCAATTACTGCATGCTTCCAGCTTTACAGGACCAATCGGTCATGGATTTGAGGCGGGCATAGGAGGCAGCCTCAGGCAGGCATAGAAGGGACGTAACTGGGACTTTGGGGATAGCATCCTAGCAATCAGGAGACATAATTTACACATCCAGGCTGGTCAATTATCATCCCAATCGCACACATATATATATATATAGAGGGAGAGGGAAAGGATTCAATCGATGGGGAGGAAGGAAGGAAGATTGAACATAGGTAACATAGGGAGGGGTAAAAACAAAAAATAACACCTAAATCTATGTAATATAATCTAAATAAATGATAATATGGAGGTAAATGCGTTGGATGGGTGAAATAGGAGGAGGATGGCAATGGAATAAGAATAGGAAGGAACAAATCCTGCTGGGAGAGGGCGCCTTCTGGAACGCCTGCTGTCAGGAACAGTGACTAACTCAGAAGGTGTTGGGAAGGGGGGAGGCAATCAGTTTTGTTTCTTGCTGCGCCCGCCTCACTGCAAGCCCCATTGGCTCTGTGCAGTCTAGCCCATGGCCAATTGCAGACTGTGAAGCCAGTGGTCTGAGGCAAAAAGGGACGGTGATTGGGCAGGTTGGCTTCTACTCAAAGCCTCTCCACTCCTGGTGCCTGGAAGTCTGCTCCTCAGCTGACTCCCCCTCCCTGTCACATTTTGCCTTCCAGTGACACGTTTTTGCCACACAAACTCACCCGAATGCGATCCGAACTGACTGAACTGTTCGGTCATTTCAACATTCGGAATCGAGTTCGGTTCGTCAGTTCGGGTTCGGGTTCAGTCGTCCGTATAGGCTGAGTTTGGGCCGAAATCCAAACCACATTCGCCCATCCCTAGCAGAAATGTCAACCAAATATCCTCAGTCTGTTCTGTGACCATACCAACATCTCTCCCCCACTTGTTACTGAGAAGTCAGAAGCATCTGTTTAGGAAAGAGCCAATAGAGATTCTCTTGTGTCGTCTATCACGGTGCTGCAGGATGTGATTGTGATGATAATTGACCAGCCTGGATGTGTAAATTATGTCTCCTGATTTCTAGGATGCTATCCCCAAAGTCCCAGTTACGTCCCTCCTATGCGTGCCTGAGGACTGCCCCCTATGCCCGTCTCAAAGCCACGACCGATTGGTCCTGTAAAACTGGAAGCATGCAGTAATTGACTAGTGAATGTGTCTGTCAGTCTTTTGGGTTTCTCCACATCCTCCCTCCTACAGTCTTTCTCCCCCTGCCATGCAGGGTGCCTGCCTCTGACTGGCACTGCATGTGCTGCTATTTATCTGAATAATGGTGTTTACAGGGAATAAATCAATTGCTTATAAAATTGGGCTCCTTTATCAAATTGTCCTGTAGTTGGGCAGAGATGACAGGGAAAGTATGTGATACATTCTTGCCAATTGCCTTGTAAATAGAATGGAATATACAAATGCTACAACTGAAAATGTATTTTCAAGTTAATATCTTATACCACCAGGACCTTTTATACAATCTTTCTGAATATTGGCAGTATTGTTAACCTTTTTGAGGGACATCAAAATCTTAGGTGTCATACAATTTGGATGGAAGATAAAGAAGTTGTAGCCAAGAATGTGTTTGGAGTTTTTCTTAAAACCACAACATTCAATTGCTTCTACAATCGATTCCTTTTATTTAATCTTTTCAACAATTGGTATACATAGTGCCCTCCATAGGGGGTACAATATCCCCAAGTTTCATCAGAATAGAATCAGAACAAAAGATGTTATAGCCAGATATACATTCTTCAGTTTTCCCCCTTTATTTAAAAAACAAAAAGTTGTTTTCATTTCTATTTTCATTATTATTATTTTTCATTTTCATTATTGCAATAACAAAAATGAAAATGACAATTTTCATTATTGTTAGTGTAATAACAAAAATGACATGCACACCCTTACAAAACTAGCAGCGTAGGAGACATCCAATATTTATAACAGGAAACTCTGGATTACTATCTGAAATTTTTTAAATTTAACCTTACTGTGTTTTTTATTTTTTACAAAAATCTCATAGTGGACCCAGTTATGTCAGATTTATAAGTAACAGATCAGAATTACACAGCTGAGATAGTGGCCATTTTTAGACAAGATGCTGCCATGCAGGCCCACACATACCCCACCACCTGAGCGCCCATCTGAAGGTGGGGGGGGGGGGCCTCCCATGACCCATGCACCATCCACCCATAACCACTCATGAAGCACTGGTAAAAAAAGCCAGAGTGCTCCCTGCAGGGACAAGCAGAATAGTGTGTGGGGACAGGCACCATGTGTCCCCAGCCCGTATGAAGGGAGGCAGCCAGTCATGTCAGATGAGTGGTTCGCCATTCAGAGGCACTGTCGGCAGGGGACACAGCCTTTGCAAGACACAGGGAACTGGCTAGAAGTGCTGGGGAGTCTGGGTTTCCCAGCGCTCGGCTGGAACATGTCAGTATCAGAGGCCAGGCCACTGTGCTTCCCCCTTCCCCATGGTCTGGGCAATGTAGCATGTGGAGGCTCCTGGGGTACCTGCCCAGGGAGCCACCTGTTTGAATCCCACCCCACTCATTTCATGTGCATGCGTGCTCCGTAGCCATCCCGCTCAGCAGATACGGACCTGCCCCCCCAGTTGTGCTCATTTTAAAATGGCCAAATTCTAGGGTATGTCTGTGAAAGATATGTTAGGAAGGGGGGGAGGATGTAAAAGGAGTGGGTGAACTATTTTGAAAATATAGTTATGAAAGCAGAACAGCCACTGAAAGCTCATAGCTAGAATGGTTCTTTCAATGCAGATGTTTTGGGAAATGAATATCCAGGACTACAAATCTCTCAAATCCTATTGGGAGTGCTTTATCCATGTAGCACTGTGAAAGCTTGTATTATTCAGTGGTACAGGCAAAGTTATGACACTTCTTTTTAAAATGGCCATGCTAAGTGATACCTTGGCATAGGTTCAGAATTCCGAAGATCCTGAGAGTGGGCATCAGAGTCCCTCTGTAATAAAAGTTGTATTCAGAAAACTATCACTAAGCTAGGCAAGTATTGAAATATGGCTTGTATTATATGCTGAAATCTTTTTTATTGTAATCACTAAAGTTCTACAAATGGTTTAGTAACAAATTCCCCTGAAACAACAATTGCCTTCAGATATTTAGTTTCTTGCCATCAAAACAGTGGATGAATGCTTTAAGAAAGCATCTGAATGCTTATTAAAAGTTCACTTTGTTCTTTAGAATTTTCAAGTTCACTTTGGAACTTGCATGTTTCAACCAGACACTGTTTTATTGTTTGATTTCCGTATGTGTTTCTTGCACATGTGACACAGGAGAGAGACAGGGCAGGAGTATTTCTTTGAAGATGGCCAATGTACTGGGCCTGTTTGATGATAAAATAATCAATAGCATACGAGAGAATGAGTATCTCTATTCATTGCAGACTCAACAAAGAGATGAAGAATGCTTTTGCTACCAGACTTGTGCAAACCACATGAAAAACACTGTGCAGGGAACATTTCTGAGCTACCCAGCAAAAGTTTTATGGGTTCTGCTTGCCAAAAATGGAACAGAGTGAGAACATTATTGATTTTTCTGTGTTCTTTCAGACAGTAGCACTTTTAATTATTTTTTCCAATATCACACCTAGAATACTGTCAAAGAGTAATATCAAATAGTAATTCTCTTTTAAGGAGAAGGTTATAGGAATTCAGTAGGTGTGAATGTACCAATTAATAGCATTAGACAGATATCAGTGTGGTTGCCATATTGGCCTCAGATATGAACCAGATAAAGGTATCATCTGAAATACTTTGTTTCTTTTCTCTTTCAATATATATATATAAAAGATTAATAGTTCATGTGCTGAAGTAATATACTTGCAGCTGACATGTTGTTTCAACTACATTCAACTACATTCAGCACCAATAAACTTGCATTCACTGATGTCAGTGGTGGGCTTGTCTCAGACAGAGTATTGGGCTGTGTACTTGTGCAGTTGCAGAGTATACTGAAAATGGTCATTGGCAATGTACATACTTAACACATTCTCCCAAAGGATGTATCTTTAACATCAAATCGGTGCCATGTAATGCCAAATCTCTTTTCAAAATATAAGCTAATTCCCCCTCTCATCTGTAACCAGAGAATCAGTGGTGTTGCACAGGGGTTACAAAGGAGAATACTACCCACCCTATCACAATACTTTAATACAGGAGCTAGCTGGTCAGTGACACTGTAGTGGTATATGGAGACAATTAAAACATCAAATGTATCAAAGTCATGGTTAACCAGGAACATTTTAAACTGCATTCGTTGTGAGAACAAAATATTATCCAATGACTATTTACACTTAGTCAGGTTCAGAATAGCCATTATATTGGGTGATTTCAGAGGTGCCCGGGCACCCATTGTCCCCGGCACAGAATCACCATTTGATTCCCCTCCGGAATCAAAACGGCCCATCAACAGACGTGCCGGTTGATTCCGGAGGGGAATCGGGGGAGGGGGCGGGGCTGCATGGTGCAACGTGCGGCCGCACAGCCCCGCCCCCCCCACGCTCCTGAGGCCACCCGCCCTCTGGGAGATGGGTGGGCGCAGCAGCCAATGCGGCCGCAGTGCCTGCCCGCCCCCAGGGTATTGACTATGGCCCAGAATCGGTGGTGGGAACGGCCGCGGATTCCAGGCCGTGGTCCGGGAGCAGGCATAATGTTACCACCGCCAACCACGTTGAATTCCACTGTGGTTGACCATTGTAACGTCATGTCTGTTGGGCCGAAAAATGTTCATCGCTGGGGATGAACATCTGGCGGGAATCATTTTTTGGCCCAACAGACATTACGCCATCACAGTCCCCATAAGGGGATTCACCATGGTTGACCGTGGTGATATAATGTCTGAAATCACCCATTGACTATGGTGCAGTGCGCAGGATTCCAATTTATGGGGGTGGAGGGGCACTTGGGTTTTGTCAGCATGTAAGTACTAGCATGGCTGCCTGCATAACCTAGGTGCCACTACCATGGCACTCTGGATCTTTCACTGTGCACACAGTGTGCAGCTCAGATGGAAAGACAGCCAAGTGTCATGTGCATTAGTGCTTCCTGTTTCCCAGTCGTACTCTTCCTGCCTCAACTGGATCCTCCTCCCACCCTTCCCCATACTCTGCCTCAGAACTGGGGCAGGAATGAGGAAAATATCTCCACACAGAGGTGGTGGCTGGAAAGTGACTGGGGGCTTCAAACTGGCACAGATAGTATGTGAGTGGCTGGGCTGGGGTGGAGACAGTCCACACATGTTTTAATGCAACTGTGCACTTAATATATGCGTGAAATCCAACTAGCATGCAATCATAGAAGAATAGAGTTGAATTGTGTCTGGAGGGTCATCTAGAACTCCCCACTGCCCTGAGGCAGTATTCTCTATACCAGGGGTGGACAAAGTTCACAAGCCCAAAAACCACATATCAACATTTTCATATTGCCAAGAGTCACAAGGTGCATTACACGGATAGAGGCTTCCCCCAATCCCAAGGAAGGGGCAACACTGCTTTCCCTAAATCCCCCCATCACTAGGGCTAAAATGCTTCACCCCTTGAGATTTTTTTTTTAATGCTCTTGCCCAAAATGGCCATGGTGGCTGTTCTGCACACATGCGGCCCTATTCCAAAATGGTGCCAATGCTGCTGGTGTCATTTTTGAAAAGGGCAGTGCATGCATGGAATGTCCCCAGTGGTCATTTTTTGCATGCATGGTGGTTTTTTCTTAAAATTAGTTTACTGTGAGGCAGCCACCTCCTCAGCAAACTCACCTCCTTCCTGCCCCTGCAGAGAAGCAGAGAGGGTGGAGAGGAGTCCTAGAGCAGCCCTGGATTTGGGGAGAGGCAGCCAGCTGAGTAAAAGTTGTGCTTTTTTTTAAGAAGTGCAGGAAAGGGCAAGATTGTTGCCTTTCTCAGCAAGAATCAGGGCAAATCTTGGCTCATTTTTGTTTGCAAGAACAAACAGGAACCCTGATTATCGCTGAGAAAAGCGAGAATCTGAGAAGTGAGTTTCAGCCCTACCCATCACATCAAAAGTCTGGTGGGTCTGGGCAATAGCTGCACAGGGCATGCTCCTCCTACTCTCATGACTTCCAGGAGGCTAAGGCAGCCAAAGTGGTGACTCAAATTCTCTTGCTTCTGAGGGAGCTGCATGGACGCTTCCCCCAAGCAGTCACTTCCAGTGAGAGCTACAGTACAGGGGCCTGAGAGCCACCATTTGCCCACCTCTGCCTTTTACCTGAAGCATACCTGAAAGATGTCCCTTTTCTTGAAAACCTCAAGGGAAGGAGATTCCACAACCTTCCTAGCCACTTTGTTCCTCTGTTGAATTGATGAGTTAGGAGCTTTTCCCTAATATTTAATTTAATCCTACTTTCCTGTAATTTAATCCCATTGCTTCTTGACATGTCCTCGGAGGCAATGGAGAACAAATGTTCTCCATCTTTTTTATGGCATCCTTTTAAATATTTGAAAATTGTCAACATATGACCCCTTAATCTTCTTGTCTGTAAGCTAAGCATATCCTTTCCTTGATGATTTCTATTCCAAATTCTAACCTTGATCACCTTCGTTGCTTTCTCTTGAATCATTGCCAGTTTGCCAACACCCTTCTTGAAATGTGCAGCCCCAAACTGAACACAGTACTCCAAGGGTTTGACCAGTGCTGGGTACAGGGATACTATCACTTCCTGAGTCTTGGAGTATTTTTAGACATGATGGGCCTGGAGGCCCGCCACAATCAGTCATAGACTGGGATCCATTTCAGATCCCGTTCAGGAATCAGGCCGTCCATCCTTTAGACGTACAGGACTGATTCCGGAGCGGGATTGGGGACGGGGCGGGGCTGCGTGGCACAATGCGACGTGCGGCCGCACAGCCCCACCCCCCCGTGCTCACCCGGCCACCCTCCCTCCAGGAGACAGGTGGGCGCAGTGGCCAATCCAGCCACTGCACCCGATTCTTCATCGCAGTCTGGGCCACAATCTGCGATGGGCCAAAGTAATAGATGTTACTTTTGGCCCATCCCGGATTGTGGCCAATCTAACCATGATTCTGGAGGTGAGGTCGTCCTCACCTCCAGAATTGTGGTTATTTCAATTCCCGCCAGGTATTCACTGTGGGGAACATCTGGCAGGACTCTTTTAGATGTTACGGGACAAACGGCCACCACAGGGTATTCAGTGTGGTTGACTGTGGTCTCGTAACATCTAAAAATATCCTTGAATACAATGCTTCTGTTAATATTAGTGGCTAAGTGCTCAGTACCTGGACTGGCAGGTAGGGGGAGGCCCTGGTTCAAGTATCACCTTAGCCAGAAACTCACTGGGTGACCTTGGGCTAGTCACAGTATTATCTAAGCCTAACCTACCTCACAGGGATGTTGTGAGGATTAAAAAGTTGTGTTAATTTGTTCTAAGTGAAGCACTTCAAGTGCCATGGCAGGGGGGTGCTAAATAAAAATCTAAAACACCATTGATCTTTTTTCCAACAAGGTCACATTGTTGATTTGTGTTTAGTCTGTGATCCATTATAATCCTCCCAATTCTTCTCAGCAGTGCTGTTGTCTAGCCAGTTATCTCTCATCTTATTCTTGTGCATTTGTTTTCCCCCCTATGTGTCACAATTTACATTTGTCTTTCCTACATTTAATTTTGTTTTCAGCCCAGAACTCCAATTTATCAATGCTGTCTGTTTTGAATTTAATTTTATCTTCTAAGTCACTTGAATTCCCTCCCAGTTTTGTATTATCAGAACATTTGATAAGTACTGGTACTGATTAATTACTTCATTGTCCAAGTCACCCAGGACTGACCTCTGCAGAACCACACTTGACAACTCTTGCTAGTTTGAAGCTGACTCATTAATTGCAATTTTTCAACCAATTCAGTAACCACTTTCCAGTAGTTCCTTCTAGCCCACATTTCTCCATCTTGCTTAGAAGAATATTGTGTGGAATTAAATCAAAAGCCTGCTATGTCAAGGTATGTTTTATTTTCTGCATTTCCCGCATCTACCAAGCAACTTGCCTTATCAAAGAAAGAAACTAGGTTGACCTGGCATTACTTGCTAATATATCCATATTTGTTAATATATCCATATTTGCATAAATCCATTACTTGATACAAATCCATATTTGCTAATAATAATAATAATAATCACTCAATTTTCCTCCAAGTACTAATATATTAATTGTCTTGTGATTTGTTCCAGTATCTTCCAAGATACTGAAGTCAGGCTGACTGGTCTATAGTTCTGTGGGTCTTCCTTCTTTCCTTTTTAAAGACAGGCATTATATTTGCTCTTCTCCGATACCTCACCAGTTTTCAATGAGCTCTCCAGTATTATCGCTAGTGATTCTGAGATTTCATCAGCTAGCTTCTTCAGAATCCTGAGGTTCATTAGGAAGCACATCATACATTTTTGTTTTAATTTTTGTTTTAGTTTTCAAAACCCCTTCATTTTCGGGATGGGGTGGGGTGTAAACGACTCTACCATTTTAATTTATTTTTTCTGTTTTATTTAATTAAAAAAATATATTTTTTAAAAAATCATTCTGCATGCACAGAACAGCCCTGGCAGCCATTTTGTACATGTGCAGTGATTTATTGTTATTGTTATCATTTATTTAATGGAATAAAACAAAAAAAAATGAAAATGAATGAAATCAAATGAATGTTATTTGCTTATTCATTCATTTTTGTGACCTTAGCTATCAAAACGAATGAGGTTACAAATTGTACACCTCTAGGATGCATATCATTGGGTCCTGCCAACTTGAATTCATTCAAGTATCTTTGATGTGTTTCCTAGTTATCTTGCCCTGTGCCCCGTCCCTATTCATGTCTAGATCAGTTTTGCTAGCTATCTTGTCACAGCTTACTTTCTTTGTGAAGACTGAAGCAAATAATGGAAATCATATGTCAAACTGAGCTGACTTACACCTAGGCAACCTGCTGTGAGAGGTACAGTGAAAGGTAGAATTTCTACTGCAATGTTACAATTACTTAGTATGGAAATATATCTATATTTAAACAATTTTCTCCACAACACAAGAAGGCTACAAGTACTGTATTTTAGGGAAAATTATCATAATGCATTGAAACTGATGGTCATTTTCTCTAAGTGCCTCTTCAAAATTGCTTGGTTCTGAAAAGGTATTGCAACTTACTGAAGTCAAAGGCCAGTTAGTTACCCTATTTGACTGGCATGTCTACATTTCTTTAGATAAATGCATGCAAACAAGGCACTTGTTGAGGCTATATTTTTTCTTTTAATGCTTCCCCCTCTATAAATACCAAACCTATCACTTTTATTCTTAGCTTTCAGTCTGCTGCTGTGCACTGCTTCATTTTGTCATCAGCTTGTTTAAGATTTACCATTTAAGCCACTGAATTTTAATCTTGAGCTGTGCGCATGAATGTTTCTTACTTCAGATTTAGTTTATGCTTCACTAAATAATTCAGCAAAGAAAATAATACTGGAAAAGATTCCCAGGTCTATATAACGCTTGCATTTCCCGTTTTACATTTCTGGTTTGGAAAGTTTTATTAGGAAGCAGACAAAGGCCCTTTTTACATGGGGCTCTCCCACTCATGAACACCCAGAAATCTGCATATTCATGAGTGAGAGAGGCCCATGTGAATGATGTGGTGGACATGCGCGGTGAGTTGGGGTGTGTGGACGCTTTTGCCTAACACGCATCCCCACGCACCCCCCACTCATACCCATGCATGGAGCAACCTGGGAAAATGGCAGTTGCTCCAAATTTGGGGATACATGTGCATCCGTATGCATGCCCTGTCCACTCACAGTGCATCTGTTATGATTTAATTGTATGTAATATACTATGAGAATTAATATACTGGAACCAATGACCATATTTGAAAATGCATGTAACTATTGTACCAAAGCTCTGAATTATCTGTACTGATCCAGTAGGCAGGATCTCTAGAAATAGCCAGGTAGGCTATGTGTGGGAAATAATCTCACATGACTTTCACAAACTCCCAACCACATCATCATGTCTTGCAAGACCAGTGATTTACATCATATTGCTGACCAACCGCACCCAGCCTGGAACAAAGCACTGACAAAGACTAAAACAAAGGGGCTTGATGAGAGGGTGCTTGAACACCCCTGAAGAATATCTCCTTCACGCCTGGAGGGGAAGGAGGAGATGTTTCTGCTCAGGGAGTTGCCAACTGACAAGCAGAAGCCATTCAAGCGGCCATCACCCTTTTTGCACCAGCACAGATGATAAAGGCATATCTACTCCCTGCCTGAAGGGAGGGAAAAAGATGTCCTGTTATCAAGTGCCCACCCTGACTAACAAACAAACTGGGAATGTGACCATTAGCACCCAGGCTCCAGATGGATGGGAAAGGGAGATGACAGCCAGACTCTGTAAGATGAATACCAGCAAGCACATTGCACAATCAAGCACCCTGGAATATGCATACTGAAGAACATCTTCTCCCCAAAACACTATAAAAGACTGAAGCAGAGACCAGAACGTTGTCTCAGCGCTTGGCATCTAACTTGGTGTTCGTGGGCTGTTGACCCTTTCCGGGACCCCTCCATAGGGGGTCCTACAACCCTATCTCCTGCTCCTGACAGATGACATCCACCGTTTTGAGCTTTCAAGACATGTAAGACTGACTTTGGGTGTGGGATATTGTATAGCTAGGTAACTGCTGCTGGATCATTACAGACTGGGCTTTATAAATGTGTGAACAACTAAATAAATCTATAACTATGATTTAAGATCCCTTCTATGTGAATCTCTCATATGTGCAGACCAGGGTGTGTGGGTCCCCCGATCCAAAGAGAGCTAATGCCCCCCCCCCAACTCTGTGGGGGCCATTTTAAAAAGGACATGTATTAACAGTATGGACTGAACATTAATGTTTGCCTAAATTTTATCTCTTTGTTTTTTTAAAAAACAAACAAACAAAATGCCTCAGATGGTTCAGAGTTATTTATTTGTAATTTGCTAATACTTAACTAATAGGGGAATCTGCAAAAAAGGGGAAATGACAAATGAGGTTAAAAATGTTTGTTTCACCTTCAAAATAATTGGAATTTGCTTTGGGAAATATTTTCTTACGTATTATCATAAGGAATGCAGTAATAATGGGTAACAATAAATGTGATGAGGTCCTGCTATGGCCCACTATGGCCCAGCTGGACCATGGACTCACCATCACATTGGTTTCTGGACCAGCATATGTGGGCCTGCTGCTGCCCCATCTGGGTAAGTGGTTGGCCTGGAACTGGTGCCCTGGATAATCCTGAGCCCACAGTCTGGGCCAAGGGCTACAAAGGTGGGTTAATGTGCGCCAAAGTGGGCTGGCTCATCTGTTTGCCACAGGGGAGTGCTCGTCAGCCAGACCAGTGAGGTGCATGTCAGTACTGTGCCCCAACCTGACCGCACCAGGGCCTCCCCCCGCCCCAAGTGTGTAGCTGGCATGATGCCCGCACATTTATTGTCACACAAAATCATCCCAAAATATAAATCTCAGTTCTCCAATCTTCTGAATATGCCAAAAACCAAATGCAGTCCACTGATGATATGGGCTAGGAAAAAATGCAGTTGACATATGAAACAAACATGACAGCCATTATAAAACACAACTATGTTTTTTTAAAATAACATAATATCTTTAGGGACATTCCATAAGCCATACAGTTCTTCCATCCTGGGTCTATAGTCAAAGCTAAATAAATATATATATATTTTTAAAAAGTAAATCACAGAGAAGAATAAGACCAAGAACAAAACTTTACTTTACAATGCAAACACATTGTAAAACAAACACGTTCTTCATTATTGTAATTTAAAATGGATTTAATCCAAGGGACATAAATTGTTCAGATCAAGAGCTCAGCGTAAATGTCTGAGTTATTTCCACACAATAACAGCCTCATTTTTTAAAATGTATGCAGGCAATCAAGTTCTGCAAAGGTGTTTGTAATTTGTTGCAACAAAGAATATTTGAAAGTCCTCATGTTAGGTTGTGTTTGACAGCAGAGCAGTCAGCCATCAGCAAGCCATATGCCTAAGTAAATAAATTGAACTGCAAAAAATGTATTTTAAAACGATAAACATTCAGAACTGGAAGTATTTTGCCTTTGGCACATATGACATTTTAAGCAGTTTAATATAAGATGCACTAAATTTTATCTGGAGTGTGGAGAAGAATTCCAGGAGTTTAAATTACCCTTTTCATCCCTTAGAGTCTTAGATCAGATAACCCTTACAATGATGACATTTTCTAGGCCATCAGCCAACTGAATGGCTAACCTAGGACGTGCATAATGTGTTTGTCTCCCCAGATGCCAAATGTTTGTTTAAAATGTTTTGTGTGTAAATTTGGCATTCATGAATGGTTCTAGTTTGAGAACCCTGAAAACTGAACTCATCAGTTTATGTACAAAAGGAGACCAATGTAGACAACAGAATGCAAATCTTCCACAAAACCCCACCAGTGTGCTTTAGCAAGTGGGTGGTAGTTGTTGTTGTATGGTTTAGGGGTGAGAATATCAGTTCTCCTGATATTCGATATTGCTGGTATTTGGGTGTATCAGCTTAATCCGATAAATCCGATATTTACCTGTACCGTCATACTGGATTTTTAACATTGGTCACGGTACCGGATTTTTTACATTGCAGTCATTGAAGTCAATAGACACAATGTAAAAAATCAGGTACCGCGAATAATGTTAAAAATCTGGTATGCCGATATCGGTAAATCCAGTACCTGGGAAATCCGATACCGGTACATCCGGTACCAGGTATTCTCCCCGGTGTCCCACCCCTAGGTTATCTTTGTACTGGGAATAGGGCAGAAAGCAACAAATCCATTTCATATATGGTACTATATGGTAATGATTTTCAGTTGTCACCAATGTGACCTGGATTTCAGCCATCAAACTAATATGATATCCCATCACCAGTTCCCATAACCAGCAGTCTATGAACCACTAGTGGTACCTGAGGCCATGGTAAATAGTCTTTCTACCGTTATTACATGGTACAAAGCACAGCTATAGAAAAAAAGGCTGTAAGCCACCTGCCTTTTTCCCCATCAGCCAGAATGTGCCAGTAGGGGTGTGCAGCAGAAACCAGTTTCATTACAGGTATCGTGGCTCAAGGAATCACACATACACATGATCAATCGGAAATTGGCATAGGCCATAACTTCATTAACATAACAATGGGCGGCCCCGCCACAGGCACAACCGGCGTCACATCAGGCACCTTCTTTATGCAGGCCTATGGTTGGTGAATTCAGGGAATAATACCCCTCAAAAGGCATCCCCTGTGCCAATGTCAACCAGAGAACCAAAGACAGCTATCCATCTGTTGAGTGCAAGTAGAGAGCCTACCCCCACTCAGTAGAGTGCCCCAGGCACAGGCCATGACGTTACCTCCCCAAAATATTGGGAAGAAGGCAGGGGGCATAAGTACTGGCTCAGCCGTGCATAGCCCCTCTCTGGTGCCCACCCCTGACTGCTTCATGAGTTTTATAGGTCCAATTTAATGTTAGTTTGCTCTTCTTATTGTTTCCGAGGCTGACATCCACCTTACCAATTGTTACAGCAGAATCTCTACTTGAACTCCCAGTTGCCCTATGGGGAATACAAACACTCTGCTACAGAGAAGGAAAAAACTACATCTTTCCATAGCCAATCTAAGGGGTGTGTAAAATTTCTTCTAAGCCCTGAATACAGAAGTTAGCCACAGACCATATCAGGATAGTCCAAAGACATAACAAACCCATTCCTCCATTATGGGTGGATATTTCTTGACCTGGGCAGCCAGCAAAGGAAAAAGAGGGCTTTCCCAGACATGCAAGCTCTTCTAAAGGGGGGCCAAATCCCTACCTCCTCCCCAGTCAGTCTGGGGCTTATAAGCTCACGTGAGCAGGTCTCAGGGGGTGGCCGTCAGATACCTAAGCTGAGCCCCACTCCGTATTCGCATTTGCCTGATGCCCTGGCCAGACCCGCAAACACTCCACCTGCTGACTGGCAGGAGCATTTCCTTGTGGGTATCATGGCTCAATGAACCACCAAGACAAATGATTGATTGGAAATGGGTATAGGCCACAACTTTATTAACATAACAGTGGGTGTCCCCACCCCTTGCACACCTGCCATCATGTCAGACCCCTTGTATATGCATGCCTGCAATTGATAAATTCATGTGTAATACCCCTCAAAAGACATCCCCTGTGTAAATATCAGCCAGGGATCCAAAGACAGCTATCCATCTGTTGGGGGTAGGCAGTCAACTGACACCTGCTGAGGGGAGTGCCCCTGGCACAGGCCAGGCTCTCCCTTCCTTAAAGACTGGGTTGAGGGTAGGGGGCAGAATTACTGGATCAGTCATGCATAGCCCTCTCTCCGACGCCCTCCCCCTGACTGATTTATGAGTTTTATAGGTTCAATTTAACCTTGTTTTGCTCTTCATATCGTTCCTCAGGCTGAAATCTGCCACTAAAAGGGAGGAGGGAAGCAGGTCCCCCCACACTTCTATCTGCCTTTCCCCCAAAACATGATGTTCAAATGGTCATGCAATGCAACTAGCGGATCTTGGAATGATAGCCCCCCAGTGATGCACTATGTGGCCTCTGATGCCCTTCATTGACTTCCCAAATGCCTAATTGATTTCCACTCACACATGACTTTTCTTGGCTGGGAAACTCAAATTAGCTTGAAGTACTGTCTTATGCCACCTAATAGCTCGACGCCCCTTCTCATTTGACATCTGTGTCCCTCAGGCTGTGGAACATGTTCGCTCAGCACATCCGCATAGATGCTGCAAAGAAGAGATGGTTGAAACAGTTTGGGATTGAGCATTGCCTGGTGAATCCAGACTACTTCAACCCGTCTATGTTTTCTGAAACACTGGCAATGTTCCTTGCAGAGAATATAGATGTACTGTGGCCAGGATTCACTGGACTATTTGATGTGGAGAGCCATGTACTCCCCTAACGTGATTGGTGGTGAGGTGTTCCATGTATCATTGGGTTCGTTGAGACTCACCACCTGCAGCTCCGACCCATGCCCATCCTGGTTCCTGAAGGCAAGTGCTGGGATGATGGTACCTTTATTGATGGGGATTTTTAACACCTCCTTTAGAGGGGAGGGTGCCAGTCAGCCTTAAATGTGCAAAGGCTCATTCCCTTCTCAAGAAACCAACTCTTGATGTTGGAGTGCTTTCCAATTATTAGGGATGGGCAAACGTGGTTCGGTACTTCAGTGTTTGGCCCGAACTAGGCCTGTTCGGACTAACGAACGCGAACCCGAACCTGAACGGAAACATACCGAATGGAACCGAACACCAAACGGCAAAACGGCGAACACACCAAACAGATCCAAACACCGAACGACGAAATGGCCGAACAGTTCGTTAAGTTTGGATCGCGTTCGGTTGTGTTCGGGTGGCTAAAACATAATCTTCTCTCAGGTCACTGGAAGGCCAAATGTAGCAGGGAGGGGGAAGTCATTTGACTCAGCTAGGAGCAGACTTCCAGGCACCAGGGGTGGATGGTGGAGAGTGGCTTGGAGTAGCAGCCAGCCTGATGAATCACCATCTCTTTTCGCCTCAGACCACTGGCTTGGCAGTCTATGATTGGCCACGGGCTAGGCTGCACGGAGCCAATGGGGCT
>QEPC01002815.1:130246-171593 GCA_003113815.1 Sphenodon punctatus
AACATGCATAAATGACCACCAAGGGTGGTTAAAGGGTGGTTAGCGTCATGTCTGTTTTCACCCAAAGTCTCTCAGATTGTAAGCCCTAGAGGCAGGGACCGTGTCTACTTTATTACTTTGTAAAGATGATGCCAGGTACACTGCTTGCGCTATATAAATGTTTGTTAATCATCATCATCATCATCATCATCATAATAACAACAACAACCCTGGCTGGAGGAAAGAGCCTGCCCTTATTTGGGGGTGCATATGCATAGGGAATGTGATGGCAAGGCAACTGGAGAGTGGAACCCTTGCTAGTCTGGCACATGTTTGGGTGGGGGTGCTGCTCTTGCCAAAGCCCACCGCACTACAGTACCGTACCCTCCCTCACTGTTGCAGACATCCACTGCCACCCGCTGATGTCCACTGTTTGTGCCCACCTGATGTCCACTGCCCACGCACCCACACGCATGCCAGTGAGCTCTCTCCAACAGATAGAGCCTTTCTTGTCCTCAAAGTAAAATTTTTTACAAACCTGGCAGCAGCTCCAGAGCCCGTTGCTTCCTCCTCATCCGAGGAGTAAGCCACCAGTGCAGGACTAGCAGCAGCTGCAGCAGTAGCCCTAGCCTCCACCACCGCCGTAGCTGCCACCAGGGCAGCCACCTCGGCCACCTCCTCCTCCTTGAGTGGCAGTGGCTATGGCAGCACTGGCAAGTTGACCCCCAGCCGGGGGATCCTCACCACAGCCTTCTTCATTTTTTCTTTTTTTTAAAACAAGGATGTCTCACCCACAACACACAAACCGAACCAAAACACACAGCCAGCCAATCCAAAAAGTCACACACAGTCAAACACAGCCAAAAACACACCAACTGAGTCAAACACACACTCACTCGCCACACAGCTCCGCATGCACACGAATGTCCAGTTTTCGGTGCTTCCGCTTTCGATATCAATGACCAAATGGCTGAACACGAACTCGGCGAACGGCCGAATGGCCGAACACGAACAGGTGAACAGGAACGGCTGAACACGCATGGCCGAACACGAACTCGCCGAACGGCCAAACACTAACGGACAAACACAAACGGACGAACACGAATGGACGAACACAAACGGTGGTCTGTTCGCCCATCCCTGCCAATTATTACCTGATCTCCAACCTACGTTTTGGGGGATTGGTGCTGGTGAAGGCTATGGCAGAACAGCTGCAAAGGCATTTGCACTCCTCACGGTTCAATTCTTTCACGCATGTTGTTCAATGTTCACATGCAACTTTTTGAGGATGTTATAACCAAGCATGGGGTTGAGTATCATCAGTATGCTGATGATACACAATTGTATATCTCTTGTCCCATGAGCCCAGCCACCTCAGTTTCTGCCTTGGAGGAATGTCTGAATGAGATAGCCAGCTGGATGTGTCAGAGCTACTTTGTGCTCAATCCAGGGAAGACTGAGGGCATGGTGGTGGGGAGGGAAGCTGATATGAGGATACCCTCGCCTCCCTTTGGTACCTGAATGTTGATGGAGTCCAGGTGGTGGTGGTGGGCCAGGTAAAGAACTTGGGTGTCATTTTTAGCCAAGCTTTGTCCATGAAAACTCAGATATTGGACATGGTTAGGAGATGCTTTCATCTACACAATTTGTATAAGCTATGCCCTTATTTATCCCAGATTGACCTTGCCACAGTGACCCATGACATGGTGACCACAACAGGGCTGAAGTGGTCAATTTTGCCAATGCTCAACTGAATTCTCAACCAATAATAATAATAATAATAATAATAATAATAATAATAAATACATAAATTTGATTGTGCATGTACAAAATAGCCACCAAGCTGCCACCCTCAATCAAAATGATGGCAATAGCATCACCAGCATTTTGGTTAAGAGCAGTGGATTGCACATGTGCAAAATGGCCACTACCCTTAACCAAAATTATTAACCATTGGAACTCACTGCTTTGGAATTCCCTCCCCCGGGAGGTTTGTTTGAACCCAGGCCTGGGCATCTTCTGAAGATTTATTTATTTTATTTATAAAAGATTTCTATCCCACCCCTCCTGCCCACAGGGCAGCTTGGGGTGATGAACAGCAAGATAAAAAAAATAACACAATAAAAACAATTTAAATTTTTTTAAAATCCCATATGCAGGGAAAAAACAACCCCTCCAACCCCCCCCCCACCCTCACCGAAAGCCTGGCGGAACATCCAGGTCTTACATAAACATCGAAATGAGAGGAGAGTGGGGGCCAACTGAGCCTTCCCCAGGAGCAAGTGCCACAGCACAGGGGCAGCCACCAAAAAAGATCTAACATCGGTCTTACACCATCAGAGATGGTGTAAGACGTTTCTTTTTGAAAAGGCATTTGGCGGGTGGGGCTAGGGGATTGGGGTGGTTTGGGGGTTGGGTTATGGGGGTTGGATATGGTGTGGGGAGTTCAAATTGGAAGGCCTTGTGGGGGGTTGGGGGAGGGTTGGGGTTTTTACGGGGTTCTAATATTTTTTAAAACGTTTTTTGATTTGTGAACTGCTCTGAGACTCCAGGAAAGGGCAACATATAAATTTAAATAAAATAAATAAAATAAATGAAATGAAATGTAAAATGCTCCTGGATAGCCTGGAATTCTAAAAATATCAACCATCTTTAAGTAATTATAACCAAGGCTTTTAATGAGCAGGGAGGGATTGGAAAGGAGGGGGCAAGGGTGGTATTTTTAGTTGTTATGGTTTTTTAATTGTGTATTTTATATTTGTATGTTTATTTTTATTTATGTATTTATTGTAAGCTGTCCTGAGCCTTAGGGAATAGGCTGAATATAAATCTAAATAAATAAATAAATAAAATGGTGGTGGCACTATTGCCACCATTTCAGTTAAGTGCTGCAGCCATTTAGATATGCACAAAATGGCCTGGTGGCCATTCAAATTACTATTCATTATATTTTTGGTGAAGAATTTGGACAGACATTGAGAAGTGCTTGATTTGTCCAGAGACGAACTGAGAACCAGGATATTGACGAGATTTCTTGTCTTTGAGAAATCTTATTTCAGCCTCAGAACACAAGGTTTGATTTTTGTAATTCCCTTTTCTGTGGGCTGCAGCGGTGCTTCTTCATTGTTTGCAACTTGTTCAGAATGCACTTCAGCAGAGTGTGTACTTGTTGGTTTCAACAGCTGTGATCATATTGCACTCAACCTGAGTTCTCTTCATTGGTTGACTGTGGAATGATGGACGGCGTTTAAGATTGCTCTGCTGGTTTTTAAGGCCCTGAATGGTATAGGCCCTGGATACATTCAGGACCTACCCTTAGCACTTACTGATAGGTATTTGTACTCAGAAACCGCCCGCTGTTTGGGGACCCCGCCATCACACCTTAAGTTGGCAGGTAATCTGGCCTTTGCTGTGGTGGACCCCTCAGTGTGGAACTCCCTCGCTCCAGCTGTCCATCTTAGTTCCTCCCTCCTCACCTTTAAAAAGCACCTGAAGACTTAGGGTGTTTTTAAATGAGATGCTACTCCACATGACCACCCAGGAGCCACACATCTGACCACCCATCTGAAGGTGAAGTAGGGGAATCTACACTCCCGTGAGCCATGCAGAACCCACTCATGGCCACTTACAGAGCACTGATAAGAAATCTGGAGTGCTCAGTGTGGGGCAAGCCAAATAGCTCCGTGACAAACGGAAGCCATGAGTTCCTGCCCGTATGCATTGGCGTGGTCAACCATGTCAGCAGACTGGTCCGCTACTCTGCTGCTCATAGACACTGTCAACACAGGACATGGCCTTTTCAAGTCACCAAGCTTTTCAGGAGTGCTGGGGAGCCTGAGTTTCCAAGTGCTCATGCTGGGGACATGTCAATTGCAAAGGCCAACCCAGTGCATTTCCCCATCCCCCACGGTCCGTGCAGAGGGAGTGCATGGTGACTTGCCTCTGTGGCTGGGTAGCTACGCTGGGAGCCACCTGTTTGAATTTCTCACCACACACTGCACCTGAGTGGGGTGCTCCACGGCAAAGCAACTCAGCTTCCGTGAACCCCGCCCCATCACCTGGCTTGTTTGTAAACACCCTTATTTATTATCCAGGTGCTTTTAGGATCCACTGCTAGTTTCCTTTTATGTGCCCTTTTCCTCCCTTTTTACCTTCCCCTTTTATATTGCTTCAAACTGGATTTTTATTCTGAATTTATTTTATACTGTTATTTTTATGTTGTAAAGCATTCTGAGTGCCATTTTGGCAGGGGGGGCACAACAGGGATATAGCACAATTATTTATGATTACTTATTACTTATTACTTATTAATTACAGAGTGCGCTTGCCATTGATTTACACTTTGTGAACTAAAAGGGGGCCTATATTGGAAACAGACTGACCCAAATGTGTAGAAAGAAAACTCTGTAAAATATCTCTTTTGTGTTTAAATTATCAGGACAACCAAGCAGACATTTAAAATGTATTCAGGGCAAAGACATAAGGGGAGCATAACAAGGATGATTTCAGTGTCTGCCTATTATCTCAATATGACCTGAATTCGCATTCCTGTCTTCCATTCAATTAATAATGTTGAAATGACTAAGTACAAAGTCAAGTCATATTACTGAAACTGTTTATTTGTTTTGTCATTAATGTATTATTTCATTTGCATAATGAATGCAGATGCCTTTAGTACTAATATTTAACCTTTTTATTTTATTTTAGATGTAATTGTTTGGCACTCTGTCTTTCATCATTAACAGAAGAATGCAGCACGGGTAATGCGTATGGACATTTTGAAATGATTGATCTAAAAATGAACAGTAAAAACAACTTCCGTGACTCCTACCCATATGATCTGGCACCACTGAAGAACTGATCTCAAGTTGGATTTTTTTAACACAGAGTTTATTGTTACAACAAACTAGCAAGTCAAAATGTTAGACTATCAAGATGTCAATATGCGACAGGTCAGATTTTCAACAAAACTTATGCGTCATCTGCTACCTTGGGTGTTTTTAGACAAGTGCCTCCCCACCTATTACCCATCCATCAGACATGTTTCAGGGCCGCATTGGTGCCTTATGCAGCCCTGTAACATGCATGATGGGTAGATGATTGTTGGGTAATAGGTGGGGAGGTGCTTGTCCAAAATCATCCTGAGACACCTAAATATTACGGACTAAGAGTGCTTCAAATGTCCCAAACTTTGGAAAGCACTCTGTGATAACACCGTTTTTTTTACTGCTGTACCACTACATTACCACATGGTACCAAGGTCCAGTTATCACCAAATCCCACAGAAGTCACTTCATACTGTTATAATGAAGTGCTTTCTGTGGGTTTTATTGGATATCATGGTAACTTTGGACAAGACTTCAGGGCCAGTTTAACCATTACACTGAAGGAAGAATCCTGGGCTGCAGCATAGCCAGTGTGAGATCCAAGCTCCTGCAAAAGCCCCTGCATACCAACTGCTCTGCTTGTTTGTCCTCTCACACCACTTCTGTTGTTGTTGAGTTATTCTGTTCCTCCCCTGATCTCTAGCACTGCCATCTGGTTATTCAACTCCTCCCCTCCCTGTCCTTTCCATACCTTCCCCCACCTCCTTCCCTGGTTGCTTTACAAATGCCCTGCTTGTCCAACCAACAATACCAAGACAGGTGAGCAAGGGGAATGGGTGATATAAACAGACAGCTAGGTGAGGATAGAAAAGCATAGCAGGTGGGCAGGGGAGGAGCAGAAACAAAAGGGTCAGGTGGGGTGGGGAGGAATCAAGCAGAGTGCGAAGTTTCAGTCCAGGTGTGGGGAGAAAGAAGGGAGCAAGTGGATTGGGGCAGGGGTGAGAGAACAAAGTGTCCATGTGTGGAATGCAGTGTGTGTGCATACACCCTCATGTGTGGAGTAGGTGATCAAAGTGTGTGGACCTTATAATCTGTCTCAGTGGCCATTTTTATACGGGCGACCTCACCCCCACTTGGTGTTCAGGTGGGTGTGCGGGGGGGGCACCATATAAATGATCGGCGGTGGGGGGGTATGGGTTTCCGCTCAGTGTTCGTTCATGTGAACACCAAGCAGGATGGGGGGGGCATGCATGCTCCCGTGCAACACCCACCTCCACTCATCACACACCCATCTCCACCCGCCCTCACCCACCGCACCAAAACACCCATTCCTCCCCCGCCCCATCCGTATAAAAAGGGCCAGTGTGTTGCTATTGCTTGGATAGGTTCACAATCATGTTGTTGCTGTTTGTTTGAAAATGTAATCCTCTGAGGTTTTATATCTTCAGGGACACATTTCATGCTTTAATCTGCCTCTGGGCCCATTCCTCTAAAACATCACCCCATATCCCACGCAGTCTCCCTTGAATGACTGCACCATCCCCCCAACTCATCCTCTGCAGAGCCATTCACTCTCTCACTGCTGGCCACTATTTTTAATAAGTTTTGGGATTGGGAGTGATCTGGCCCCAAAAGCCAAGGAGTAAAAACTCTGAGCCTCATTCTGAAAGTTGAAGATGGTGGAGTGGGGAATCTGTTCCCATCTCAATTATGCCCATGACTAAATTACAGAGATCAAACTTCTTCAAAATGTTTAACAAACAAGAAATTTCATTTGGAACCTAAATTGGAGCTGGACACATTGGAAAATCTGGCCCTTTAAATATTTATACTTATTATATGCAATATATATTTAGGATGTGTTGACAAGCTGCCTGATAGTGTTAAGGTAATGAAGCTCCATCCCAAATATTATGGATTCAGTGAGTGTGCCTGCAGAAATATGCATAATTCTGTTGCTTCCACAAAAGTACGCATTTGTTCATGCAAACTGGGAAAGTGAGCACACAAGAACCTGACTGACTGTACAAGTAACTGATCTGAATCTGCAGCTGTGGGGGTTCTACATGGTTCAAAGTGGGTTCAATCCTCCTCACCCACTGAAGGCAATGGGAGTTTTGCTATTGACTTGGATGGGTTCACGATCATGTTGTTGCTGTTTGTTTGAAAATGTAATCCTCTGAGGTTTTATATCTTCAGGGACACATTTCATTTTTCTAAATGGGCAGTAATGGACCATTGGCTCTTTGGGTAAAAACAAATGTGTCCACGGCGCAGCAGCTACCTGGCTCAGAGTGGGGCGCTGCAGTGGAAATAGTCCAGGCTGGGTCCAGCCGCATAACAAACATACCTGCAGCCGGAGCCCAGGGAGGGCGGGGAGAAACATGAAACTTGACCATCTCTGTTCCTGTACTGAGCCCTGCCCTCTGCCATGATGGGCAGCCATGGTGACCAATGACAGTCAGCCATGGCAGTCCCCAACCCAGGTCACATCTGCCGGCCCAAACAAAGGTGAAAGTCCGCTGTTAGGTCAGCCTTAGCCCAGGCTGTGACTTTGTATAGTTTCATTTCATTGCATTGTCTCTTCCTGGATAAATATTTTGTGATACTGTGCATTAAGTGCACTTTAGTCAAATAAATTATGATGCACTTCTTTAAAAAACCAACCACTTGCATATAATGCTAATAGGCATGATATATAAAATATCTTAGAAATGTGTCTCCATCTTAGTTTTTTGAAATAAAAATAAATAAATCCTAATAGCTCCCCCACCCTCCCACTGCCCTTAAAAGGGGACTCCTCTTTTGAGTACATTAAAAACGTTTTTCCATTTAGGTTTTCTAGCCTTTACTGTCAAAGGCAAGAGAAATGAATAGGTTTAGTGATGCAGAGAAGTGTTTACAGACTGCAATAAAATATGCAATATTTGTAGCATTACTTATTCATTAATATTTATCTTTGAAGCTCTTCATTTATTCTGATCTGGTATAACTAGAAAAATAGTCTCCCTAAACTGGGAATGTATTATTTTGGAAAATTATCAATTTTGGTCAGTACTGGTTTGCTTCAGTTGATAAACAGTACAAGAGGTGAATAATTTCTTGAAAAGTTATGTTACATTTTCAACAATCCATTGTCTTCCACACTAAGGGGACAGGCTAAAAAATATGCTATTTCAAGCCATAGGAACATATGCACAATACATATGCAAATTTAATTTAAGAATATGTTACCTAAATATCACAATGCAAAATGCATGCTCTAATTCTGCCGTAGACCTATGGGTGATTTCAGATGTTAAGCGGTTAAATTCACCACAGTGAATCCCACCCTGGTGTGAATGACTTCACCGTGGGCCGTGGTGAGACGCACGGCCCCAACAGACGTGATAGGGGTGGCACCACTGGCTGCGGCCAACCCAAGAGAACACGGGCCAGGGGAACCCAACAGATGTGACACGGTGGCAAGAACCGTGGTGGGAGCCCTACAAGGCACCGGAGTCATGCAGATGCAAACATGGCTGCCTGAGGGCAAACGAAGCCACAGATGGAGGAGGGCCACACCCAGGGAAGGGAAACACAAAGGGAGGAGGTGGAAGGAACAGCAGTGCAAGCAGCGCTCTCAAACAGCGTCTGCACTGAAGGCACGCACACTTCAAAACTAAAAGCGCACACACACAAACAAAGCAGCACACCCACACAACAAAGGGGAGTGGAGCACGGGGGCAGAGGGAGGCACACACCAGGTGGGGACAGGGAACCCCCCCGTCTGGTCAGACACACGGGAGGAGGGGGTGGGGAGTAGGGCTGTAGCGGAATGTCGCAGTTGTAGCTATTTCTGCCAGAAACAGTGTTTCTGCAATTAGTGGTATGTCATGGCAGAGGCTTTCATTCAGCTAATTTTATTCCGCTACGTCCGCAGTTCCGCTAATTTCATTCCGCTACTTCCACAGGCGTCGCAAAATAGCGGAAACATGACATTTCTGCTACTTCCGCCATTCTGCCAGCACCACAAAATAGTGGAACAGCGGTTTTCCGACAGTTTCTGACAATTCCACAATTTTTCCGATAGTTTCCGAATTTGCAGAATGCTGGCAGAATTAGCAGAATGTCAGCAGAAAAACTGCGGTGTGGCACGGGCAATTCTGAAATGGCGGAATGGAATCACGGTGCGGTAACAGCTGCTGCCACATCAGCCCTAGTGGGGAAGGGCTGGCACAGCCAGCCCACCAGGAGGGGAAGGGGGCAGGAGCCTAGCGAGCAAGGGAGACCCAGCAGTCCAAGGAGACAGGAGGCAGCACAAGGCACAGTGAAGCACAACAGGTGTTTATTGAGGACACAAGTGGCACCGGCCAGCTGCAGAAACATACCGTGCAGCAGTGCGTGGAGCCAGGGCGTGGGAGAAGGGGCAGCAGTAAGGGGGTCATGGGGCCCAGTCCGGGTGGGGGGGAACCCGCACAATGGTCTGCCATGGAGCCAGGGTCTGATGGAGAAGCACACCCAGTGCACTAGGGGAGTCACCAGACAAAGACATGGAAAGCCCCCCCCCACACGGGGGAGGAATGGCATGGGGGCCCCCCAGACACACTCTCCGAGGCAGCCAGGGGGCCAGTAGAAGGCTTGGCCATGGTCAAGGGCCACCAAGTCAGGGGAGCAGCCCTAGCCCCATGGAACAGGGGCCCCCAGGCCAGGTGCAGGAGAGCGGGGCACAGGGGTGGGGGAGGCAGCTCATGGAGACTAAGGGTTGTCAGTGACACATCCACAGGAGGCAACATGGAGGGTTCTGGGCAGCGGCCGCAGGTCCCAGGTGTGAGGGTGACAGGCAGGCGGGTGGAGGCAGGTCACAGGGGGTCCAGCTGTCCCAAGGAGGCAGCAGGCATTGGCATGAGCACCCAGGCCACAGGCGGAAGGAAGGCGCAAAGGAGGCAGCTGGATGTCGGATGGGCCCGGCGCGCCCTACACACAGCTGCAGGGGCTCCCATCGGGTGGAGGGGGTGGTAACGACAGAAGGTGCACATAGCAGGGCCATTGCCACAGTCCCCGGCAGAAGCCTCGGCTCGCCATGTGGAAGCAGATCAGGTAGAAAGCCTCGAAGGGATCCATAGAGCTCATTCCGATTTGCACATCAGAGTGGCTGCACACCTCCGACAGGGTTGCCAGCTCCGGCCTGGGGGGAGGCAAGCCATAATCATCTGCAGGGGGCCAGGGCAGGTGGGACAGTTCCAGCAGATGGTAGTAGGCTGCCCCGCAGGAGCATGGATACCCACGGGCACCCTGCATGCTGATGAAGTAGGACACGGCCAGGGCAGGGCCACCCTCACACAGGCAGGTCACATATCCCAGGAAGGCACACACACACACACACACACACACACACACAGAGCGGAGACCATCTCAGCAGTACTCCATGCTGCAAATCCCCCCATCATGTCCGGTATGTGCCCCTCAGGGAAGGGGGTGAGCCCCACCTCCTCACAGTGCATGCAGCAGTCACCAGCAGTCGCAACATAGTCAAAGCACAGCATACCAAAGCTCAGGCATCGATAGGGATCCAGCCAGGTGGGCAATGAGCACAGGCAGCACTGAACGATGGGCGAATGCCAGAAGTCGCAAAGGGCCATGCTCTCCCGGGTGGTCCAGGCTCGGACAGAGCTCCCAGAACCTCTGAGCAGGACCTCGGGCTGAGATGCAGCTGCCATGGTACAGCTCTCAGAGGGTCTGAGTCGCAGCGGCCATGGGGGCAGCATGGGATGCGTGGCTAGGGGGGGTTGGACAGGCAGACAGGGACTGCCAAGGCTGACAGATAATGGCAAGAAGGGAACAATGGGGCCACTGTAGAGGGATGCGAAGGGAGTGGGCAGTGCACAGCTGCTGGCATGCAAGGTTGGACAGCCCCACGCATACACACCTGCAAGAGGAGATACAAATGACAGCACGCACATGCACAGGATGAAGTAGCGACCCGGGGGCCAAGGCCCCAGGCCCGGGGGGCCGCACAGGGTACCCCCATAAGGGACCAAAGCCAGCACTGGAGGGAGTGCAGTGGGTCCCCAGGGCACCCCCAGGGCATGGGGTGTCACCACCACCACCGGCTGACACCCCATGCAGGAGATGGTGCTCCCGGGCTGATAGCCCAATGGACAAGGTGTGTGCGGACACTGGTGTTCACCCATAGGCCCATGGGGGAGGGGAAGTGTGCACATATGTGGCACAGGTGCATGTTCAGGGGCGGAAGCGAGCGCATGGGTCCCCAGCTGAGACCCCGACCAACAGAGCGGCCACACCCGCAGGGATGGATCACGTCCAGCTGGGAGCTCGCATAGCCCTGCAAAGGTGGTTGCGGAGTGGTTCCGGGAGCATGTGGTGCTGCTGAGGCTCATCACAGAGGACCTGGATGGGATGCACGTGGAGCAGTGGTACATGGCCAGGGTGGGGGCGCACACCCGTCATGCAGCTAGCAGGAACGGACAGCTCCTAGCCCTGGGGATGACATGGCGGCTCAGACTGGCCTACAGCAGGCCACTGTTACGAGTCAACAACCTACCAGCCAGCATCAGGGGTCTGCTGTCCAGGAGCGCGTGGGAGAGGGGTGCCAGGTACCTGGCACTGCAGCTTGCCATGCCCATCCAGAGGCACACGTGGGCCTTGCCAAGGACTCATCAGTGGTGGCAGAGGTTGTTGGTACAGTGGGACGATGTCACCTGGGTCAGACACTTCCGAATGGACAGGTGCACCCTCATGCGCCTGGCAGAGTACCTGCGGGAGTGGCTCGAGCCCCTGAGGACCGAAATGAGGGACCCCATTCCTGTGCCACAGTGGGTCGCCATCGCTGTGTGGGCCTTGACCACCCCGGACTCCTGCCCGTCCATTGCCCAGCACTTTGGGGTGGCGCTTACAACTGTGGCGTGCCTGGTGCGGGACTTCTGTGAGACTTTGGAGGGGGTGCTCATGGAGCGCGTTATCCAGCTGGTCGATCAGGACACCGTTATGGCGAGTTTCCGGGACCTGGCCTTCCCCAATTGCCTGGGGGCGATTGATGGCACCCATATAGCGATCCGGCAGACCCCAGACGACAATGCAGCCGAGTACATAAACCGGCACGGGTACCACTTGCTACAGCTCCAGGGCCTGGTGGACCATCGGGGGCATTTCACGGACATATTCACCGCGCACTCGGGCTGCAGCCACGATGCATGCATCCTCACCATCTTCCCGCTGTTTGCCCGCATGTACAGGAGGGACTTCGCAGAAATGCGAATGACCCAGATAGAGGGGGTGATGATACCCCCTAAAAAGGGAAGGTTAGAGACAGGTCGGTAGCTGGTGAGCGCATCCACGTCCAAAGATGGTTTTTTCAGCAGGGGGCGTACCACAGCCTCCTTGAGGCAAGGCGACAGCCTCCCCTGCTGCAAGGATGCGTTCACTACTCTCGCCATGTTCCTTAATGCAGCTACTCATGTGACTAAAGTTAGGCTGCTGCCCCTTAGTTGATCAGGGTGCACTTCTCAGCACCTTCTAGTATTACAGCCAGTGTGAAGTTAGGACCAATGAAACACTACACATGAATACCAGTTGTGCCAGAAGGACTGAAAAAGGAGGAGGACTGGCCTCTCCCCCTTTTTTAGAAACCCTGACTCCTATCTTCCCAACAACTGTTCTTGCAAGCAATGTGTAGCACTCTCTTTCCCAACAGGTGTGAGTTACTCGTAGTGCTGAAACTCGATTTTAGTATTCTCTCTTTGCTCGACGAGAATCAGGGTTCTCAGCTCATTCTTGCAAATCAGAATGATTTGAGAAGGGCCTGGGTTTTTGCAGATAAAGGTGAGAATCTGAAACAGCCCTCCCTCCCTCACTTGAAAAAAAGAGCCCCTTTTGCTCACATTGGGCATTGGGCACACGTTAAAAAGTTCTGGATTTTTCAATCTTCTGAGTTTACAAGTCCACAAGTAAGTTCCGGATGCATTTTTCACACACACACTGCCCTGAGGCAGTTCCTGGATGCATTCTTCACACAAACACTGCCCTGAGGTAGCCTAAAGTAGTCACAGCTGTAGATGTGACAGGCTGCCATGGAAACAAGTGACCAAAGCTGCCTGGAGAAAAGCAGTTACCCAGAAGAACCTTTTACACAAAAAAGTTCTTGGGGAAGTTCTATGCAGAAGTTCAAAGATCCGGATGTTTAAGGGTGAGTGATTTAGACACACAGAAAGTTCAGGGTGCAACTAAACATCCAGGAGAAATGTGTGTGTAAAATCACCCATTGTTGCCACTCCAAATCCAGAAGTGTGACTTCTGCACTAGAGGTCTATAAATTGAAGCTTTTACCCCAAGTCCTTTATGGCTCTGAGTTACTCTTTCAAGAGGCATTGAGACAGTTCAGAATAAGTGTATCAGAGGGCTGTTAGGGGTGCCTGTCTCCACCCCTGTTGCTATGTTACAAGCAGAATTGGGGATTTACTCACTGACCATTCTGGCTAAACTTAGCGCTTTATCCTTTTGGGTTAAGATTTATCGCTTGGAACTTGATTGTCTCCCTAATAAATGTTTAGCAGAACTTGCTCATGTAGGGAGCAGGAGAAAGTCGATGATGGGGGGAGGTGTCCATTGTTATCTACCTGACTCAATGTGCCAGGGATTCATAGTGAACAGCCTCTTACAGTCATAAAGCAGTAGGTCTTGGATATTAGTGCTCAGGAAGTATTGGCCAGGTATCAAAAGTCAGGATAACTCCCTGGTATCCTTGAATTAAAACCACTTTTATGTTTGAACCATATTTGGTTCACTTAAAAGAGTTTCAGGTTCGCAGAACAATGACACTAAGGGTAATTTCAGACGTTACAAGATCACAGTCAACCACAGTGAACCACAGACAATTCTGCAGCATGGCCAAAGAGCCCTGAATGTCTCATTGGTGGCATTCAGATGTTCACCACAGTCAATCACCCACAGGGGCCAAAGCCAACCACGCTCCTGGAGGTCGGGACGGGACCATCCCCAGAAGCGTGGTGAAAGAGATTCCCACTGGGAAACTGCCAAAAGTAACGACTGAACGCCAACCACCAGGCAGAATCAGAACAAATGATCCCCAGCCGTGGCGAGAGCATGCAGGGTCGCTGCCAGGCAACGCGCAACACACAGACTGGGGAGGGAGATTTAAAGGGTACACAGCAGCAGGGGAACATGGCAGGATGGAGAAAGATGGAAGGGAGAGGAGAGCAGAGGGCGAGCAAGGTGAGGGGGAGAGGGTAGGGCACAAGGGGGCATGGTATGGACAATAAACATGAGGTGTAGCTACAGCAACAGCTTTATTGTCTGCTTCATGGTAACAGGAAGGGGGCAGAGGATCAGCTCGCCTGCCGGCCGGTGTGTACCTCTGAACAACACCCCTCCCCCGGTGCACCTATGCTCCCATTCTGGGAGCTCGTGCCCCGGGACCGCATGCGTCCGTCAGTGTGGTCCACAGCTAGTTGCCTGTTGTCAGCACATCCATGCTATCAGTGCTTGCTGGACAGTCTGTGTGCTTGGTTCCTGCAGATGTGCTGGGTCCCCTCCCACGCATCGCTTGGTAGCCGTGCCCTGTTGCGGCCTGTGGGCTTATTGCATGTCCTTGGGTCTCCCCTGCTTCCATCCCCAGCTCACATGGCATCATGGGGACCCTCTTTTAGGGATGGGTGAACAGAACCAAATTCGGAAATTTGGTTTGATTCTATTCAAAAATCAAGTTCGGTTTGGAAGTTTGGTTAGGTTGACCGAACTGATCGAGTTCTGTCCAAACTCTGAACTTCTGAACCACGTTCACCCATCCCTACCCTCTTTCCTTGCTGCTCAGACCCTCTGCCCCCAGGACCATGGCTGGCAGTGCTGCCCTGGGGCTTCCATGACCTGGATCGCCTGGTGCCCCCCATAGCTGGACCCTCTGGGAGACTATGGCCCTATGTGACCTGTGGCAGTCCCCAGCCGTGAAATTGCTCCTGTGCTGCCCAGACACCCTCTCTGGTGTCTAAGTGAGTCTGAGCTCCTGACTTCGCTACTTCGGCTATGATGCGAGCTGTACCACATGCTGACTCCATGCAGAGGCGCTTGACCTTTGTCCCTTTCCTGATGGGCACATTCCAGGGATGAGGTGCTCGTATGTGGCGTGGTCCATGGGGGAGACTGTGTCCGCCCTCTCAGTGTGTAGCCTGGCCAGGTTCACGACCTGTCTGGAGGAGGGGGGCCCTGCCCTGCCCTGCTCTGCCCAGCCCTGCCCTGGCTGTTTCTTTCTTCTGCTGCATCCACAGAGCCTGTGAATACCAGCAGTCGCATGAGGTGGTGTATTACCACCTGTTGGAGCTTGGGCACCTGCCATGGCCCCTTGCTGCTGACTATACCTTGTCGGGGCCCACTGGACTGGAGCTGGTGGCACTGGATGCTGTGTGGTCCCGTGCTGATATTCAGGTGGGGCTCACCATGCAGGATCCATTCGAGGCCTACTACCTTGTTGCCCACCACATGGCGGGGCTGGGCTACCACTGGGGCATGCTACGTGCCTCTGGTGGGCCAACCAGTTCCAGCCCCCTTCATGACCTCCTGCAGCTGGCTATGAGGTCATCTGTGTCTTCAGTGTCATGGATGACAGCCCCACCGTGTGCTCCCAGCACCTCCCTGCCGGATCAGGGCACTGGCCACTCGCTCTGTGCCATTCCGGTCTCACGGCTGTTCTGCCTGGTTTGCTTGCCTCTGTTCCATTCGCCTGTGCTGCTGTGCCCCCTCTATGGGCACCCCCTGTCCTTCGCTGCCTGTGGTGTTCCTCTCTGTGCCCCGGCCCCCCTTTGGCTGTTTCCCACTGCCTGACACCGATACCGGCACTCCCCTTAGTGTGGGGAGTGCCGGTACCCTTCCTCCCTTGCCCGGCCACCTGCATGCCTGTTTCTGTGCCCTGTCTGCCCCACCCCCTGGGTGCCTCCATGACTGTGCAGGACTTGGGGCCACTGGACAGCACCTCCTGGATTCCTCCAGGGGGGGCTACATGTGCTGTCCACAGGATCCAGCTCGCGTCCATCCCCAGCCGTGTGTCTGCATCAGCGAGGTGGATCCTTGCCATCTGGACCTGCCTTGGACCACTCCAGGGACTTCCATGGCTTGGTGGACCTCCCCCTGTGGCCCTGTTCCATCCTAGTGGGGAGCCCTGTGACTTATTATTAATATTATCATCAGTTTACTTTTTATATAGCTCCAGCAATGTACCTGGCACTTTACAGAGATTAAGATCCCCCACCCGGAAGTAGCTGGGGCCTTAAATCCCAGAGGCTCCCGCCTCAGGCCGCAGCCAAAGGGCATGGCACTTTGGGGCACTTTGGGGCCGCAGGGTGTGGCAGGGGACGTTTTTGTGGGGTTTCTGTAGTTCAGGGCTAGGGAGGAAGGGTGGGCTGTAGGAGGGGTGTTAGAGGGAGGGGGGAGAGTGTCCCAGTGACTGACCCTGGTGGCAGCAGGGGGAGCATTGGGAGGGTTATTGGTAGGGACGGGGGTTGAACCTAACCCCTGTGAGAGAGGGAAGGCGGGTGGGGGGGGTATGGTCCCTAACAGCCCCTGGTGGTAGCCAGGTTTGGGGGGCCAGGATTTGGTGGACGGAGGGGAGGGTGCAGCTATTGGGGTGGTTCTGGGGCGAGGACGGTATGGTCCATGGGGTTGGATCGCTCGCACCCCTAGGGGACTGAGGTACCTGAGGGAGGTGCAGGTTGCCATCCCGCCACTGAGGGTGAGGGAGGAGCCGGGTTCAAGGTCCACACGTGGGGGGCTGTTGCTGCTAAATGTGAAGTCCATTGTTAACAAGGCCACAAGGCTCCATGTATTACGGAGACCTGGCTGGACGAGCTGCCCAGTCCAACTTTGGCCAATCTCATCCCAGTCAGGTATGCCATGCAGCATCAGCCCTGCATGGATGGTCGGGGAGGTGCTGTAGCAATTATTCTTAGAGAGGGCTGGCCTGTTAGGAGGTATTCAGTCCAGGAGATTGTGGGTATTGAGGCACTTCATGTGGTGTTCGATTTGGCCGGGAGCAAGCTAGAGGTGCTGTTGGTATACCAGGCCCCTTCCTGTCCGGCAGCATCCCTTACTGCTCTAGCAGAGCTGGCCTCGGAGGTGGTGCTGGGCTCTTCTAGGACTTTGGTTCTGGGGGACATCAACATTCATGCCGATGCCGGCCTTGTCAGGGTGGAGCGAGAATTCATGGCCGCCATGGCAACCATGAATTTGTCCCAGGAGGTTTTCTGCCAGATTCACGTGGTGGGGGCACACCCTTGACCTAATCTTCGGTTCTGGGCTTGAGGTGGGGGGTCGGGTTGTGGGGGAGGTTAGGGCAGTGCCCTTGTCATGAACGGACCATTATCTCCTCCAGGCCAGTCTCTCAGTGCACCCCTCCAGAAGGGGAAGGGACCAATTAGGATGGTCCGCCCTTGGAGGCTGATGGAACCCCAGTGGTTCCAAGAGGTCCTGAGGGAGTTAACCTTGGACCTGGATGGTCACACTGTCGATGAGCTGGTCCAGTGTTGGAACAGATTGCTGGAGGAGGCCATTGACAGGGTGACTCCAAGATGCCCTCTGCCTCGGTCTCGTCACTGCAGGGCCCCTTGGTTTACTGAGGGGCTGAGGTGTATGAAGCGTGCAGGCAGGAGGCTGGAGCGACGCTGGCATCAGACTCGATCTGACTCCGACCGACTTCTCCATAGGGTCCATTTGCGGTCCTATGTTGAGGCTGTGAGGACAGAAAGGAAAGAGTTCCTTGCTGTCCTCATAGCGTCTGCGAAGTCACACCCGGCGGAGCTGTTTCAGGTGGTGTGGGGGCTGGTCAGTCCGGCCTCCCTCCGCCTGGATGGGGACTTGTCCCAGGCCCACTGTGAGGAGTTTGTCAACTACTTCTCAGACAAGATCCCACGGATTCAGAGTGACTTTGACGCTGGATTAGGGGCAGTAGGGGAAGAGCGCGAAGTGATGGAGGCCCCATCTGGTCCAGCTTTGTGGAGGGAGTTTCAGGAAGTGACGCCAGCCAATGTGGGAGATATCTTGGGGACTGTGAGGCCACCTGTTGCAAACTTGATCCATGCCTGTCCTGGCTGGTGAAAGCCTCCAGGGAGACATTGGGGACGGTGCTGGCAAGGGTAGTGAACACATCCTTGCAGGAGGGGAGGTTGTCGCCCTGCCTCAAGGAGGCTGTGGTGCGCCCCCTGCTGAAGAAACCATCTTTGGACGTGGATGCACTCGCCAGTTACTGACCTGTCTCTAACCTTCCCTTTTTAGGGAAGGTTATTGAGCAGGCGGTGGCACTCCAGCTCCAGGTGCATCTGGATAGCATCGGTTTCCTACACCCGTTTCAATCTGAGTTCCGCCCCGGCTATGGCAGTGAGACGGCGTTGGTGGCCTTGGTCGACAACCTCTGCCGGGAGATGGATGCAGGATGTTCAACATTTCTCATCCTTCTAGATTTCTCGGCCGCTTTTGATACCGTGGAGCATGGACTTCTGTTAAGATGGCTGCGTGACCTCGGGGGTCTGGATGGGACTGTTCTTGAATGGTTCCGTTCATTCCTCTCGAGGAGAAGCCAGCTGGTGGTGCTATGGGATGAGACATCTTGCCCCCTCGCTTTATCATGCGGCGTTAGGCAGAGTTCTATTCTATCTCCATTAGTATTTAATGTATATATGCAATCCTTGGGGGAGGTCGTGAGAGGCTTCAGGGTGCGGTGTCACCAATATGCTGATGATACTCAGCTGTATCTCTCTTTTTCAACTGACCCAGACCCTGCTGTCTCGTTGCTATCCCAGTGTTTGGAGGCCGAGAATGGATGTGGCAGAGCAGACTGAAGCTCAACCCTGATAAGATGAAGGTGATGTTGGTGGGGAGAGCGAGGGAGGTAGTGGCCCCCCTGATTAGGGGGGGTTCACCCTCCTATTGCTCAGCAGGTCCAGAGTCTGGGGGTGATATTGGACGCAGATCTCTACCTGGAGCAGCAGGTGGAGGCAGTCATGAAGGCTGCTTTCCGCCAGTTGCATCTGGTGCGGTGGCTGCGTCCATTCGTCTCTGGCCCGGACCTGGCCTCCTTCATGCATGTCTTCATCACCTCGAGACTGGACTACTGCAATGAGCTCTACGTGGGACTTCCCTTGTTCCTGGTTTGGAGGCTGCAGCTAGTGCAGAATGCGGCAGCCCATCTCCTTTCGGGGATGGGTCGTCGGGAGCACATTACACCTGTGCTCTGGACTCTGCACTTGTTGCCAATAGCATGCTGAGCTATGTTCAAGGTCTTGGTGTTGATCTACAAGTCCCTTCACGGTCTGGGCCCCTCGTACCTCAGGGACCACCTTGCCCTCCGCGCCCCAGAGCAGCTCCTTCAGTCTGCCAGAGGTGTCTTCCTGGAGGTTCCCCGCATAAAGCGGGGGGCCACAATGGAGAGGTCATTCTCGGTGGCCAGGCCGCGCCTCTGGAACTCCCTTCCGGAGGAAGCTCGCCTGACCCCAAGCCTGTTGACATTCCGGTGAAGTCATAAAACCTGGCTGTTCACCCAGGCCTTTGGGGAGGGGGGGCTAGAGAGTTTTTAAAATCTCCCCTACCCTATTTATTGTTTTAAAGTTTCATTGTTTCCTGGGCCCTGTTTTAGATTTCATATTTGAATCGTATTTTGAAGTATTTTAAATTGTTTTATATATTTTTAGATGTATATTTTTTATTGTTGGAAGCCACCCCGAGCTGTTCTCAGGAGGGGCGGGGTAAAAATTTAGAAATAAATAAATATAAATAAATAAAGATAGACACGGTCCCTGTCCGAGGGCTTCCAATTAAAAGACAGAGGGAGGGGAGATGGGGAAGGGGGAACTGAGGGAGGAAAAGCTATGAACAGGGCCCCGATTCTTCCGCGGATTTTTTAAAAAAATTCTGCGGAAGTCAGGGCCCAATTCTGCACCTCGGTGTGATTTACCATGCGGTGGGGGGCTTGGCTTGCCTCCTCCTCCCCCCGCACTGGTAAAATCCTCAGGGCTTCCCCTCCCCAGCTGCCGGGGCTTGCCCTCCCCAGCTGCCGGGGCTTGCTTGACTCTCCCCCCCCTTTTACAAAAGGAATTGCCTTACCAGAGACGGCAGCAGCAGCTGCTCCGTCCAGCACGCTCATACTTCCTGGCCCCTCCCAATGGGGTCTCTCAGGGCGACGCAGCCGGATGACATCATCCACCTACGTCGCCCTGAGAGGTCCCGTCGGGAGGGGCCAGGAAGTACAAGCATGCTGGACAGAGCAGCTGCTGCTGCCGTCTCTGGTAAGTTAATTAATTATCTAAAGGGGGGGAGGCAAGCCCTGGCAACTGGGGATTCTGTGCTGGGGTAAGCGGGGCAGGAGATTCCGCGGGGGGAGGGGAATTCTGTGGGAAATCTGTGAATCGCAGACCCACATTTCCCTCGGGGCCCTGGGTATGAACCATTCATGAGGATGCTGTTGGATGGCCCATGCTCCCTGTGCTGTCAGTGGGGTTCTGGATGCCTTTCACCATGTCCAGGACTGTGCCTGGCCAGTTCCCTTCCCCTTCCATGGCCCAAGGCTCCCCCCCCCCATGTCCTTGGTGCTGTTTGTGTTACCCTTCCCGGTGTTATCCCCCCCTTCCTTCCTTTCCCGTTCGGGTGTGTTTGCCCGCAGGTGTGTGTGTGTGATCTGTGTTTTGCTGTGTCGACAGCTTCCCTGTGCCTGTAGCGTGTGCCACCGCAGCTGCTCGTCTCCCCCTTCCCTTTCCATTTCACTTGTGTGGGCATTGCCTTTTGGCACTTTTGGTTTCCTTTGCCCTCAGCTGGCCATATCTACCTCCCGCCTGCCTTGATGTCTTCTGGGTGTTCTGACCACGGTCCGTGATCAGTGTAACGTCTGTTGTGCTGCCGTAATCTGCGGTCCGTCCATCCGTCCATCCATTTCCTTGCTGTGGTCCTGCTCCCATCACATCTGTTTGGGGCTGTCCTGGACCACAGGAGGAGGTTATCCAGCTCGCCGTGGTTGGGGCTCCACTGTGGTGACCTCGGAGTGCATAACATCTGAAATTACCCTAATATGGTTTCAGCTCTATGAATCAGGGATCACAATAGGTAGAGCTTACCGTTTAGAGTTTTCTAAGTGCCTGTGTATATGGGTGATTTCAGACATTGAGAGATCACACTCAACCACAGTGAACCACGGTCAATTCCGCGGTGGGGCCAAAGCACCCTTCATGTCTGTTCGGCAGCTGCCAGATGTTCATCACAGTCAATACCCACATGGGGTCAAAATCAACCACGCTTCCGGAGCTCCAGCCTGGACCATCTCCGAAAGCGTGGTCAAAGAGATTCCCAATGGGAAACAAAAAAAAGTAATGTCTGAACGGCAACCACCGGCTGGAACCAAAGACATTGGGTATTTTGAGACGTTACGAGATCACAGTGAACCACAGTCACTACCCACATGGGGACAAAGAACCCTGAATGTCTGTTCGGAAGCTGCCAGATGTTCACCACGGTCGATTCCCACATGGAGTCAATTTCAACCACGCGTCTGGGGCTCCCCACGGAACACTCACCGCAAGCGTGGTCAAAGAGATTCCCGACGGGAACCAACAATAAGTAACGTCTGCCGGCAACAACAGCCCGGAATCCCTGATGGGATTCTGGACTGTGGACAAATCGGGTGGGTGCTGTGGCCGCATTGGCCACGGTGCCCGCCCATCTCCCCAGAGGGCGGACAGAGGCGGAGCGTGGGGGAGCGGGGCTGTGCAGCCGCACGTTGCTCTGCTCAGCCCCTCCCCCTCCGCGATTCCCCGCTGGGATCAGCCAGCACGTCTGTTGGACATGCCGGAGTGTTCCCGGGAGGGAATCATTTGGGTGATTCCAAGACGGGGCGAATGCTGCCCCATCTCTTCTGAAATCACCCAATGATTCCCAGTCGGGGACAGAGCACGCAGAGTCGCTGCCAGGCAACCAGCAACAACACAGACCGGGGAGGGAGATTTAAAGGGCACAAGGCAGCAGCCGGGATGCACCACCCCGACCCCTTCCGGGTGCTTTGACCACGGCCCAGCCTGGGATCGGCGTAATGTCTGTTTCGCTGCCCCAGGCCGTGGTCTGGTGGTCCAATTCCCTGCCATGGTCCCAGTCCCATCATGTCTGTTCAGGGCTTTCCTTGACCACAGGGGGTGGTTAATCTGTTCACCCCCGTCGGGAATCCACTGTGGTGAATCGGGACCGCGTAATGTCTGGAATCACCCTATGTTTCCTGGAAGAAGTTGAATCCTTGGAGCATATTATTTTTCCTGCCCCTTTTATGAAGAACTCAGGCATAGTTGGATTACACATCTTTTAGGCAATAAGTAATTCCTTCCCGTGGATCTTAAAGTGTTATTTTTGTTAACTTCCAGTGAGGTATATGTGTTGAAATCCTTATCTGTCTATTTAATGTTAGCTCTCCACTGTATGAGATCTCCCATGTAATTTATTTATTTATTTATTTTTACCTGTAATTGTTATCTATTTATGTATGACAGAATGGAGAATAGCTGCAAATAAACTGAACTAATTTTTTTTTTTAAAAAAAATGCCTCCTCCTCAGGGGCTTCCACCCTTCCCCCAAAGAGAAACCAAGTGGGTAGAGATCCAGCGGCTGGAGCAGTCCTCCCAGATGCAGAGGCAGCCAGGTGCGTAAAGACCCCCCCTTTTTGCAAGTGCAGGGAGAGGGTTAGCCCCCCCCCAAATATCCCATGATATCTCAAATGGTTAGCGAGATCTTATTGAAATCTCACTGATGGTTCTTAATTCTCATGAGATTCTCTCATTTTGATACTCGTTTCAGCCTTATTACTCAGTGCCTGGAGCAGAGAGCAGCATGTGCCATCCCAAGAGGCAGTTATCAGCTGCATCAATTACTGATTCTGAAAAGGATAGAAGAGGGTTCCCTCACTTTACTTGACTCCTGCCACACCCAGCTTAATGCTAAAAATACTGGCAATTTCTTTACTACCGGTCTCATGAACACCTCTGTTTGGGCATTCCATTACAATGCTACTTTCATCTAGCACAATACATTTGGTTCAATCCAAAGAGGATTCCATTCATTCCGTTTTCAATGATTTGAATGGAAATTCTGCAAACAAAAGACTTATATGAAAGCAAAGGGCCCAGCTAGCCAAATTTCAGGGAAATTGACTGAACACCAAAACACACGGTTCAGCTGGCAGCTCTGATAAGTAGGCCTTTTTTACATGGACGCCACCCACCCACGGACACCGATAAACACCCATTGGATGGGTGGGAGAGCATCCACGTAAATGTCCATAAGCAGGTGGGTGTGCGCTCCCGGCCCATCCACCAACACTCACGGAGCAGCGGGGAAGGAACCGGCATGCTCCGTGGGTGGAGATGTGTGGAGGTGGGTGGAGATGAGTGTTCAACATGCACCCATCTGTGTAAAAACCCAAACACCCACACCAATGGGGAAGGTCCACTGAAACCACCAAGGGATGTCTAGAGTGGCCCCACAGGTGCCCCCAAACAGATACACCTGACGGGGGAGATGACAGTCACCCAGTTGAGAGTACTTAAAGAAGACTTGAAACATGACATTGGTGTGCCAGCTCCCAAAATGTCAGGAAGGAAAGCAGCTGACAAAACAAAGGGAGCCAGCCCCATGAGATGCACGGGATGGGGCAGGGTAAGCAAAGGGACCGTGAGATACCCAGGGGAGGGGGGTCTGGACCAACAGCACTGGGGGGGGGAGTAACGGTTGATCACAGCACATCCCTCCCATCACAGGGCCAAGGGCATACCGGTGCGTGGGCATGACCCGCATCCCCCCAGACCACCACAGCCATGGGGCACAGAGATGAGAGCTCAATGGAGAGCTAGGGTACCCTAACAACCAAAGAAGGGGTGGGGTCCAGCACAGTTATGCCAGACACCATCCTGAGGAAACACAGGGAGGGCATCTGACAGCTATGCTAACTGTTCCCCCCACCCCAGGAGAACACCCAGACACAGGAGCAATGCACCACCGAGGAGACAGCCAAGGAGGGCCTCCATGACAGTCAGGTAACCCAGCAGTACCCCCTGAGGGGCGGGATCACCCAACTGGTTCAAAAGTGGGGCAGTTGGACAAATGCTAATCCCCATGCAATACCCCCAACAGGAGACCACCAGCTCCACAGTCACATCAGCCATTGGGCAGGTCCTGAGCTACAAAGCTGAATGCCCCCCCCCCCCATGTGGTAGCCAAAAGGGGGAATCCTGGTCCAGGCAGGAGACCCAAGACTTCATACAAGTGTGTGGGGATGAAAAGGTCCAGCACGACCAGACAGGTCTATGAAACCATCACCCAGGAGATGCAGTGGCAGGGGTACAATAGGAATGTAACCCAGTGCATGCAGCAGGCAAAGGAATTGAGGTCTGGATATAAGTATATCAAGGACAATAATCTCAAATCCGTCTGTGCCATGCGCACAATGGAGTTCCATGACCAGCTGGACTGTGTCCTCTGCATGGACGGGGAAATTGTTGCCCTCCACACAAATGGCACCATCTTCGCCAGAGGAAGAAAGAGGGTGAAAACAATACAGACGCCTGCCCAACTCCCCGGAGCAGGGAGATACCGCAGCCCCTGGAGAGGCCAGCCAGGATGTGGGAGGGGACAGCCCCATTGCACAGGGGGAGGAGGCATCCCAGGAAATGGACAAGTAACATCACCCTTCACGTGTACCCACAAAACCCACAGGCCCACAAGCCACGGGGACGGAGAGCACACGGGGAGGGGAAGGACATCAGGAATTCCCCACAGGAAGTGGAGGAATATGATTCAGGTAGGAGCACAACCACAGTGCCCGGGGGGGCAGAGGGTCCTGGCCACAGTGACCAGGGCCCAAGCCAGGCTGCAGAGATCAACTGATAGATCACATTTCCCCTTGCAGCACAATGGTCCCTGGAGGTACATGAGGAGGAGGTCAAAGTTGAGGAGGTGGTTGAGGAGGAACCAGAGGCAATACTGAGGCTCGGAGAGCAGGACAACAAATGATAGGGTAGCACGGACACGGGAAGGGATGTGGGAGATGCCGGGATGATGAAATAGGAAACAGGGAACAGAGGGAGCCCCCCAAGAAATAAACATCCCATGCAACAACAGGGAAGGGCTGGGGGTCAGCACCTTAGGGGCATGGAACATCACGGATCAGTGGCCACAGATAGACATGCAGAGGTGGGGTCAAATTGGCATGGAGGAGAGAACATATGCTACGGGCTCTGCACTGGCTGCCTATAAAGCACCAGGCCAGGTTCAAGGTGCTGGTTTTAACCTTTAAAGTCTTTCATTGCCTGGGCCCTGCTTATATGCAGGACTGCCTCACTCCCCATGTGCCTGTGTGACCCTTGAGATCATCCGTGGGAGCCTTTTTGGAGGTTTCCCGGGCAAGATGGGTGGCCACCGATGTTAGATCTTTTTCGGTGGCCACTCCTGTGCTGTGTAATTCGCTCCCAAAGGAGACTTGGTTGGCTCCCACTCTCCTGCTGTTTCAGCTTGTATTTAAGACCTGGCTGTTCCCTCAGGCTTTTGGCGAGGGGTAGTGGTGGGGTAGGGAGTTCCCCACATATTGTATTTTTAAATTGTTTTAAAATGTGTATATTGTTTTATTGAGGGTTGTTTGCTGCCCCGGGCTACCCTGTGGGCAGGAGGGGCAGGATATAAATTTTAAATAAATAAATATAAATAAATAAATATGTGAGACGAATGGGGCCACCTTGACGCTCCCCATGCCCCAGCAGCCACCGGGACCCATGCCGCTCTATGTGAACGCTGAGAATCCTCGGGAATACTGCTTTGCCAAGTGGATCCATGCTGCCCTGGTGAGGCATATAGCCACTGAGCCCGGGGCCTGAGCATGCTAGACCAGTCCCAGGGCCCCCCATCAGCTGCCACGGGACACCCCCTACCCCCACCCGGTCTGCACATGAGGGTTACAGCACCATCCGTCCCAGCACCTGTGCCCACCCACAGCCATGTGAGGGCATCCCCAAGGCAGGTCCCACCTGTCATCGAGCCACATCCAATCTGATCTCCTGCCCCCTTCCCGGTACCATGAAGCAGACAATAAAGCAGTTGTAATTGCTAACCCATGTGTTTATTGTACATACAGTTCCCCCAGTGCCCTTCTCCCCCTCACCTTCCCCCCTTCCTGCTCCCTGGCCCACCCTACCTCCCCTCCTCCATCCCCTGCCCCCCTGACCCTGTTTCTTCTTGGGCCGCCTCCTCAGCCACCTAGCTGGCACCATGGAGCTCTGCGAGCTCTCTTCATCCCTGCTGTCCATCTCCCCGACCATGTCTTGGGAAGCCTCTGGGTTTGGACCCCCCTGTGTGGCATGGATGGGGGGCAGGGGCGGTGCCAGAGGGGCCTCCCTGGGTGGCTGCTGTCTCTGGAGGACTTGTGGGACTGGGAGGTGTATGTGCGGGCTCAGGGGCTGTGCTGGCAGCTGGGGTCATGGTGGTGGAGGTGGGAGTGCCATGGTGGACTGCTGAGGTGCTGGAGCCGGTATGGTGCTGGGTGGAGTGGCTGCCATGCTGTAGGCACTCATGGTCCCTGCATGCAGCAGCAGTGAGGTGCCAATATCCACGGACGTGTCCATCATCTGTCTGTGCTCCTCGCCCAGCTGCTCGATGGTCTGGTTGAGATGCTCCAACACCTCCATCTGCCTCATGTGCTCCCTTCGCTCCCGCCTTCATTCCCGGCACAGTTCCAATGCCAGATGCCTGTCTTGGCCTCCGCATGCTGCAGAGACATGTCTGTGGCCGCCTCCATGCAGTCGATGGCAGCAACCATCTGCTCGCCCTGCTCCGTGCTGGTCCAGACGATCTCCTCCGCCAGATCCTTCCTCCGGTGCTGTAACCATGCCCTGTGCTCCCGCTGCCGCTGTTCAGGGGGTACGGGATTGGCATTGGGGAAATGATTGGTGACGGTTACTCAGGCTTGGTCACATACCACATGTCCTGAAGCTCTGCTGGGGGTGCCCCCCTCCCCGGTGTGTGGGCAGGCTCAGTCCTCCCCCTGGGGGTCACCTGTGCCATCCCCCCAAGAAACGGGTTGCACCATACCGGGGTGGGGTGGGTTGATGCCTCTCCCAGCCATCCCTGCCCTCGGTGCACCCCCATATGGTGATCCCCCCTGCCCTGGTTGCTCACCTTGCTCCATCTGCTGCTGCTGTGGCTGTTCCCTGCATGCCCCCACGCCTGACTGGCCTGCATGCTGGGAGGGGTTTACAACTGTTGGGGAACAGATGGGGGGGCATTACCCTTGTGCAGTCTTGGTCCCCATCCCACCATGGCCCCCGCTCACTGGCACCTGGGGCTGGTGACCTCTGGGCAGCAGGGCCTTTCCCCCCTGCTGTGTTCCCATGTGTGCCCACCTGCACCCCATCCCCCTTCCTGCTTTCCCAGGTTCCTGGGGGCCGGGGATGCACCCTGTGGGGACCCCCAAATCCTGGGCATGCCCCCTATGGTCCGTGTGCCCTCCCAGCCACTTGCCTACCCTCTATGTCCATCTCAGAGTCCTCCAAGGCCAGATCCTCCATGGGGCTGGCTCCCCCTGGGTCCACTGGCTCAGGGTGACCGGTGTGCCGGCCTCGGATCCACCAGAGTCTGACTGCAGCCAGGGGCTCGGTGCTGGTTCAGCCTGCTGCTCCCCAAGGTCCCGGGGCATTCCTTGGGAGGGTCTGGGTCCCCAGGGTCGGTGTCTGCATGCAGGGATGCCATAGGTGGAGGTACATCAGACTGTTCCCTTCCCTGGACCACGGTGCTCCCCACAAGCCATGGGGTGACTATGGAGTCCTTCATGTCCAACATGCAGTCCAGGGCATCATAGTAGGGGGCGGTCCGTGCTCCATGTCCGGACCATCGGTTGTTGTCTTTAATGGCCTTGTATCCCCGCTTGACCTCCTTGGCCTTGGAGCAGCATTGGGCCATGGTCCTGTGGTGCCCCTCCTGTGGTGCCCCACTGCCTTCATGTCCTGCAAGATCTCCGTGTACATGTGTTCATTCCTCTGGTTCACAGGGAGCTCCACCTGGTGCTCCAGGGACCCCCAGATCCTTATGAAGTCCTGGGTCTCCTTGTTCCCCCATTGCCCCCATCTCTGGAAGCGGCATCTCCTGCATGTGCCCTCCTCCTGTGGTTCCTCCTCCACCTCCTCCATTTCCCCTCCACTGGTCTCCTCTGGTGGCTCCAGCTCCCGGGTCCGTTTCCGGGTCTGTGAGTCATAGAGGTGGGGTTAGTGTCCTGGTTCCTTCTGACCTGCAGCCAACCTTCCTGCCCCCCTCCCGCTGGGCACCCCCCTTTCATACCCCTCTGCTGCTGTGCGGGCCCCCCTCCCTCTCCCTACCCATTTCTGGAGTGCCTCCATCCCCTGGCCAGTTTTCCCCTCAGGGGTGGCTAGCTCTGGCTACTGCTGCTGCTCCTCCACCGCCACCTCCTCCCCCCCTCCTACTCCTCCTGTCTGCCTCGATCACCATCCACTCCCCTCTCCCTTCCATCTTGCTCCATCCCGCCACATTACCCTGCTGCTGTGTGCCCTTTAAATTGTTGGAATGCAAGGACTGTGAGATCATTACATTGATTAGCCCAATGCAGACTTTACAGAGGAGTGTGAGTAGCTAATCATTAATAAGCAGGCAGGGAGCATACTTAAGTTTAAGTAGCATTATTAAGAAATACATGTAGGATAGGAAAGGCCTACATCTATACTAAGTCCGAAGACTAGGTGTGTTCAGGAGGGAAGTAGGAGAAGCTCTCTGAATATCTCTCAGACACAAAGAGATAAGAAACATCCTGAGGAGAGGAAACTAACCAATCAGGTCCTAGCAGGAGTAGAACAAAGTGGATGGGGGAGGGGTTCCCTGATCTGACTGTCTCTACTCCTGCTGTTTCTAGCAAACAAGCGGGATAAGGTGCTTAGGGGAGATGTAACTAAGGAATGCATTTCCAACACCCCTTCTCATGGTCCCGTGCACCGAATCATTTATGTGCACTGCTGACAATTCCCAATGCTTCTCTTAGCCTCTGGAAATTGTCTCTGGGTAGCGGTTTGGTCAGCACATCCACAATCATTTCCTCTGTAGGACAATAAATCACTTCAACAAGTCCTTCTTGCACTTCTCGCACATAGTAATGCTTGGTGTCGATGTGCTTCGACTTTGGCTTTGTCCTTTCCATTTTCACAAGCTGAATGCAGCTTTGATTGTCCTCATACATCTCAGTTGGCTTTGGTTTGTCTATTCCACAGTCCTTTAGTAGTCTGTGTAGCCATATTATCTCTTGACATGCTTGAGTGGCTGAAATAAATTTTGCTTCTGTGGATGAAAGGGCAATTAATGACTGCTTCTGGCTAGTCCAACTGATTGCTCCGCCTCCATACAGAAATACATTTCCACTCACAGATTTGCAGTCAGTCTTGTCTCCGGCCCAGTCCGCATCCATATATCCCATCAATCTGGGGTTCTCGCTTGCTGGTAGTTTTAAGTTTAAATGCATTGTGCCCTTCAGGTACCGTGCTATTCTCTTGACTGCTATCCAGTCCCTTTGGGTTGGTGCACTTACTTTTCTGCTTAGTATTCCTACAGCAGCGGCAATGTCTGGCCTTGTGACGGTGGCTACATACAACATTTTGCCAATTGCAGTTCTGTACTGGTTGTCCTGTGGTAGGGGCTCGTCGTTGCCTTCCTGGCTTAGGAAATTTGTTTCCATAGGTGTCCCCACTTCATTAGCCTCTGTCATGCCTAGGCATTCTAAAATGTCCTTTATCTTTTGTTTTTGATTGAGAAGGAAACTTCCATCTTTTTCTCGTTCTATTTGTATTCCAAGATAGTAAGTGATACCTCCCAAGTCTTTCACCTCTATTTCTTTGTTCAGATTCCTGACGATTTCATCACAATCTCGTTTGTTTTCATGGCATACAATCAGATCATCCACATAAGTTAGAATGTATGTCCTCCTTTTATTTCTGAACCTTGAGTGTAGGCAGGGGTCAGCTTCTCCCTGTATGAACCCGTCCTTAAGGAGCAATTGATTCAATTTTTCATTCTAGGCTTTCGCTGCTTGCTTTAGGCCATAGATACTCTTTTGAAGCTTGCACACAAGTTCCTCCTTCCCAGGTTCTTCGAATCCTGGTGGCTGCTACATGTAGATGTCCTCTTTGATATCACCATGTAGGAATGCAGTCTTCACATCTAAGTGTTGCACTTCCATTTTTTCTTGCAGCTGCTATGCTGAGGAGTGTTCTTATTGTGGTGTGCCTTACTAATGGAGCAAAGGTTTCGTCATAGTCTTCACCGTATTTTGGGGAATATCCATTGGCCAGTAATCTCGCTTTGTGGTGCGTGGTTTCCCCTTCTGCATTATGCTTGGTCTTGAAGATCCATTTGCATCCGATGACCTTTTTGTTTTCAGTTAGCTTTGTGAATGTCCATGTCTTAAGAAATAAATGTAGGATAGGAAAGGCCTACATCTATACTAAGTCCTAAGACTAGGTGTGTTCATGAGGGAAGTAGGAGAAGCTCTCTGAATATCTCTCAGACACAAAGAGATAAGAAACATCTTGAGGAAATGAGACAAACCAATCAGGTTAGAACAAAGTGGATGGGGGAGGGGTTCCCTGATGTGATTTTCTCTACTCCTGCTGTTTCTAGCAAACAAGCAGGATATGGTGCTTAGGGGAGATGTAACTAAGGAATGTCTTTCCAATATAAATATCCCTCCCCGGTCTGTGTGTTGCTCGGTGCCTGGCAGTGATGCTGTGTGTGCTCACCATGGCTGGGGATCATTTGTTATGTTTCCACCTTGGGGCTGAAATTCAGTCATTATGTTTGGCGGTTTCCCAGTGGGAATCACTTTCACCACACGTCCAGGGATGGTCCTGTCCCATCCCGACCTCCAGAACTGTGGTTGGCTTTGGCCTCTATGGGTGATTGACCATTGTGAACATCTGGATGCCGCTGATCAGATGTTCATGGCTCCTTGGCCGCATCACGGGATTGTCCGTGGTTCACTGTGGTTGACCATGGTATTGTTATGTCTTAAATTACCCAGAGTGGCAGGTGTCAGACCACCCACTAAAGTTAATTTGTTGATGTTGTGTCAGCACTCCAGAAGTACTGCTGTCTACAATATTTCACTGATGACACACAATAAGAACAGTTTGAATCCATATGTCAGTACATTTAATCTTTGGGTAAAGCCACACAAGATGGGGCTGGTCAGATCCCCTGCCCACCTTGGACAGGGCGAATGCAGCCACCACATGTTGGACTAGCAAGGCCAGCAGGCCACATGATATTCCCCCTGAAGGGAAACTGGGCTGTTGGGCTACTGTCACAAGTCCCACCACAACCTGGGGCAGGCCAAGAAGCCAGCCACATGGGTGGATGCTCGGTCTCATCTCACTCACCAGACCCTGACCCCCACACTGTCCCACCCACTGTCAAGACATGGGTGTATAGGAATGGCAAACTATGCCTGTGGTTCTATGATGCTGTCGGACTTGACACAGGGCGGAGCTGCATGGGACTGGCTGATGCAAGGTGGCTCATTACCTGTGGGCAATAGTTGCTCACAATGTGTCAAAAACCTTCTCCAGCATACATGTTGCATAGCAGCCTACTGCCTGCCCCAGGGCGGAAGTGGGCAACCATCTGGCAGCTGCCAACTTGACAGTTAGCTGTGTCATGAGTGAATGTGGTGTTAGGTTGCCCAATATGGGGTAAGGTCTCGTGTGGCCTTACCCTTTGTGTTGAATCTTTGAAGTTACTTATCAAGAAATTTTTTTAACTTAGTATTTGGAAAATAATTACTAGGAAAATCCACTTGAAAACTTCATTTTAAAAAAATCAATAATGCAGAGACTAAACATAAATTCTGGGTGTTAAGGTGTTGCTGTCCAGGCTCAGTGTTATTGTGTATGGAAAAGGCAATTCTGTTACTTGCAGTGGCAGCTAGAGAGATGTAAAATATCAGGCCAACCCATATTCTGGAAGTTAGGAGATTTTTGTTCTCTATTTCCCCTGTCTGTTTCGTGTAGGATATTCAGACATGAAAGCAATTCTACACTGTGGCTCTGAGAGGCTTATTAAAAATAATTGCGAGAAATATTTTTTTCCCTCAACCACAAAGAGCTTGAGGTGACTGGTATTTGTATCCACAGTATGCACAACGTTTAAGGTTTTATACTATCTTTGTGGTGGTTTCTCTGAAGACAGAGAATTTGTGCTTCACAGAACAGGAATGGGAAAGGGAAGAGAGATGAATTTAGGTGTAGAGTTTCACCTCATTCTGATGCTGTTTGGTGCTGACATGAGCTCTTCGTGCCAAAATGCATCTCGTTGAAGTAAATGGTACTAATTTTAGTGCAAAGGACTAGTACTGACACCAAATGGCTTAGGGATAGTGTCAACAAGTCAAACTCTTTTAGACAGGGTTTGTATGGTAGTGTTCAGAATTTATTGAATTGAAGTTATACCCCACCCTTCCACTAAGACTCAGATCAGCCGATTACAATGGTACAATTGCGGTGGTTTCATGTTATTAAAAGCAAATAATTCCTAATTATTTTCTGTTGTAACACTGAACGAGACACTCAATCGAGTTGATTATTGCTTTTAGGAGTTACCGATTAAGCCAAGAAATGGATTTTAGAGCTGAATTTCATATTTCATAGCATGAATGGGATGCAGAGGATTTCATGTCTTGTCTGTTATGTAACTGAAGATGATCGATAGTTTAGGAAGGCCAAAGATTCTGGAGGCTAGGGGTGTGCAGAAGGCAACCTTTTCATTTTTGTTTACAAAAATCCTTTGTTTGGAGGGATTTTTCATGGAAAACCCGTTCATTATTTGTTTTGTTTGTAAAAGTAATTTTAAAAATTTAAAAAATGTGCATGTGCAAGATGGCTGCCAGACCATTCCGCGCATGTGTGCCTTTTTCAGAAAGGCGGTGGCAGCCGGTCTGTGGATGCGCAAAATGAATGAATGACTAAAACTTTATTGCTTGGCCAGTGGCCTTGGCAAAGAAAAAACGAACATAAAAAAACATAATATAACACAAAGAGAAATAAATCTACAAGAAGGGATCAATGCAGAATGTACAATATAAAATACAGTACTCTAAAAGCCCAATAATAATGAAACAGCAGTCTGAAAACAGTGATCCCGATGCAAAGCAAAGAATTAAAAAATATGCTCCCTAAATGCTTGTAGTGTGGTCTACTAACCATAGAGATCTAATCTTCATTGCCTGGGCCAAATATTTGGCCACAGACTATGTCCTGTGTTTGTCATGATCTCCCAGCAAAAATTGGAGGTACTTCCCCAGGAGAGTCCCGGGAAGAGCCTTAAGCAATGGGCAAATAAGTTCCTCTTTGACACGGACATAGAAACTATTCCATAATTTAAAAAATCTCCAGTTTACAAGAAGAATCAAGGCCCTTGCAAAGTCAATCATGCTCTAAAAAGTATGGACATTGCAAGTTAAGGCTCCCGCCTTAACTTCCATGCCATTTTAGCAGTAAAGACATTGTACAGTCTTACATATTGTGCCCACTTACAACTTAGGCTCCATGCACCTACACTTTGTTTTTGTCTTTCAGCCCCAATCCTCTGCCTCTTTGCAGCCTGGGGGCAACACTGAAGCTGGGGACAGTGGGAGTGAGCTGGCCCCTCACCCCTTCATTTCCTCTTTAAGAAAGAGAGAACTTAGTAGTTCTGGCTCCCACCCCCTCAAATCTACTTGGCCCCAGCCCTGTAACAGAGAACTCAGGACTCCTGGCTTCCAACCTCTCCACCCCACTCTAACCCAGTAGGCTGTACTGCCTTAACAGGCAACTCAATAGTCCTCATTCTGAGCCTGTTCTCCTCTCCCCTGCTCTCAACCTTGTAACAGACAACCCAGGAGTCCTGGGTCCAAGTCACCCCTCTAACCCTGTAGCCTCCAATCCCCTCACAGAGAACTCAAAAGTCTGGGAAATACAATGTTTGTCTGTATATGTCATATGGAACAGACGTGTGTGTGTGGAATGACCAAAAAACAAACAAACCACAGGACTGGAAATGGAATAACAGGGAGGAAGGCTATTGGAAATCAAAGGATAGGGAGTCAGTTATGGTAAATGATAGGACTGATTCCACAGATATCCCATCAGTCTTCAGAATCCGTTATTTAACTCAGAAACTTATTATTGTAACTATTTCTAATTCCTCCTGTCATTCCATCAACTTACTTAATCCTGCACAGGCTTTGTATTTTTCCCTGTCATTCCAACCATTCCACTTACTGCATATTGTGCCTTCCTCATCACTTCACACTCTCTTGCCTTCCCTATACTCCCAAAGATGCAACTGTGTTGTATAATTTCACAATCACTTAATTGGATATTGGAATGACAATAGTATTTATTTAGAAATTGGCACTGCTGTTGCCTCCATTTCTTTCAATGGCCATTACATTTTATTAATTTCAATGCATACCCAACTTAATTCTAATTAAACATTTGTATAAGACTCTACCCAGCTCCACTGTGCTCTGGGAGGGCAGTGGAGACTAGTGGGTAAAAGGGATGGTTGTGAGCCATTAGTCAGCTGTCCCATTCTCCCCAGCTGAAATGAAAGGTTTGAGGGAAAGGAGGGGGTGAGGGGCCAGCTCACTCCCTCCTATCCCCAGCTTCAGTATTACCCCCAAGCTGCAAAGAGGCAGAGGATTGGGGTTGAAAGACGAAGGCAAAGTGTGGGTGTATGGAGCCTAAGTTATAAGTGAGCACAATATGTGAGATTGCACAATGTCTTTCTGCTAACATGGCATGGAAGTTAAGGCAGGAGCTTTAACTTACAATGTCCATACTTTTTAGTAGGGGTGGGACACCGGGGAGAATACTGGATACCGGATGTACCGGTATTGGATCTCTCTGGTACCGGACCTACTGGTATTGGCATACCGGAATTTTAACATTGACCATGGTACCTGATTTTTTATATTGTGGCTATTGACTTAAATGGCCGCAATTTAAAAAATCTGGTACTGCGGCCAATGTGAAAAATCCAGTATGCCGGTACAGGTAAATATCGGATTTATCAGATTAAGCCAATACACCCAAATACCGGCAAAATCAGATCTTGGGAGAACTGGAATTTCTATTTTTTAGTGTATGATTGAATTTGCAAAAGTCTTAACTCTTCTTAACTCCATGCCTTTGTCACCTTGAGGCTGGACTACTGCAATGCGCTCTATGTGGGGTTGCCCTTTTCCTTGTTCAGAGGCATCAGCTAGTGCAGAATATGGCGGCCCGTCTCCTTGCGGGGATGGGTCGTCGGGAGCACATAACACCTGTGCTCCGGACTCTGCACTGGTTGCCAATAGCGAGCCGAGCCAGGTTCAAGGTGTTGGTATTGATCTCTAAGGCCCTTCACGGTCTGGGCCCTCATACCTCAGGGACCGCCTTGCCCTCCACACCCCACAGCGGCTCCTTCAGTCTTCCGGGGGTGCCTTCTTGGAGCGCCCCCGTGTTAAGCAGGGGGCCACGATGGTGTGGCCATTCTCGGTGGCCGTGCCGTGCCTTTGGAATTCCCTCCCAGAGGAAGCTCACCTGGCCCTGAGCCTTTTAACATTTCGGTGAATTTGCAAAACCTGGCTGTTCGCCCAGGCCTTTGGGGAGGGGGGGAGGGGGGTTAGGGGTTCTTTATCCCCCTCCACCCTTTATTTATTGTGTTATTTATTATTGTTCCCGGGTCCTGTTTTAATGGTTATTATTTCAAGAGTGTTTAAAAATATTTTATAGTTATATTTTTATATTCCTTTGAGACTGTAAGCTGCCCTGAGCTGTTTCAGGAGGGGTGGGGTATAAATGTGAGCAAATAAATAAATAAATAAATAAATAAATTCTTGTAAACTGAAGGTTTTTTGATTATGAAATATCCAAGTTTTTTGTTAAATACAGTGCAATGGAGAAAATGTGTTCTGCTGGCGCAGTAGAATACTGAGCAACATAACCACTATGGGAGCAGGGCTTAGGGGAGGCCAAGGTGAAAGAGCTGCTCCCTTCAGTTTAGAAGGTTATTACTTCCTTTGAATAGCAAGCAAGGCGAAGCTGGATTTTTACTGGTAACTCCCTGCTTTATTAAGAATACAACAACTTTGATTTGGTTTAAGCATTGCAAACTTCCAAAAACTGCTCTCTATGATCTCTCTAACTCATGACTTGTACAGGAAACTTCCACTATACTCCCCACTGTCAGAGCTCTTTTCCTTGAGCAACACTAGCCATTCTCCTTTCTCTCTGTTTTGTCTCCCTCCCCCTGTACAGGACCCCCTGGCTAGTTCGCTTGTACAGGGCTCCACAACTCTGCTGTGCTCATGTCCAGGACTCTCCACCTAGCATAATGCTGCCCATCCTGCAGCTCTTCCCCTGTGCAAAGCTCCCTCACTCAGTTCTCCTCTGTCCAGGCCTACCTTCAGGCACAATTATGGCAATTATTCTCTAGCTCTCTGTCTCTCAAGACTCCCCCACTTTATTGCCCCTTGGACAGGTCTCCCTTTCTTGCACAATGCTGTCCACTCTTCAGACTCCCCCCTGTACAGGATTCCATATTCTGTATCCCCAATAAAGCTGCTCCCTGTAAAGTACCCCCCCGTGCATGGCTCCCACTGTGGAAGCTATTTACAGAGGCTCTTCCCCATCTCCCTCTCCTTAATGCCTCCCCCTTGTGTATGGTCGCTCCCTCCCTGCTCCCTCATAGAAATTTCATCCTTGGGCTGAGACTCAGTCTTAGAGTTCTCCAAAGAGAACTACATTTGCCACTTTACCCCATGGGAATGCTCTGCACAAGACCCCAGGATCTCCCTGTCCCCCTCCTGCAGAACACCCACTGTATCAGCCAAGAGCACCTGCTTATCCCTCCTTAGTGGGGTTGGGAAAGTCAGAGGGAGAAGCACTGAAAGAAGATTGATTCCATCTTGCCTGTAGCCTCCTGTTCCTATCTCTGGGATAAACCTGGAAATATCCCAGGCAAACTCCTGCACTCCAGTTCCAGCCATGCTCCTCTAATGGGGTGCCCCATTGGAACTGCAGCCAAGATACTCCACATTTTTGGAGGGGGGAGGGCTGTCAGTGAAATCCATGCAGTCTGTGGTTCTCGGCAGGTTTAGAGGGCAATATCAGTCACTCCAAGCATCAGTGTGGGATTAACTAGCTCTGTTGTTTAGCCATCTCAGTATCCCTGGCCCCCAAGTCGAGGCACCTGCTGGTGGGATCAAATCAGAATGACCGTCAGCTCTCTCCCTTCCACAGCCCTGGTTTCTGCCCACCAGATCAGCTCTAAACATATCTGACCAGTCACTCATACTGCCCCCTGGGAGGTGTAGTTCCCGCTCTTTTCCAAGTTCTTATCGTTACCAAGCCAAGTATGTGCACTTGAGACCTCGCATCTTCATGAATGTTAGACCCCTTGTCTCTCCCTCTGTTCCCCTTCCTAAGTCTCTCCCCCAGATCCTGTCTCTCAGATTGTAAGCCCTAGGGGCAGGGACCGTGTCTATTTTATTACTTTGTAAAGTGCCAGGTACACTGCTGGCGCTATATAAATGTTTGTTAATAATAATAATAATAATAATAATAATAAGTACTGATAGGCTCTGGCAAGCCATGCCTGCTGGGGGTTATAGTCCCCAGTATTCAAGGCTGTTTGCTTTTAAACAGTCTGCATTACACACAGAATGTTCACAAGCACTGCACACTCAGGCTGGTTTCCCAGGCTATCACTGAATTTTCAAGATGTCATAACTTACAAACCACTAACCGAATTTACAAAAAGTAAACCAAAGGCACCCACTGGCAGCCTCCTTGAATTTTCTAAAAGGGTGACACCTCCTCACAACCAACACAAAACCACTTTACCCTGCTGAGATCGAGAAAAACATGCTTTCAAACAGCAATTTTCAAACCATAATATCTCAGCTGTTATCCAACCAATTCGGCTGAAATTTAGACCGCATGAACCACTTACTCCAGTGATCTTTCACCACACATTTTGTGATCCTAAATTTAATCATGCCAGTTTTATAACAGGTAGAATTTTGGGGCTTTATAATGGGAGTGTAATACACCTTAACTATTAGAGCACTCCCGTACTCTAATAATAGTACAAAAGCACATAGCGCACTGATTCTACCTCCCTCATGCTGTAAGGGCAAGTGTGCTCAGCACAGGGGATCACTCTGTACCTCCCCTCTAGAACCGTGATAGTAAGGGTATTCAGATGAGCTCGGAGGAACAGGTTTCGATGCATATTAACAGTAAGGTTAGTCCTGGGGGGGGGAGGAGAGTAGAATACACTAAAATAAATGCCACTGTGTTTAAATTAGCCAGCTCTTCCTGACATTCAACATCAAATAAGCTTCATACTTAGCCTTGAGATATCCCTGTGCAGCCAAATAAGGTCATTTTCAAATGGACTGCTGATATGCCACGGTTCATGAGAGATGGATGGAAGTGGTGGTGGATGGGCAGTGCATGGACAGCCAATCCCTTGGACACCCACCCTCCTCCACACACGGAACATCTGCCATTGGTGTCCGTTGCTCCATGCATGGGTGATGGCTGGAGGTGGGTGGAGCATGGGAGTGTGCATGCACCCCCACCTACCAGCTGTGGTGATCCCACGGATGCCCCCTCCGACCACCCACTTGCTCGCACACATGGGTGAGGGGGTGGGGGACGGACATCCATGAAAAAAGGACTGTGGAACTCACTTCTGGTGGGGGTGCGGCTGGCCCTGGACCTCCCCTTTTTGGAAAAGTTGTAAGACCTGGCTGTTCTGCCAGGCATTTGGTGGGGGAGAGGGGTGAACGGGTGGATGCGGGGGATGGGGGGGTGTGGTGATGGTGGTGCTAAATGTCGCCCTCTTTTTTGTAGTTTTTAAAAATGTTTTATATTGAATTTTATTTGTGTTTTTGTATTGTAAGCCGCCCTAGGCTGTCTGATGGCAGGAGGGGCGGGGTATTAAATTGAAAAATAAATTAAAAATAAAATAAATAAAGTAGAGAAAAGCTCAGGAGGTTCACCTTCTGATGGACACATCTTACTCAATGATTAGGGCTATCATCATCAAATCATTAGAGACAACAATCCAGGTGGAGATAAAAAAACTCAGACGTAGCCAAAATTTAAAGGCTGCTTTCCGTACCAAAAATGATAATGGAAAACATCCAGCTTCAAGTCTTAAAACAACATTGGGAGTCCCAATAGGTGCCACAAGGAGCACTCTAAGTAATTTGGTTTGCACAACCTCAATCTCCTTGGATTTCCCAGCAGCCCATAAACGGACATCATATAGAGGTAGGGCAAGTGATTTGGCCGCGAACACCTGAAAAGCTGACATGACACCCCTCCCCCCTTGGTCTAGCAAAGCAAATGATGGCTACTACAGTTTTATTGACCTGTTCAATAGCTGAGCTACAATGAACAGTCCAGTGAACAGCCCAAGTGTCAGAGGACTGAAACACAATGCCAATGTACCTAAACGAACTGACCTGCTTAATTACATTATCATTCAGCACCCACCTATGTTAGAACCACCTTTTGGAAAAGACCATAACTTTAATCTTGCTATAATTAATGGTTTGCCCGACATTTTGGCAATAATCTGCAAGCTTACTAAGGGTTCTTTTGATACCTACTAATGACTGGAACATTAAAGCCATGTCATCGGCATATAGGAGGCAGGATAGATGTTTATGGCCAAGCTCTGGTGGATGATTCTCAAGAGTTTGGATGGCAGGCATTAGATCACTGATATAAAGTTTGAACAAAGGAGGGGGCCAGAATGCACTCCTGCCTTACACCGGTAGTGATCTTAACCAGATCTGAGAGATGGCCTGTAAAATCTAACCTTACTTGCAGTACTGTATCCCTATAAAGAGATCTCATAAGATGCAATAAGTGTCTGTCAATGCTGGTAGCTGCACATTTTTGCCAGAGTCTATCACTGGGAATGAGATTGAATGCAGACTTCAGGCCTATGAATACCACATAGAATTTTCCATTTTTAAACATGTATCTGTCAATAAGATGGGACAAAATAAAACTGGTCTTTCATGGACCGATGCTTTCTGAAGCCAGCCAGCTCTTCACGGAGCCCTTGCTTCTCATCTATCCAATTCTCTAGCATCCCTAACAAATGCTTAGCATACAACTTACCAACGATACTAAGAAGGCTTATGGGCCTATAATTACTAGGAAGGGTTCTTAGACCCTTCTTGTATATTGGAATGACAATGACCAAATTCCAAACCTTAGGAATTGCTGCCTTTCCCAATGCCTGCTAGTCTTTCCCCTTACTCTTACTGTCTGCCCTCCTCTGATGACCGCTGCCTTCCCAATGCCTGCTAGTCTTTCCCCTTACTCTTACTGTCTGCCCTCCTCTGATGACTGCTGCTACCAACCTCTTTGTAACCAAGCCAAGTATACGCACCTGAGATTTCGCATCCGCTTGAATGTTTGTTTGTCTTCTCCCATGTCTCTCCCACTGTCCCCTCTCCCTGTCTCTCCCTCTTTTGTCTTTTTGATTGTAAGCCACAGGCAGGGACCGCGTCTAGTTCTGTGTTCTGTACAGCACCAGGTCATACGACTGGCACTATATAAATGTCTAATAATAATAATAATAATAATAATAATAATAATAGGAAATTTGCCTACTTTATCAATATGAGTAAATAATGCAGCCAAAAGAGGGAACCACCAATCAGAGTAAATCTTGAGGAGTTTGGGAGGGACAAAATCTGCTTCAGGAGTCTTCCCAGGTTCTAATTGTGCAATTAGATCTACTTCGGCTGTGGACACTGGGGGCTAATTGGAGAGATCAGGCTCTAAAATAGGACCATCTGAGTCAATATAGTACACCAGAAAAAAGGGAGTCATAATACTACTCCCATGCGATTTTTGAAATACAGCAGGAAGAAACATGGTCATGCTGGAACAAAGAACCATTCACTATGCACCAGAAACTGGTGCTGTTGTTATTAGAAGCAGAAACTGCCAACGATTACCAGAGAGTTTTCTAGTATTTCAGTTTCTTAGCCCTAAGCAGTCTTCTGAATGACTTCTTAATGGCAGAGAAATGAGGTGGGAAGTTGCTGAGACCAGACCTCCTATATGCCAAGTAAATCTCTTGTATCTCATGGTTTTTTGCCACACAGTCAAAGCAAACATTGGGTATTTTCAGACGTGACGTTGACACGGTGAACCACTGTGAATACCCACCTGTGGTCACCGTGTCCCATACGTCTGTTTGCGGCGCGCCAGATGTTGGCCACGGTCAATCGGCACATGGGGTTCGTTTGAACCACGCTTCCCGGGCTAGCCGGGGGAAGGTCCCGGGAAGCGTGGTCAAACGGACCCCGGGCCGTGGCCAAGGAAAAGTAATGTCTGGCCGCGTGCCACGGCCCGGGATCCCCGGCGGGATCCCGGGCCGTGGCACGATCGGCCGGACGCGGCGGCCGCATTGGCCCCGC
>QEPC01002815.1:171693-186862 GCA_003113815.1 Sphenodon punctatus
TAACCACCCTTTAACCACCCTTGGTGGTCATTTATGCATGTTTCAGGGCTGCATAGGGCACCAATACAGCCCTGCAACATGCATAAATAACCACCAAGGGTGGTAAAAGGGTTGTTAACGTCATGTCTGTTTTCACCCTAAGAGGCTGGTGGACTAAAAGGTTCTGTGACTGGCTGCAGCCCCACAGAAAAAGTCTTGACACAGAGCAGCAGCTGGGAAAACACTGCAGCGTAATCAATTACACTTCCTCCTGTAGATGATAAAAAGTCAATACACTCAATACATTACCATAGTGGCAACTATTAAGAATGGTCAGATCAAATTCAAGTAGCAGTCTAGCAAGACGAACCCCGGCAGTATTCACACTTAACGTCTTAGATTGCCTGCAAACAGATAAACCAAGATCATCTTCCAGCCTCAATTTGCCAAAATGAAAAAGCACCTCAGTGTTTGGACACAATCTGGCATTAAAATCACCAGCTATAAAGAGGTGAGCAGTAGGGTAGTGAACTATTAACTCAGTGAGATAGTATTCTAGATGGTGCCACATATTCATCTCATAACCCCTAGAGGACAAAGGTGGAATATAGATGTTAATCACGAAACATTCCAGGAGGGGGTGCTCCAGCAAGAGCCCCATGGCAATCGGTGGACAATAAAGCAAACAAATTACTTCTGGGAGCAATGAGGTGGAAAACAAACAGGCTAGACCTCTGCCTCTGGGTCTGCCTCTAGCTCCCAGCCGAGTGGCATTGAGACAAAAGAATGAAAACCCACTAAGTTCTATAGGGTCCCCCATCCAGGTTTCCTGAAGTAGCATGATATCAAAATATTTATACACTGAATAAAGGGACTATCTTCTAATTTTACCCTCCAACCAGCAATATTCCAGGAGCATTTTCTAAAATAGCCCATGTCAGGGCCATTTTTGAAAAGGGCACACGTGCAGAACAATCTGGTGGCCATTTGCACGTGTGCAGTACTTTTTTATTATTAGATTTCAATTTAAATGGCTTCCGGGGCTGTTCTGTGCATGCGCATGCAGCATTGCCACCAATTCGGAAAAGGGCCCATATGTACAGAATGGGCCCTGGTGGCCATGTGCACATGCACAGTTTCGTTGGGTTTTTAAAAAATATTTTTTACTTTTTTAAATGAAAATGAATGAAAGTAAATGTCTGACATTCTTTTTCTTATTCATTCATTTTCGTATCCTTAGTTATCAAAACAAATGGGGTTCCATTTGTTTTTGTAACTAATGAAGAGAATACGAATTGCACCCCCTTATTGGAGGCCTTGCAGTTCTGGAAATGACATCTTCAATACATCAGGTTATGAAGGAGAATGTTAAAACTAAACTGCTACTCCCTTGGCCATGTCTAATATGATTTTAAGTAATAACAATTTAGATGTGCTAAAATATCTTGCAGTGCAAAGGACTACCTGGCTGTGTGCCTCAGGGTGACATTGTATTTCACAATATGGAAGATAACACTTTTTGGCCTATTTTGCCTGCTGTTACATTACACTTTAACTAATAATTTATTTATTTTATTTATTTATTTATTTTTATTTTTCAAATTTATATCCCGCCCCCTCCTGCAATGCAGCTCGGGGCGGCTTACAGCAATAATAAAAACAATTAAAACAGTTAAAATATAAATATAAATATAAAACATCAAAAAACAGGGTTAAGAACAATAATAAATAAATAAATAGGCAGGGGATTAAGATCACCCTCCCCCTCCCTCCCTCCCAAAGGCCTGGGCAAACAACCAGGTCTTACAGTTCCGCCGAAATGTCTTGACAATTGTCATAGCAAACCTAATTCAGTTTATCTCAGTTAAAGGATTTGATGAGCATATTTGAGTGACTCAGAAAACAGACTTATCTTGTTCGAGGAAACCTACTGTTCCTCTTAACATTAATCCAGCTGATAATGCAATTGATTTTCCTGTTATCCCTGAACAATTCTATTCTCCATTTTCTTATGTTTTGGAAGGTGATTTTTTTACCATTAGGTAAAGCTTGCTTTTAATCTCAACACTGATGGAATGGATAATGGCATTGGTCCTCCCCTGACTGCTGTCTCCCACAGTTTCATATATTTAAACAAGTGACTGGATTTTCAGTGCTCAAAAAGAAAAGTCTACAGTGAAGAACCAGCTGCCACAGCAATGCCACCATCTGATGCAAGCAACACAAAACATGAGGAGGTCTGGAAATTGAAAAGTTACTTTACTTTTAAGGTGTCGAATACCCAGTAGGAGGAAAACCTCAGTGCAGTATATTAAAAAAACATGTACTAAAAGCAGGAAAAAACTTAGAATATTTTCCCCAAAGATTCCTTCTAAAGCACAGATGGGGAAAGTCAGTGGGAGTTGGGTGATTAATTCTCATTTGTGCCTTTGAACAATTTCACCTTGGTTTATACTTCCTGGGATTTAGCAGTACCCAACTCCCCTCATACTGATGACAGAAGTTGGAAATTCTCCATGGGGTGTGATGCATTTTAATCAATTGGGAACCTCCACATTTAATTATATATTCAATTGTATTGAACTTTAAAAGCTAAGTTTATAAACATATCACTCCCATTGAGCACTTAAGAGTCCAGTCATGCATTCCATCTGTTGTTTTTTCTAAATATCCACTGAAATTAATGGGAGCTTTGGATGTAAATGGAATGTAGGGTCAGTGTTCAGATACAGCAGTAGTGCCAATGCTCACTACAGATATGTGAACACATTCTTTAGAATCCAAAGGTCATGCCCCTTTTGATGCCCCCATTCAGAGGAGGCCCCCGCAGCATACTCCTGCAGCGCGGCAACAGCATCTGCTGCTCATCATATTTATTGGTCATCTGTCCTGAGCCATCCAAGAAGAGCAGGGTAGAAATGTGTTTAGCCTCACAGGAAGGGGGTTCCCAGTCCCTCTCTGCCCCCCAAATGGCCTGTGCCCTTTGGTTGTTGCCCTTCAGGCGCTGCCCACAGGCTCCGCCCTTGGCAGCCTCTGACTCTTCTAGAGGGGAGGCAGGAGATATTACCTAGGAAGGAAAACACACAACAGGTGGGTCCAATGAACTCTCACCCCCACCCCCCAGCAGATCCCAGCCCTTGGCAGCCTCTGACCCTTCTAGAGGGGAGGCAGGAGATGTTACCTGGGAAGGAGAATACACAACAGGTGGGTCCAATGAACTCTCACCCCCGCCTCCCAGCAGATCCCAGCCCTTGGCAGTCTCTGACCCTTCTAGAGGGGAAGCAGGAGATGTTAACTGGGAAGGAGAACACACAAAGGTGTTCATACCTGGGAACCATGAGTCTTCAGTTGTGCAAAGATTTTGCACATACCCAAGAAAAAAGAAATCATTGTTTTTACTTTTTAAAACGGACCATTTGCTATATAAAATGATTCTTTAAAATTTATTTTTAAAAAAGTATTTTGCTATAAAATACTAAGAAAAAAAATCTTTTCAGGAGAGCTGAAATGGGTTGCCAATTTATTACTTTCAGGTGTTATCTGCATTTTGTGTACTCAGTTGGTTACCTAATTGGTAACCACATACTGGCACAAGTACTCAACAGGTAAATGTCTTCCCATTTCCTCACCTAATTCTAACTTCCTGTGTTACTGTCATTCCATTTTTCATCTTTCAGCTTTTCAGTCAAAGAAACCCAAATCCCACAGGTGACATCTTTGCAAATGGAAGGGGATACTACGGGTGTGGATTTTTGTTTTGTTTTATTAATTACAAAAAGTAATAGAGCCCCATTCATTTTTGTAACTAAGGTATCAAAAACAAATGAATAAGAAAACAATATTCATTTGATTTTGTTCATTTTTTGTTTTTATTTTTTCATTTTATTTTATTAAATATATATTTTAAAAAAAATAAAAATCACTGCGCATGGGCAAAATGGCCATTGGGACTATTCTAAGTATGCTGCCCTTTTCCAAAATAGAGCTGATGCTGCCAGCACCATTTTAGAAAAGGGTTGCACATGCACAGAATAGCCCCAGCAGCCATTTTGTGCATGCAGAGCAATTTTTAAAAATAAAATAAAAAGAAACATTAAACAAAAATGATAGAATCCTTTACAAAAACCCCTGAAAAGAAATGGTTTTTTTGGAAACAAAAATGAAAACTAAAATGAAAATGCTGCACAACCCTAGAAAATACCAGTTAGCTGGGCACAGGGGGAAATCATGCACGGTTGTTAGAATTGGTAGGGGCCAGAAGGATCCAGGCCAGGCAGACACAGTACAGGTGGCAAAAATAAACAGTGTGCACTATGTATTCTATTGTATAATTATAAATAAGTATCATATTAATTGCATGACTTATTCCTATCCTTTCTTGCCAGTGGCGCAGACATATCAGAGTTAATGAGTGAATTGAAATACAAACAAAACAGGACTAGACACCCAAGCAAACATCAGAGATTTAAATTGCTGGCTTTATTTATTTGTTTGTTTGTTTATTGGTTTATTTATTGAATTTATATGCTGCCTTTATAGGTTCAGGGCAGCTTACAATACGTAAAAATATTCAAAAATAATAAAAACAAAAACAAAATCCCCCCCCAAATCCACCCAGTAACACCTCCCCACCCAACCTCCTCTCACACACCTACCCCCAAACCACCCACCACCTCACCCCAATTCCGTATCCTCAGCTGCTGAATGCCTTTTCATATAAAAAGATCTTACACCACCTCTGGAGGAAGCTCAGGCTCAGGCTAAAATGAACCTCTGGGGGAAGGGAATTCCAAATCACTGGAGCAGCAACCGAGAATGCCCCGCTGTGAGCCCTCATCCTATAAGCAAAACTTAACTAGCCAATGGTTCCTACGGGGAGGCACTTCCGGCCAATTGCATATGCAATCTTTCACATATGTGGGGCCCAGACCATTTTATTTATTTATTTATTTATTTATTTCAGTATTTTATATCCTGCTCCATCCTGCAATTGGCAGCTCAAGGTGGCTTACAAGTTAAAATTAATAAAACCATAAAATGCAAACAAGAATTTACAATATATAAATAAATACCCCCTACCTACAGTTCAAAATAAAGCAGTCTCAACATAAAACCCCCTACCCCCAACCCATCCCGCTCCACCCACTACAAATCTACCCCACTAAAAGTCTGGCGAAAGATCCAGGTTTTGCACTGACGTCAAAAGAAGGGAAGTTCTGTGGACAATTGGACTTCTGGCAGAAGGGAGTTCCACAGTCATAGCACCACCTCTGAGAATGCCCTCTCCAATGTTGCCCTGCAAAAAACATGGGAAACCTTGAGAAGGGTGCTCCCAGCCAATTGCAGAGGCCACTTCAGGACCCGGAGGGTGATACAGTCCTGCAGGTAAGTGGGCCCCAAACCATATAGGGCTTTATAGGTAAGAACCAAAACCTTGAATAGGGCCCTGAAGCCTATAGGAAGTCAATTCAGTGAGCGAAGCACCGGTGTTATATACTCACAGCGACCCGTTCCCGTAAGGAGCTGAACCACCATATTCTGCAGCAGCTGAAGTTTCTGAACCATCACCAAGGGTAGTCCCATGTAGAGCGTATTATAGTAGTCCAGTCTTGAGGTGATGAAGGCATGGATAATAGTGGCAAGGTCAGAGTCCAAGATATATGGCTGAAGCTGCGTCACCAGATGTAACTGGTCAAATGCACTCCTTGCCACAGGCACCACCTGAGCATCCAAGTGGAGCTGCGAGTCAAGGAGCACCCACAGTTTATGAACCTGAGAAACCAAGGAGGGGCAAACCCCATCAATGATGGGGGCCTCCAACCCCCTTCCCCTCCCCATTAGCATCACCTCCATCTTGTTAGGATTCAGCTTCAGATGGCTCACCCTCATCCAGTCTCGCACAGCTGCCAAACACCAAGTAAGCAACAAGAGTGCCGGACCCAGGTCAGCTGAAACAAGAGGTTAAGTTGGGTGTCTTCAGCATATCGATGACACTGAACACCAAACCCTCTCACGACCTCACCCAAATGCTGCATATACACGTTGAACAGGAGAGGGGACAGAATAGATCCTTGCGGAACACCACATGTGAGATACCAGGGAGACAAAGAACAGTCCCCCAGCACCACCCGCTGGGTCCTCCCAGCCATGAATTAGCAGAACCATTCAAGAACAATTCTGTCCACCACGGCACAGTCCCACAAGTGAGTCAGCAACATCTCATGGTCAACAGTGTCAAAAGCAGTTGATATATCTAACAGAACCAAAAGGCAAATTTAAAACAAATAAAAGGAAGTACTTTTTCACTCAACGCATAATTAACTTATGGAATTTATTGTCAGAGGACATTGTCAAGGTCAGTAATATAGCTGGGTTTAAAAAAGGACTGGATAGGTTCTTAGAGAATATGTCGATTAATGACTATTAACCAAGTAGCTTACGGGATGAACTTCTTACTGTCAGTAGCTGGGAGTGAACAATAGGGAATGGTTGCCCATTGTGATTGTTGGTTCTTCTCCCATGTGATTGAGATTGGCCACTGTTGGAGGACAGGATGCTGGGCTTGATGGACCATTGGTCTGACTCTGTATGGTCCTACTTATGTAAAAGGGTTGAATAACCCTGATCTAACTCACGGCGGAGGTTGTAGACCAAAACCACAAGAGCAGTCTCAGTGACATAGCCCAGATGGAAGCCAGACTGTGAAGGATCCAGAAAATGGATCTGGTCCAGATGCCCCTGGAGCTGCTGAGCCCACCCATTCAATAACCTTCCTGAAAAAGGGAAGGTTAGAGACTGGCCAATAGCTGGCAAGAGAATCAATGTCAAACGATGGTTTCTTGAGCAGGGGTTGCATTATGGCCTCCATGAAACAACCTGGGGCTCTGCCCTCCCAAAGGGAGGCACTGACCACTCCCTCCAGCAACAATCCCAAAGTCTCCATGCTGACCTTAACCGTAGGGTTTTAAAGGTCAAAACCAGCACCTTCAATTGTGTATGGAAATATATAGGGAGTCAGGGCAGACTTCAGAGCACCGTTGTAATGAGCTCCTGGCAACTTGTTCCCAAAAGGAGGCAAACTGCTGCATTTTGTACCAGAAGCAGATTCCAAACAGTCATTAAGGGAGCCCCACGTAGAGTGTGTTGCAGTAATCTAGCCTCGAGATGATGAAAGCATGGATGATGGTGACCAGATCCAAATCAAAAAGAAAAGGCCTCATCCTCCTCAGCAGATAGAGTTGGTGAAAGGTGCCCCTCCCCATGACCACAACCTGACCTTTCGTCTGAGAGTTTTCAAGTTTTTGTGAAGATTTCACAATTCCCCTCCCCTCCCTCTCAAAAAACAAAAAATCTAAAAAAACAGTCAAAACAGAGTTTAAAAGGACAATATGAAAAACCATCAATGGGGTGTGTGTGTGTTTGTTTGGGGACAAAAGAAAAAGCCAGCTATTCATTTTGTTTTGAAAAAGCAAAGCAGGAAGATGAAAAGGGCAAGGCAATACAATAGAAGGCACAGGGGGAAAGAAAAACAGAAAGGGGAAAAAACAAACAAAGGTTCAGAAAAAGGGAAAGGGCAGAAAAAGGACAAAATGGAAATAAAATACAATTTAAAGTCCACTTGTCTCTATGAGATCCATGCCTTGTGGCCACAGTGTTCCTGCAAACAAAAATAAATAAATAAGATTGCACACTCACCACTGCCAGTGCTGATGTCACCTGCAGAAAGGGAAAGAAATGTCAATGCATGATTTTTTTAAATTTTGGTATAGCAACCAGTCAGAAGATAGTCCCTACACACAGTGACCAAACAACAACTGGCATCAAGATTTAAGAACTGAACGAGGTAATAAATGGAAGTGAGGTATTCAAACCAGAGTAAGGGATAATGATAAGCTGGAATACTCAGATGGAAATTATGGAATGCAAATTCCATAATGGAATGCAAATGGATGGCAGGATGGAAAATTTGGGAATGAAAATGGTAAGTGAATACCCAGAAGGGTGGCTGATCGGTATCATACTATAGCAGTGTATAGGGTAGTGTCAGCACAAAGGAATAGGGGTGAATAGCAATTAAAAAAACCATGATAAGCTGGTGCTAGAAAGGTGTAGGTGCCAGGCTAACAAAGGATGATGCTTAGCACTGAAGTCCAGTGTCCTGTGGGTACTTAAGGAACATGCCCTCAGTCAGAGAGGTGGGGTAGTGGAGTAAGGAGCTAAGGGTGAGCTCTCCACTTTGGTGTGAGACAGGGGCCAGCTGCTGGAGGTGAATCATTGCTGAACTACCTAATTTCTAACCCAGGCATTCAAATCACAAAGACTGGAGAAGCCAGGAGGCCAGCACCATTTCTAAAGGAGGCAGCCTGCCAAGGAACTCAAGCAAGGACTAGAGCTGAAACCAAAAATCTCTGTGAGTACTGGTTCCGATGCAAAGAGCTTTTTTGACTTCATTCACATGAGGAGGACATCTACCATCATTTTGGACATTTTTTGTGATTTTCTGATATTTTATGACATTTTGGTAATTTCTGGAAATTTTTGGTATTATCAGTATTTTTTTAGTAATTTCCAGTATTATCAGTAACACCAGAAACTACCAGAAACTACAAAAAATGGCAGAAAATAGAAAAAAATCATGGAAAATGCCAAAAATGTCAGTAGATTTTCTTTTCGCTCCTGAAATGTTGGTATTTCCCAATGGAAGGAGAGCACCTGCTCACTCTTCAGGACTAAGGGGACTACACTTTTTGTTATGCCCGGGAGAGCTTTTTGGACTTTTGTTTGGATTATTTGGATAAGAGGGGTTTATGTGCAAGCTAAACAAGACCCCAATATATCCATGGTGGTATGCGCTGACTGAAGGGGTGGTTGGAGGTCAGATGTAAAAAACCTGCTTGCATTACTAAATACTTAAACCAGGATCAGGCCTGGGAAATGGATTGCAGTCAAGGCTGATGGCTACCAGCCTGGATAAAGTTTTGTATGCAAAGAGTGGTGACACTGGGTGCCCTGGGATGTTCAAACAAATTTCCCAGCAAGCTACCCAGTGACACCTGCAGGACCTGGTAGGCAAGCCCCGATGACGCATACCATGCCCAACCTGTAGAAGATGATTCTGGTGTTGCCAATTCAATGGATTTTTATGAGTCCCATTTTTTCTCTACCTTTCAGTGCTGAATTTTCGTTAAGTGCACTTTCAGATACCCAGAGTAACCGAGCATGACTAACAAATCAGTCACTTTTTATGGGTAGGTAGTTCTTTTTAAAAAAACAAAACAAAAGAAAATACAAACCACCAAGTATTAAATTTTGGAGTATTAAGTTGTCTTACTGATAGTTAAAAGAAATAAACAATAATTACATATTCACATTTTATTATTATTTATCTAATGTTAGCTATAATATATGGTATACTGCAATTATGTTTTAATTATCTTGTGTAGAGAAAGTAAGGTTGCCATGTTGACATTGGTCCCAAATATAGGTGATAGAGACAAAGTAGTACAGAAGGGGTGGGGAAACTCAGGCCCAGGGTCCAAATGTCGTCCGCGACAAGTTTTTATGTGGTCCCTTTCCATTTCCTGGATTCGGCCCTTGGATCCAATTCTTACCTCAAAATCACTGAAAAGCTGAGCTCAAGGGAAGGGAGCAGAGATGAGGTCATGCAAACAAGGATAAGGGACAGTTCCATGGCACAAATCCATTATTTGGGTCCTCCTTTTCTTGAGTACATTCCTTAAGTACCCTTGCCCCAACTTCTATGCAGCCCTCGGGCTTGGGCAAATTTTCAAAGTGACCATCAGGTTCCCCAAAGGTTCCCTTGTAGGTTGGGCCAACTACAGTTGGTGTAGGTCCAAAAGTCTGCATACCTTCACCAACTGTAGTTGGTCCAATAAAAGATATCACTGTACTACTTTGTGTCTGTTTACTATCTTGAGCAGAAGCTGCTTCTTCGGCCCTGAACCTTTTCAGTAGCTAGAAATGCATCTAATAGGAAAGATATTTTAAAATATGGCTCAAGCCAAATCTGGAACAAAGAAAAAATGATAAGGGTAAAATACATTTTCTTTAAACCGACAGGAGGATTAACAGCGTTTGTGATAGGAAGTGAAATAGAAAAAGGTGTGCTCCTGTTGTTGAGAAAGAAGTATGGAAATGCAAGAGAATTCTGGATGAAAGGACAAGAGATCTACTGGTGGTGAGAACATAATCTTTTCTTTAGATTCCCAGCTTTTCCTCACCAAGGTGTTACTGGCCGTTTTTACACAGATGACCCCTCCTCCCCTTTCTGCTGGGTGTGCTGGCGGATGTTAGACCCATGGAGGCATCTGTGGAAACAGTGTGGCGGTGGGTGGGGGGATGGGTGTTCAATCGCTGTTCGCCCATGTGAACACCACAGGCAGTGGGTGGAGGTGCATGCACACTCCCATGTAACACCCACCTCCACCCATCACCCACCCATCTCCACCCATGGAGCCATCCGAAAAACAGAGGAGGCTCCGTGGGGGGAGATGAGTGTGTGTCCATAGGAAAAGACACACACCCATCTCCCCACCCACCGCTGCCCATATAAAAAGGGCCATTGATACACACAAACAGGCAGATCAACAAATATGTCAAGAGTCTTAAGCTGTCATTGCAATCTGTGTTAGCAGAACTGCTAGCTCTGTTGTTTGTTGTGTAAGGAGTGCTTTTGGCTGCAGCATCATAATACGAGACACATAGCTTGGATGGAAATGTTATACATGAGCAAACATGAAATGCTCAATCTCTGTTAAACCTTCATCAGTTCAGTGATACTAGAGTGGCAGCCTCTAGATGACATGGATGGACAGCCCTCCCTGCCTGGAATGTAGGCCCCAGAACCATGAGGTTGGGTCCTGGGGCTAGAGTGGCTGGCTGTTTCTTGATGCGGTGGAATGACAACTCCTCGTGAGTAGAATGATGGCCCAAGAACCCTGATGGTGGGTACTGGGACAGGAGTGGCCGCTTCTGGATGAAGTGGAATAACAGCTCCCCCTGCCTGGAACATAGACCCCAGAACCCTGATGGTGGGTAGGGATGGGCGAATGCAGTTCGGAAGTTCAGAATTTGGCCGAACTCGATCTGTTTGGTCGACCGAACCAAACCAAATTTCCGAACTCGAATTTTAAACCGAACTGAATTGAACTGAATTTCCGAACTCCATTCTGTTTGCCCATCCCTAGTGGCAAGAAACACAAAAAAACCCTGTTTTGAATGGCCAAACTTGGTTCGGAAGTTTGGAATTCCACCGAACTTTTAAACCAAATCAAACCAAACCAAACCAAATTTCCGAACTCGAATTTTAAAACGAACTGAACCGAACCGAATTTCCAAACTTCATTCTGTTCTCCCATCCCTAATGGTGGGACCTGGGGCTGGAGTGGCTGGCTGTTTCTTGATGCAGTGGAATGACAGCTCCCCGTGAGCAGAATGACAGCCCCAGAACCCTGACGGTGGGTCATGGGACAGGAGTGGCAGCTTCTAGTTGAAGTGGAATGACAGATCGCACGTGGAGGGTCCTTATTCACTTATATCATGGCCCAGGGACAGTCGGCTCTGCTCCTGTTGGACACAGACATCTATTTGGACTTAGAGGAGGTAACCAGCATCATCACTGAGGCAGGTGAGGAAATAGCCAAAAGGAGCTTGCAGGCTGACTGGCATGGGTGGAGCAGTGGCAGAGGCCAGGCCAGGGCTTGGCTCGTACTCAACAGAACTCAAGAAGCTCTACTGTCAATTGGTCAAGCCTTGCCTGGTGGTGAATCACGTGGACACCCAGTAGCAGACATTTGATTGCCTGGTCTCAGAACCTGTGGCACAGCAGAGGTGGCATTGGCAGCAGCAGCAGACATTGGATTGACAGGGCACAGTACCCGTGGCACAGCAGACAGAAGCAGTAGGATTTGCCTGTGCACAGCACAGGAGCCAGGATGGTATGATTTGCCATGGAAGAACTTCCATACAGCAGCAGATGGCAGCAGCAGGATTGCTTGGGCACATTTGGATTGGCCAGGGCAGAGCACCGATGGACAAGCAGCCAGCCAGCAGCGGGATTACCAGGCCAGTGGGGCACATCACCCACAGTTGCCAGGGGAGGCAGACAGGCACTTTGGTATGAGAGGCAGGCAGGCTGGGGCAGGGTTCAAGCTTTGCCCACAGGATGGGCTGACAGGCAACGTGGCATGAGTAGAACACAGGCAGACTGAGGCAGGCTTTGAGCTTTGCCCACAGGGCGGGCAGACAGGTAGAGTGGCATGTGCAGAAGGCAGGCAGACTGATGCAGGGTTTGAGCTTTGCAACCTGGGTGGGCAGACAGGCAGCATGGCATGAGAGGCAGTAGGGAAGGCAGGCTGGGACCTTGGCAGGGCACTCAGATAGGCTGGCATAGACTGTGCAATGTTGTTTTGGTTACTGTCGATAGCGATCCCGATACCAATTTCAAAGATTTTATTTTCATTATTGGTATCGATATTGTTTGTTCTGTGATCACACCAAAACCCGGAAATGGTATTTTGATTGCATGTGTTCTCATCTCAGGGTGGCTGGGTTGTGTGAAAAATTGGTTGTGAGCTTGGGTGTTTTCAGATGTTATGAGATCACAGTCAACTACAGTGAACAACACACAACCCTGCGGCGGGGCCAAATGGCCCTGAACGTCTGTTCGGCGGGTGCCAGATGTTCACCACAGGCAATCCCCAGCAGGAGACAAAAATTACCACCCTTCTGGAGGTCCGGCCCAAACCGTCTCCAAAAGGGTGGTCAAAGCAATTCCCACCGGGAAACAGCAAAACTTAACGACTGAATGGCAACCACCAGCTGGAATCAAGCAAAACTATTCCCAGACGGGGACAAAGCATGCAGCGTTGCTGCCAGGCAATGAGCAATAACACAAGCCAGGGAGAGAGATTTAAAGGGCACACAGCAGCAGGGGGATGTGGCAGGATAGAGCGAGGCAGAAGGGAGAGGAGAGCGGAGGACGAGAGAGCAAGAGAGGAGGAGGAGGAGGAGGAGGTGGTGGCGGCGGGGGCAGCAGCTCAGGCTGAGGAGGTGGTCATGCTGCACATGGAGGCAGTGGAGGGAGAGCAGCAGCAGCAGCAGCCGGGACAGGCTACCCCAGAGATGACAACCAGCCCGGGGAACGAGGCACCCCAGAAACGGGTAAGGGGAGCGAGGGGGGGGCAGTGACACAGGGGCACAAAAGGGGGGGTGGGCCATCAGGAGAGGGGAAAGGGGGAGGGCCACAGGGCTGAGGCAACCTGGTAACCAACCACCACCCTTTTCAACCCACAGACACAGAAACGAGCCCGTGAGCCCGAGCCCCTGGAGGAGACGGGCAGAGGGCATGCAGAGGAGGAGGAGCAGGAGGAGGAGGACCAGGACCAGGACCAGGAGGGCCCATGTGGGAGATGGCCTTACCACCGAGGGGGGCAATGGGGACACAGGGAAACCCAGGATTTTATTAGCATCTGGGAGACCCTGGAGCACCAGCTGGAGCTAGCCGTGAGCCAGTGCAATGAGTACGAGTACCGGAAGATTGTGCATGACATGGAGGCGGTGGGTCACCAGAGGACAGTGGCCCAGTGCCGCTCGAAGGTCAAGGAGCTTAAGAGGGGGTACAAGGCCATTAAGGACAACAACCAGCGGTCCAGCCATGGAGCCCGCCCTGCCCCCTACTATGACGCCCTGGACTGCATCCTTTACTTGAAGGGATCCATAGTCACCCCGCACCCGCACCTCGTGGGAGCACAGTGGTCCAGGGCAGGGAATGGGCCAAGGTACCCCCTCCCCTTGCCGCCCTGCAAGAAGGCACCAGCTCCAGGGGCCCCATCCCCCAGAGGAACACCCTGGAACCTCAGGGACCAGCAGAACCCCCTCACACACTAGCCCCAAGAGCCCCCACCTGATGTCTAACACGGGGGATCCAAGGCCGGCACACAGTGGAGGCTGACACACAGTTCACCCCCAGCCAGGGGACACAGGGGGACTGCAGCAACACTGAGGGGCCGGCCTCTGACGGTTCAGACACCGACATGAAGGGTAAGCAAGCAGGTGGGAGAGGGGTCATCTGGAGGGGATGGGTTGAGAGGGGAAGGGGGGCACACAGGCCACGGGGCCACCCCCAGCAACCCCTGACAGTCCAGACCATTGAAAGGGGACCAACGGAGGACACGCTCCGCCTTCCCCCACCTCAACTGTCTCATATCTTCACAGGTCACAGCATGCCCCAGCACCAGGGACAGGCAGGCGAGGGGGACGGAGATGAGCAGCCCCAGGAGCAGCCAGAGGTCCCAGATGAGGCCTCCCAAGGAGTGGGGGGAGAGGGGGCAGGGGAGGTCAGCCAGAGGAACTTGGCCCACACGGTGTGGGGTAGAGGGGTCCTGGACCCAGAGGGCCGCTAGAGGAGAGCACCTGTCGACCACCCGAGGGGGGGGCAGGACCCCCCCAGCTGTGTCACCGGATGGGGGGGGAGAGCCCAGGGCGCCTAATCAACCCCTGGCATGCACCCCAACAGGGCAACCTGATGGGTCCCAGCAAGCCAGCCCCGTGTCCCCGGTCCAGTGGATGAGGGAGAACCACACACTGATATGGCACTGAAGGGAGTAGCAGGCAGAGGACATAGTCCGCAGCACCACCGAGCAGGGCAAGCGAATGATAGCAGCCATTGACCGCAGGGAGGCAGCCACCGAAAGGGCCGTGCAGAAAGCAGAGGCCAGGGACCAGAGGCTGCAGGTGGAGTTGTGCCCTGAATTGAGGCGGGAGCACTGGGAGTACAGCAGGCAGGTGGAGGCATTGGGGTGGCTGGAACAGGCAATCGACCGGATGGTGAGGGAGCACTCTGCCAAGATGGACCAGTTCCATGACATTGGCACCTCGCTGCTCCTGCACACAGGAACCATGAGTGCCTATGTGATGGCTGCCTCCCCACCAGGCAACATGACTTCCCCGGCCCCGATGCTGGGCCCCTTGGTGCCCCCACTGCCTCCGCCCCCACCCCAGCCGCTGGCATGCCTGCTGGGCCCACGCATCCACCTACCAGTCCCTGTAGGCTTCCGAAGGGAGCAGCTGCCCAGTAGGGATGGGCGAACGCGGTTCGGTAGTTCGGTGTTTGGCCCGAACTCGGCCTGTTCGGACAACCGAACACGAACACGAACACACCGAACGGACC
>QEPC01002815.1:195903-227823 GCA_003113815.1 Sphenodon punctatus
TGCTTGAAGCGAGAGAGCAGGCGGTGCGCCGGTTGGAGTGACGGTGGCACCGGACTCACGATGAGTATGATCGATCGCAGCATAAGAGCAGTTTAAAGGCCTATGCTGTGGCGGTGCAGGCATCAAAGAAGCAGTTCTTTGCTGCCCTTATTGCATCTGCAAAGTCACATCCAGAGGACCTTTTCCAGGTGGTGAAAGGCTTGGTCAGTCCTGTCTTCCTCCGTCTGGACCTGGAGCAACCCAGTGACCGCTGTGACTGGTTAATTGAGTACTTTGTAGATAAGATCACTAGCATCTGCCATGATATCGGTACCATAGTTATTGCAGAGGATCATCTTGGGGCTATCGATGCCCCTTCCTGTCCTGTTTTGTGGGATTGGTTTCAGATGGTATCGCCTGATGATGTGGAGTCATTGTTGGGATGTTCATGGTTCATGCCACCACTTGTGAACAAGATCCTTGCCCATCATGGCTGGTGAAAGCCAGCCAGGAGACATTACGGCCATTGCTGGATGGGGTGGTTAGTGCCTCCCTTCAGGAGGGCAGGGTGCCTGAATGCCTGAAGGAGGCTGTGGTTAGGCCCCTGTTCAAGAAACCATCTCTTGACACTGATGCTCCTGCCAGTTATCGGCTAGTCTCTAAACTTCCCTTTTTAGGGAAGGTTATTGAACGGGCTGTGGCACGGCAGCTCCAGGAATATCTGGACAGCACCATTTTCCTTGACCCCTCTCAGTTTGGGTTTTGGCTTGGGTATGGTATGGAGACTTCATTGGTGGCCTTGGTTGACGATCTCCATCTGGTGTTGGACCAGGGTCATCAGACCTTATTGGTCCTGCTAGACCTTTCGGCTGCATTTGACACAGTCGATCATGAGGTATTGGTGACTCGCCTGTGGGACCATGCTGGGATTGGCGTGATGGTCTTGGACTGGTTTCATTCATTCCTGGCTGGAAGAACTTACCGGGTGGTCTTGGGGGAGTGTACGTCTTCCCCCCGGGACCTCACGTGTGGAGTCCCGCAGGGTGCCATTCTGTCCCCCCTCTTCTTTAACATCTATATGTAGCCATTAAAGGAGATTGTGAGAGGGTTTCAGGGCATGCAGTGTCATCAGTATGCTGATGACACTCAGCTCTACCTCTCTTTTTTCATCGACCCAGGCCATGCAGTCTCTTTATTTTCCCAGTGCCTTTCAGCTGTGGGGGCTTGGATGAGGTAGAGCCATCTGCAGCTGAATCCTGACAAGACAGAGGTGATGTTGGTGGGTGAGGGGCCTGGGCCTGGGAGTTGTTTTATCTCCTCTTGTGTGGGGGGTGGTTTCACCCTCCCATGGTCTCGCAGGTATGGAGTCTGGGTGTGGTCCTCGATTCATAGCTCATCCTGGAATCTCAGATTGTGGCCATGGCGGGAAGTGCGTTTCGACAGTTACATCTTGTCCGATGACTTTGGCCATATCTCTCAGACTCTGACCTCACCACCGTCACCCATGCCTTCATTACCTCGAGGCTGGATTACTGCAACGCGCTCTATGTGGGGATTCCTGAGAAGCTGGTCCAGAGGCTGCAGCTGGTGCAGAATGCCGCTGCACGTCTCCTTACCGAGGCGGGCCGCAGGGAGCATAGATATGACACCTGTCCTCCGGACTCTGCACTGACTGCCTATAAAGCACTGGGCCAGGTTCAAGGTGCTGGTTCTGACCTTTAAAGCCCTTCACAGCCTGGGTCCTGCTTATCTACAGGATTGCCTCACTCCTGTGCCCGTGCAACCCTGACATTGTCCGTGTGTGTGGGCTTTTTGGAGGTTCCCCAGGTGAGATGTGTGGCCACTGATGTGAGAGCTTTTTTGGTGGCTGCCCCCGTGCTGTGGAACTCGCTCCCGGAGGAGGCTCAGATGGCCCACATCCTCCTGTCATTTCGAAGTTTGTGTAAGACCTGGCTGTTCCGCCAGACTTTTAGCGAGGGGGGGTTAGGGGGATGATTTGGTGGGTTTTTGGTTTTTTTATGTATATGAGGTTTTAAATTGTGAATTGTTTTAATGTTTTGAGGAGTTGTTCGCCGCCCTGAGCTGCCCTGTGGGCTGGAGGGGCACGATAGAAATCTTTTATAAATAAATAAATAAAAGCCATTCTTGTCTGTCAGCTCTTAGCCTTGCAGAGATACAAGTGGATACATTTACCCTGCAAGCACAGTTTCCCACAGACATTGAGAAAGACTCTAGGCCAGATGTTCCTCAACCATGGCACATGACATGACCCCAAGTGAAGTCATGGTTTCTGTGGGGTGGGGGCTGGTTACAATCCAAATTGATATTCAATTATACTTTACATATCTTTGTTGCTGTCTTAGGTAACGTGATTATATTTAATTTCACAAGACATGCAGTCAAAAAGCTTGAGAACCACTTTCACTAGCAAGGTCTGGGTAAAATCTCCAATAAAGATCCCTCTCCCTCCACTCTGTCTCAATGGACCTTCATCAGAAACCAGCAAACATCACACTAATCCTCCTCTTCCAGTGACTGGATGGTGAAGAGAGCTACTCTGTGCCCATTATGAGAAAATGATGAAGTATTAAATGAAGTTCAAAGCTCCAATGTGGACTTTTTCTAGGCAGATGTTAAATGTCAGCTAAAGATTCCTTTTAGTAGCTTACTCTTCTCAGAGCAGGGCTCTGTGCAGCAGAGCCCTCCATTTTGCTAATAAGATGAGACTTATTACGAGATTGAAATTAATTTCTCTTTGTTAAATTTATCTACATAAAGCAGTTATAAAATTGCTTACAGCCATCAAGATCCTGGTAGTTTGCCAGCCTTTCAACAGATAAGCAGTTTTGAAATAATTATTTTCTGATAGTGTCATTGAAGTTGAGAACATTTTTTGTTCCTCCTCCTCCTTTCAGCTTTCCTTTTAATTAAATATATTCCTTTTTTCTTCATTTTTTATTTTTTAGAAATTCATAATGAGTATGCTGTGAATACGAAATGTGAATATTAAACTCCTCTTGTCCTTTCAAATGCTCCCAGGAGATGTTTCTACAACTTGTGTTTGGTTCTGGTTTTTTACATAAATTCTGTAGATGCTTAGGTTATGCTATTCCCAGATCCATATGCTGCTACATAAATGTTTCTACTGCTATATACCTATTGTATATTTAACTGTCAAAGAGGGACTGCACTATTGTACATTTTGGAAGTGGTACACTAAGGGTGTTTTCAGAAGTTATGAGATCACAGTCAACCACAGTCAATTCCCTGTGGTGGCTGTGATCACCGAACGTCTATTGGGGGGAACGGATGTTCCCCCCCAGATGTTACCAGACGTTAACATCTGTCCCCCCCCAGATGTTACCACGGTNCTTGACCCCTCTCAGTTTGGGTTTTGGCTTGGGTATGGTATGGAGACTTCATTGGTGGCCTTGGTTGACGATCTCCATCTGGTGTTGGACCAGGGTCATCAGACCTTATTGGTCCTGCTAGACCTTTCGGCTGCATTTGACACAGTCGATCATGAGGTATTGGTGACTCGCCTGTGGGACCATGCTGGGATTGGCGTGATGGTCTTGGACTGGTTTCATTCATTCCTGGCTGGAAGAACTTACCGGGTGGTCTTGGGGGAGTGTACGTCTTCCCCCCGGGACCTCACGTGTGGAGTCCCGCAGGGTGCCATTCTGTCCCCCCTCTTCTTTAACATCTATATGTAGCCATTAAAGGAGATTGTGAGAGGGTTTCAGGGCATGCAGTGTCATCAGTATGCTGATGACACTCAGCTCTACCTCTCTTTTTTCATCGACCCAGGCCATGCAGTCTCTTTATTTTCCCAGTGCCTTTCAGCTGTGGGGGCTTGGATGAGGTAGAGCCATCTGCAGCTGAATCCTGACAAGACAGAGGTGATGTTGGTGGGTGAGGGGCCTGGGCCTGGGAGTTGTTTTATCTCCTCTTGTGTGGGGGGTGGTTTCACCCTCCCATGGTCTCGCAGGTATGGAGTCTGGGTGTGGTCCTCGATTCATAGCTCATCCTGGAATCTCAGATTGTGGCCATGGCGGGAAGTGCGTTTCGACAGTTACATCTTGTCCGATGACTTTGGCCATATCTCTCAGACTCTGACCTCACCACCGTCACCCATGCCTTCATTACCTCGAGGCTGGATTACTGCAACGCGCTCTATGTGGGGATTCCTGAGAAGCTGGTCCAGAGGCTGCAGCTGGTGCAGAATGCCGCTGCACGTCTCCTTACCGAGGCGGGCCGCAGGGAGCATAGATATGACACCTGTCCTCCGGACTCTGCACTGACTGCCTATAAAGCACTGGGCCAGGTTCAAGGTGCTGGTTCTGACCTTTAAAGCCCTTCACAGCCTGGGTCCTGCTTATCTACAGGATTGCCTCACTCCTGTGCCCGTGCAACCCTGACATTGTCCGTGTGTGTGGGCTTTTTGGAGGTTCCCCAGGTGAGATGTGTGGCCACTGATGTGAGAGCTTTTTTGGTGGCTGCCCCCGTGCTGTGGAACTCGCTCCCGGAGGAGGCTCAGATGGCCCACATCCTCCTGTCATTTCGAAGTTTGTGTAAGACCTGGCTGTTCCGCCAGACTTTTAGCGAGGGGGGGTTAGGGGGATGATTTGGTGGGTTTTTGGTTTTTTTATGTATATGAGGTTTTAAATTGTGAATTGTTTTAATGTTTTGAGGAGTTGTTCGCCGCCCTGAGCTGCCCTGTGGGCTGGAGGGGCACGATAGAAATCTTTTATAAATAAATAAATAAAAGCCATTCTTGTCTGTCAGCTCTTAGCCTTGCAGAGATACAAGTGGATACATTTACCCTGCAAGCACAGTTTCCCACAGACATTGAGAAAGACTCTAGGCCAGATGTTCCTCAACCATGGCACATGACATGACCCCAAGTGAAGTCATGGTTTCTGTGGGGTGGGGGCTGGTTACAATCCAAATTGATATTCAATTATACTTTACATATCTTTGTTGCTGTCTTAGGTAACGTGATTATATTTAATTTCACAAGACATGCAGTCAAAAAGCTTGAGAACCACTTTCACTAGCAAGGTCTGGGTAAAATCTCCAATAAAGATCCCTCTCCCTCCACTCTGTCTCAATGGACCTTCATCAGAAACCAGCAAACATCACACTAATCCTCCTCTTCCAGTGACTGGATGGTGAAGAGAGCTACTCTGTGCCCATTATGAGAAAATGATGAAGTATTAAATGAAGTTCAAAGCTCCAATGTGGACTTTTTCTAGGCAGATGTTAAATGTCAGCTAAAGATTCCTTTTAGTAGCTTACTCTTCTCAGAGCAGGGCTCTGTGCAGCAGAGCCCTCCATTTTGCTAATAAGATGAGACTTATTACGAGATTGAAATTAATTTCTCTTTGTTAAATTTATCTACATAAAGCAGTTATAAAATTGCTTACAGCCATCAAGATCCTGGTAGTTTGCCAGCCTTTCAACAGATAAGCAGTTTTGAAATAATTATTTTCTGATAGTGTCATTGAAGTTGAGAACATTTTTTGTTCCTCCTCCTCCTTTCAGCTTTCCTTTTAATTAAATATATTCCTTTTTTCTTCATTTTTTATTTTTTAGAAATTCATAATGAGTAGGCTGTGAATACGAAATGTGAATATTAAACTCCTCTTGTCCTTTCAAATGCTCCCAGGAGATGTTTCTACAACTTGTGTTTGGTTCTGGTTTTTTACATAAATTCTGTAGATGCTTAGGTTATGCTATTCCCAGATCCATATGCTGCTACATAAATGTTTCTACTGCTATATACCTATTGTATATTTAACTGTCAAAGAGGGACTGCACTATTGTACATTTTGGAAGTGGTACACTAAGGGTGTTTTCAGAAGTTATGAGATCACAGTCAACCACAGTCAATTCCCTGTGGTGGCTGTGATCACCGAACGTCTATTGGGGGGAACGGATGTTCCCCCCCAGATGTTACCAGACGTTAACATCTGTCCCCCCCCAGATGTTACCACGGTGGGGAATCACTTTTGCCACACGAGCAGCCGAAGTGGCGGGACCTGAGGCCGCCGCATGGCGAAGGCGATTCCCCACCGTGATGAACCCCGCCGTCACTTCTGGACAGTGGCCATGGCCCGGAATCCCTACAGGGATTCCGGCCCATGGCCAAATCGGGAGAGCGCTGTGGCCGCATTGGCCACGGCGACCACCCGTCTCCCCAGAGGGCGGGCGGCGGGGATCGTGGAGGGGGCGGGGCCGTGCGGCCGCACGTTGCACCGCACGGCCCTGCCCCCTCCCCGATTCCCCACCAGGATCCCCCGGCACGTCTGTTAGGGTGTGACGTGGTCATCCTGGCGGGGGATGAATCTATTGTTTTCGTGACGGGGCCAATTGGCCCTGTCACATCTGAAAACACCCAAAGAAACATACGTTTCTTTACACCAAACATTATGGACTTGCAACATGTAAAAATACCAAGCTACTCTTTCTGTCTTTAGGAAGAATGCTGATACCCCAGCATTGTCACATAAACCAATCTCAGGGTAATCCAATCACTGGTTTAGAATTTTCAGAAAGTTATCTCAGCTAATGAAAATGCAATACAAATATAAACATTATTATTTCGCACATCGAGTTGGTTAGCTGATTTATTAACTATTTTTGTTTTTCCTGGCCTCCCTTTTTTCTCTTGAAAACACTGTGCTAAAGAGCTGTTATAGCTACTAAACACTGAAAACAGTAATAAAGGTGGGATATGTTGATTAAAGGTTATTAAATACACACCAAGAGGCATAGATGAAATACTGGCTGTTAAAACAGCAGAATTATAGAAAACAGGTGGAAGTAATGGTTTGAACGGTGTGGAAAACATAAAATCAGAACTGATTTAATAGTGTTTCTAATCAAGTGATTGCAGTGTGCTTATGTTTCTTAGTAGTTGAAAGTGGCCATATAAATATCCAGAAAGAAAACCTCTATTTATACAGCTATTTTTGGTGAAAAGAGACATGACTTGGCCTGCTGTGGCTTGCTTTGACCTGCTGTAGCTCAGGACCCACCTGCACACATGTGCAGGCAGTGCCAGATGCTGGTCCAGGACTGCACTAGGCCGTATTGGAGGTTAGGCTGGGCTGTGACCTCTGCAAATCTGCAAGGTCACAGCCCGGGCTACAAACCACCTGACTGGGTGGTGTGGGTCAGAGCAGGCTAGCATGTCTGTTCCTGCGTGGGTTACCTGCTCAAGGATGTGGGCTAAGGATGTGCACTTCATTTTCATTATATTGATAACAATAACTAAATTCTTCATTTTCAGTATTGTTATTGTGATACCAATAATGAAGATAAATAATGGAATAAATAATGATAGCAAAAGTCATTATAAATTTCATTATTGCCTGGCAGGTGTTTTTTTTTTTAGGGAAATGCGGAGAAAGGAGGAGGGAGCAGACATCTCGGAGCCAGAAACAGAGTTGAACTCTTGAACTGAGCCTGTGATGAGAAGGGAAGAATTTGATGGATGTAATCACTGGCCAATGAGTAATGCAAGCAGGTCCCAGGTGGTTGAAGGGCACCCTGTGATTTCTCAATGCTTCCTGCCTCCCAGAACCAATCATAGGGGCTCTGGTGATGGCACTGCAAACCTTTATGTTGCAGGACCAGGCTGTTTGACTCTTGTTCTGTGTTAGCTCTTGCTGTGTCAGGTTGCGTTTACAGAACTCTGGTGCTTGCAGTAAAAATCTTCCCCAGCTGTCAGTGTTATACCTTTCTTTATACCCTTTTTTATTTTACCTTTTCTCTTCCCCTGTCTGTCTCCCCCTGGATGGATAGATAGATAGATAGATCGGATCGGATCGGATCGGATCGGATCGGATCGGATCGAATCGAATCGAATCGAATCAAATCAAATCAAATCTATTACAGATAGAGATAGAGATAGAGATAGAGATTAGATAGATATACCCTACAGTTTTTTCCTTTCCCCTCCCCTGTCTGTCTCTCCTGTCTGTATTATATATAGATATACTAGTTGTATATAGATAGATATAGATATTAGTAGATATACTATGATTTTTATTATATATATAGCAACATTTTATGATAGGAATAGGATATTGATGCTTTGATAGAACACCTAGCAGATAGACGTTTATTGATACAGATACTGAGATAGAAATGTATTGCATATAGTATAGGTTATTAGGTGTAGGTTAGACATACATATTAGTATTTTTTCATATTGTAATTGAGCACTTATTACTACTGCATTATAATTTATTTCATAGATTTTTTTTTTTTTTTATCCCGCCCCATCCTGCAATGCAGCTCGGGGCGGCTAACAGCAATAAAACCATTAAAACAATTTAAAATACAAATATAAAATATACAATAATGAGAAAGGGAGGAAGGAGTTCAGCTTCTGAGAAATCTTGGGCAGGTGTCTTCTGTCACTTCTGCTGCTGGTGGCAGTTCACAACAGAAGTGATACCAAAAACAAAATCTTTGCTGTTGCTCAAAACTGATACCAATAATGACACCAATAACAAAATAACCCTGTTAATAATGATAACGAAAATGTCAGGTTTTAATAACAGAAAGCAAAAACGACATGGGTCCATGGTGCAAACCCCTACTGGGGGCCACCATGGCCAGCTGCAATGGCTGTGCCTGATTGGCCGCCATGGCTATCTGACATGGTGGGAGATGGGGCACTGGGAGAAATGCATGGGTGGGGCCGGACCCCCGCCTGTTTGCTCTGTTCCCAGCCCTACCCAGCCCATGTCAGCCGTGGGACAGCTTGCCAGATGCAGGCACATCAGTTCAGTACCCCAACCTGTCCTGGGCCAAGTTGCCCGTGATTTTCCACCCTGGTGAAGCTCGTGGAGTGGTCTCACTGGCTGCAAGTCTGTTTTTATCCTTTGTCTCAATTTCAGTATTTTGCAGTTATAATAGCAAGGCTTATTTTTATTTAGCCTGCTATTATGAAAAACAACTGTAATTCTGGATTTATTATTATCAATGCAAATTTACTTCATATTTTGACTAGTCATTACACTAATACAACAGGAATGAATTAAATGCAGCCAAGATAATTGCATATTAAATCAAATTTATTAGTTGTAGCCAAAGCCCATAACAGAAATAAATACCAAGACAGAATAAATATACCAATTTTTTTTTATAAATTTTAAATAATACATAAAGAAAATAATAATCCATCACTTCAAATATATAAAACAGAGGAATCTTCTGCTCTGATTAAAGATAACTGAGTAGCCCTACCTGCTAAGAGACAGTTCCTAGTGGACAAATGTCCACTCACAAAGATTTATTTATTTATTTATTTATTTATTTTCATCAATTTATATCCCGCCCCTCCTGCAAACAGCTCGGTGGGAAAGATCCTTTCCCACTTAGTAGTGATTAGTCCCCTAGTGAATAATGTGAGCAGATAGGTTAATAACAAGTGGTTATAGAGGATGAACTGCACTCCAGTGGTTATTTAATTTAAATTTATTTATTTATTTATTTTAATCATTTTATATCCCACCCCTCCTGCCAAGGCAGCTCAGGGTGGCTTACAATATCTAAAACCAAGATATAAAAATACTATAATATAAATACAAATATAAATATCAACATAAAATAATAGAAATATAATACATTATAAAACCAATAGTGCAACCAAAGGGGGACAACAGCAAAGAAATAAAAATGAAAATAAAAATAAATCAACATAAATCAAAACTCACCAACCCTAACCCTCACCCCTCCACCCTACCAGTCTCCCTTGTCAAAAGACCGATGGAATAGCCAGGTCTTGTAGTATTGTTGAAAGAAGAGGAGGTCTGGGGTCACCTGGGCCTCTGCTGGGAGGGAGTTCCACAGCATTGGCGCAGCCACCAAGAGTGCCCTCTCCATAGTCACCCCCGGGAAGGGATGTGCGAACACCAGGTGGTTTGTGTTTCAGCCTGTTTTGGGGTTTGGCCCCCCCAAAACCGTTCAGGTTTGGACTGTTTGGCCCAAACCTGTTCAGGGGGTGGGAGTCAGGGGGGAACCTGGTTTTCCCTCTGCCCTCCAGGCTGCATGGGTGGAAGGGGCACCGGGGCTCAGCTCCCCTCCCACCCTGCCCACCCTGGTAAAATGTTTATTTATTTATTTTAAACCCCCACCCCTGGGTCTGGCGGCGGCAGTAGTAGCGGAAGTGGGTTCGGGTTTGGTGGCACTCCAGAGTACTGCCAGAGCTGGACCTGCTTCTGCTGCCACCACTGGACCCAAGCCCAAAGCCCCAGCACCACCAGGTAGGTCGATCCCTGAGGTGGGGGGTTTGGGTTTTTTTTAAAAAAATTTTTTACCAAGGTGGGCTGGGTGGGTGGGTGGAGGTGATGCCCAATGCCCCTTGCACCCATGCAGCCTGGAGGGGGGAGGGAAAATCGGGTTCCCCCCTTCCCCCCACCTGAAAGGGTTCGGAACCCGAACTTTGTTCGGCCGGTTCGGGCGGGGGGAAGTTTGGGTTCAGGATGTTCGTGAATGGGCCAAAGACCCTGAGTTTGGGCCGAACAGTGAAACCCTGAACCGCGTTCGCACATCCCTACCCTGAGGACACACTGGGGACTTCAAGAAGGGTGCTCCTAGCCGACCACAGGGGTTGATCCACAACCCGCAGGGTGAGGTGATCCTGCAGGTAGTTAGGTCCTAGGCTTTATAGGGATTTAAAGGTAAGCACCAACACCTTGAATAGGGCCCGGAAGACTATACGTTAGTCAGCCAGTGCAGAGAATGGAGCACTGATGTAAAGTGCTCCTGGAGACCCATCCCCATAAGGAGATTGGCCATCGCTTTCTGCACCAGCTGCAGTCTTCAAACCGTCACCATGGGTAGCCCCACAAAGAGCATGTTACAATAGTCCAGTCCACCATTTACAGTGATGTTAGCATTTGTTTAGAAGATTTGAAACTGAATGCTTTATGATGTTTTGCACTGTAGGAAGGAGGGAATAATTACAAATGTAAAATGGAGAAGAAAAGGGGAGAAATCTTTTGGGGAAAAAAGGCCTACCTGACTTCCTATTTAGCTGCTTAGGGCCAGGTTTCCCAAAGTCCTCAGCTCTGCATTTAGGTTCAAAAATAACAGACTAATGCTTCACAGTGGAAAGTACGCTTCCTGCCTGCTTTGGGAGCAAAGACATGCTTTGAATCCTGCTCAGAAGGCAATCTTGTGAGTTGTTGACATAGGTCTTTTTTACATGAGACACCCCCACTCATGCCCACACGGGTCCGCTGTGTGGGCATGAGTGGGTGTCACCCATGTGACTACCCTGGCAGGTGGGTGTGCATTCATACGTGCAAGACATGCATGCCCACCCACCTACATCCATTGCCCACTCATGGAGCAATTGGCCAAAAATACAATTGTTCAGTGATCAGGGATGCATGAGGATGCATAGGGGGCAGGGGGAGGGATTGCTGTGTGCCCACATACACTGCCCCTCACCACCACCCATCCTTCCGCGTGCACACCCATCCCTCCCTGAAGTAATGGCCCATTTAAAATGGGTCTTTTTTATGTCTGTCGCTTCTACAATTCCATGGGCTAGAGGGGCAAACTTTATTGCATGTCCTGAAATGCAACTCCCACCTCCTCTTTATTCTCCTTGACTCAGGCAAGCCTCCAAGGGATGTGAGTTCCAAAGAAGTGGGGCAGTCACCAAGAATGCCTCTCTGTGGGATTGAGTCATATGAAACTGGGCCAGCGATGGAACCTGCAAGATGGCATCCTCAGCAGAGCTTAAGGCCTGCAAAGAGACGTAATAGTCCATCATGTGCTTTTTGGAATCCAATAGTCTACTGTAGAAATTATATCTTTCATTTTTCAGTTCCTCTGTGGGGATATCTCACTGTAGTCCTTTCCCCACATCAATCAATCAATTATTTATTTATTTATATTTATTTATTTATACAAATTTATATCCCGCCCCTCCTGCAACGCAGCCCGGGGTGGCTCACAACCATAAAAACAATCAAAACAATAAAATACACTAAAATTCAGGTAAAAACAATCAAATATTAAATATAAATATTAAAACAGGGCTAGACAAAACAAATGGGTAGGGGATTAAAAACCTACCTCCCTACTCTCCCTCCCAAAGGCCTGGGCAAACAATCTTCATCATCTTTTCATACACATTCTTTCTATCAGCTCTTCTTGTTCATCAATCTGATTTAATATGAAAATGTCAGTCTTGCATTTCCCTGCCTATTTCTGGATCTCCTGGAGGCCAATTGTGTATATTTCAAAAAGTTTCATCTCAGGGCTCCTCTCTTCACTCTGTTCCCTAGCAGTGACAAAAAGAAAACAAAGCTAACTTGGTTTTATTTCCTGAGTCCTTTTCCTTATGCTTGGAAAGTAGGCATGTGCGAACAGAACGGGGTTCAGATGTTCGGCTGTTTGGTCTGAAAACTTAGTTCGGGTTGGTGGGTTTGCTCCCATGGAGTTCGGAACCCCCCAAACATTCAGAAAGTTTGGCCACCACAGAGGCTTGGGCACTCCAGGGGTGCCCATGGGAGCATGGCAGGCCATCGGAGACACAGCAGCAGCAGTAGCAGCAGCAGTAGAAACAGCAGTAGAGACCGGGAAGGCTTGGGGCTTGGCACCCTGGGTTGCCCAGTCAGACAGACTCAGCACTTGGTCCCTGGGGGTGTCCGTGGTGCTATGGCTGACCATCTGAGACCCATCAGCAGCAGCAGCAGCATCAGATGCCGGGAAGGCTTGGGGCTTGGTGGCTGGCCTGGCACCCCTACTTGGCAAGCATTTTAGGCTGCCAGGCATTGGTGGAGGAGCGGCAGACATTGGATTTCCTGGTAGCAGAACCCATGGCACAGTAGAGGCAGCAGCGGCAGCAGCAGAAGATATTGGATTGCCGGGGCATAGAACATATGGCACAGCAGAGGCAGCAGAAGTGGACATTGGATTGCCGGGGCACAGAACCCATGGCACAGCAGAGGCAGCAGATGAGAACATTGGATTTCCGGGCCATAGAACCCATGGCACAGCAGAGGCAGCAGAAGCAGACATTGGATTGCCGGGGCACAGAACCCATGGCACAGCAGAGGCAGCAGATGCGGACTTTGGATTGCCGGGGCACAGAACCCATGGCACAGCAGAGGCAGCAGAAACGGACATTGGATTGCCGGGGCACAGAACCCATGGCAAAGCAGAGGCAGCAAAAGTGGCCTTTGGATTGCTGGGGCACAGAACCCATGGCATGCCATGGAATTATGGCTCCCCTTGACTGTATTGTAGACCCCAGAACCCTGATGGTGGGTTCTGGGGCTGGAGTGGATGCATCTTGATGAGGTGGAATGACAGCTCCCCATGATCAGAATGACGGCCCCAGAACCCTGACGGTGGGTCCTGGGGCTGAAGTCACTGTCTGTTTCTTTATGTGGTGGACTGACGGCTCCCGGTGAGTGAAATGACAGCCTCAGAACCCTGATGGTGGGTCCTGGGACTAGAGTGGCAGCTTCTGGATGAAGTGGGATGACAGCCCTTCCTGCCTGTAATGAGTGCTGGGGCTGGACTCCACATCTTGATGTGGTGGAATGACAGCTCCCCATGAGTGCAATGATGGCCCCAGAACCCTAATGGTGGGTCCTGGGGCTGGAGTGACTGGCTGTTAGGGATGTGCAAACACTGGGAGGATCAGTGTTCAGCCCGTTTGGGGTTCGGCTCCCCCAAACTGTTCGGGTTCGGGATGTTTGCCCCAAACCTGTTTTGTTTTACCAAACCCATTCGAGGGGATGGGGGGAGCCTGGCTTCCCCTCCCCTGTCCAGGCTGCGTGGGTGGAAGGGGCGCAGGTGGAAGGACCTACCAGGTAGTTTGATCCCTGAGGTGGGGAGGGGTTTTTTAAAATTATTTTTAGCAGGCTGGGCAGGGTGTGGGGGGAGGTGAGCCCAGGTTCCCCTTCCACCCATGCAGCCTGGAGGGGGGAGGGAAAACTGGGTTCCCTCCTGCCCGAACAGGTTCAAAACCAGAACTTTGTTCGGCCGGTCTGGGCGGGGGCAGTTCAGGTTCGGGGTGTTCATGAATGGCCCAAACACCCTGAGTTCGGGCCAAACATTGAACCCCCAAACTCTGTTCACACACCCTACTGACTGTTTCTTGATGTGGTGGAATGACGGCTCTCCGTGAGTGGAATGATGGCCCCAGAACCCTGATGGTGGGTCCTGGGACTAGAGTGGCTGGCTGTTTCTTGATGAGGTGGAATGACGGCTCCCTGTGAACAGAATGATGGCCCCAGAACCCTGATGGTGGGTCCTGGGACTAGAGTTGCACGTTCTGAATGAAGTGGAATGACAGCCCTCCCTTCCTGTAACATAGGCCCCAGAACCCTGATGGTGGGTCCTGGGGCTGGAGTAGCTGCTTCTTGATGCTGGGTATAACACCTAAATCTATCTAATCTAATCTAAATAAATGAAACTATAGAGGTAAATGTGTGGACGTGGGAATGGGTGAATTGGAGGAGGATGGCAATGGATTGGGAGGAACACAAACTGCTGGGAGAGGGAGAGTTCTGAAAACACCTGCTGACAGGATCAGTGGCTAGCTCAGAATGAATTGGAAGTGGGGAGGGCAATTACTTTTGTTACTTGCTGCGCCCGCCTTACCACAAGCCCCACTGGCTCTGTGCAGCCTAGCCCATGGCCAATCTCAGACTGCCAAGCCAGTGGTCTAAGGAAAAGTGGGATGGTGATTGGGCAGGCTGACTGCTAGTCCAAGCCTCTCCATCCCTCCTCACCTGACCCCCCCCCACGCCTGCTAGCCACCCTTTCCCCACTCGAACACAACCAAACCCATCCAAATGAGGCTGAACTGTTCAGGGCTACAGGCATTCGGTTCAGATGTTTGGTTTCATCGTCTGAACTGGCTGAGTTCGGGTCAAATCCTGAACGTCCAAACCACGCTCACACTTCTCTATTGGAAAGTTTCTCTGAAGCTGTCCTACTCTATCCTGCCATGTCTAACAATGCAGCATATAACATTCCAGTTATATTTGGATTTGTATGAACAGACTTTGAACTCATTTATAACAGCAAAAATCACAGCTTTTGGGTTATATTGGGGAAACCTGGAGAAGAATTTGTGCTTGTAACTGTCTCTCTGTCTCCTCTGCCAAAACCCTTGTTCATGCCCTGGTCTTCTCTCGTCTCAATTACTGTAACCTCCTTCTCACTGGCCTCCCCCGCTCTCACCTTTCTCCCCTTATCTCTGTCCAAAACTCTGCTGCCAGGGTCATCCCCCTTGCCTGTTGCTTCGATCACGTGCAGCCCCTCCTCTCCTCTCTTCACTGGCTCCTCCTTCCTGAACAAATCCTGCACAAACTCCTAGTCTTCATCTATAAAGCTGTTCACAACCTTGCTCCCCCCACCTCTCTGTGCTAATTTCCCTCCATACACCAGTCCATGAACTCCGCTCCTCCTCTGTCCCTTCTCTTGCCTCCGCTGCTCCCCTAACCGCCTTCATCCCTTCTCCCTAGCTGCCCCCCATGCCTGGAACACCCTCCCTGTCCACATCCCCCTTGTCCCCTCCCTTCATACCTTCAAATCCCTCCTCAAGACCTCCCTCTTCCACTCAGCCCTCCCCAACTTCTTGCTCCCATCACCTAACTCCTGCTGATACCCTCCATCTAGTACAATCTGTTACCTAAAGTCTGTGTACTCATATCCTCACCACATGGACCAACCAGCCATCATTTTTTATGTAACCAAGCCAAGCGCGTGCACCTGGGACCTCGCATCCTCGTGAATGTTACAGTCCTTGTCTCTCCCTCTGTTCCCCTTCCTTCATCCCCCCGCTCATATTGTAAGCCCTAGGTCAGGGACCGTTTCTATTCAATTACTTTGTAAAGCACCAGGTACATTGCTTGTGCTATATAAATGCTTGCTGCTAATAATAAAATAAAATAATAATAATAAATAACTGGTGGGGAAGTATTCTGTGTTAATGTTTGTATAAACAACTGTATGTTGATTTTTCTCTTTAGTATCCATCCTTCTTTCTTTTATCACTCCATTTTTAAAGAATCCCAAGGATTCCACATAAACTACTTTTTCTGATGTATGCTATTTTCTCATCTGCAAAGGGAAAGATCATATTCTGCAAAGGGAAAGAAAGGAAGTGAAAGATCATATTCTTAGGTAGTATAACTCATTGGCTACAACTGAGCAATGCTGGTTTACAATTTACATTAACTGAAGGTCTGATGGTAAAAGACAAAAATGATGGACACGATACAAAAATCTACATAGATTTGCAGGTTTTGGCAATTTATCATGTCTCAACACACTTTTTTGTACATCCATGTTTTAAATCAGGTCCTAGTCTCCTGCCCTCTTACTCGTTAAAATTGCTTTCCCATGTTCAGATAATAACCTCTTGTCATTTGACTACAGCTTTTGATGACTCCATTATTTTTTCCTTCTAGTGTGAAGAAAGGGCAAAGAGTAGACACGGTCTTTGCACAGTATAAGGGAAATGCGAGTAGGATATGTATGGTATTATGGAGAATGCCTGACTGAAGTGTATACAGAAACTTGCTTCTTAGTCCTGCTCAGAACCCTTATTTTTATGTTGAGTCTCATCTAATACAGGAAAACTCAAGGTCCTCAGTTATACATTGACTTACAACATCAGGATATAGGCCCTTTTCACACAGACACGCTAACATTGATAAAATGGGTGGTACATTTTATTATACATGTTGCAGGGCACCAATAGAGCACACATGCAGCCCTGCAACATGGGGTGATTTCAGACATTACAAGATCATGCTCAACCACAGTGAACCACGGTCAATTCCGCGGTGGGGCCAAAGCAGTCTGCATGTCTGTTCGGCGCCTGCCAGATGTTCACCACGGTCAATACCCACATGGGGTCAAAATCAACCATGCTTCCAGAGCTCCGGCCCGGACCATCTCAGAAAACGTGGTCAAAGAGATTCCCAACGGGAAACAAAAAAACATAATGTCTGAATGGCAACTACCGGCCGGAACCAAAGATAATGATTCCCAGCCGGGGGCAAAGTATGCAGCGTCGCTGCCAGGCAACCAGCAACAACACAGACCGGGGAGGGAGATTGAGAGGACACATTACAGCAGCCGGGATGAGCTGCCCCGGCGCCTTCCGGGTGCTTTGACCACGGCCCGGCCCGGGATCGGCGTAATGTCTGTTGCGCTACCCCGGGCCGTGGTCCAGTGGTCTGATTCCCTGCCGTGGTCCCGGTCCTGTCATGTCTGTTCGGGGCTTTCCTTGACCACAGGGGGTGGTTAATCTGTTCACCCCCACCGGGAATCCACTGTGGTGAATCAGGACCGCATAATGTCTGAAATCACCCATGTATAATAAAATGTAACACCCAGTTTATTGGTGTCTGTGTGGAAAGGGCCATAGTCCAGCAAAGAGCTAATTAAAGATATATTAATGGACAGAACTTTCAGTATTATGTTAAATAGATTGACTTCTGTCTCCAGTGTTAACACAACCTTAATATACATTGAAACATATACATAAAAAAGCTTATTAAAGATGTATTTCCCTAGAAAATGAACCATTTAATTTATTCATGGGATTTGACTGGTGAATTCAGTTAACTTCTTAAAGGTTAATAAATGGGTGAGGATGGGGAGAGGGACAGGAGAACTATTGAACAGGCAGATTTTGCAAATGTGCAAGATAGTCAATAATTTCAACATTTTAAGAAATTCTTAATATATTAAAAATCCTATAAAGATCTGTGTTGATTAAAATGGTTCTAGTGATTCACCAAACCAAACCAACATGTGGCCGGCCCTGTTGAAAGTGGCCAAGGGTATCCTGTCCTGCCCACCAACCAGTGTCCCCAGTGAGCAGGTGTTCTCAATGGCGGGGGACATTTGCTCCCCGCACCGCCTGAGACTGGGGGCCAAGTTGGTGAAACAGTTGTTGTTCACCAAGGTGAACCTTCCGCTGCTGGGATTCCCTGAGCTGCACCTGGACAAGGAGTGATGGTGCAGTGGCACACACCATCCCATGCCAGGGCAGTCTTGGGATGGGGCTCCTCCTCCTCAATCTGGGCTAGGGCTAATGCTGCTATGTTGCTGAGGTGCTGTCAGTGTCCCTCCCTCCCAATGACTGGCACCCACTCTGCCCCCCCTCGCTCTCTCATACTAGATGGCCTCAGCTGACTTATCTGACTGACCATATGATGCATGGTGGCATTTTGGGAAACAAAATGTAAGCCTGCCAGCTGGCCTCTGGCTAGAGAATCTTGGCCCACCTATCTGACTGGCTCACTTTCTTGCATTCTGCAAAGTCTTTCCCAGCCTATTTGAATGCCCTGCCAAGGTTCCAGCCTGTCTACCCTACTGACTCTCATGCCATGCAGCCTGTCTGCCTGCCCAGGTTGCCTAGCCCAAAGCTTTCCCCAGCCCGCCTGCCTGCCTCTCATGTCATGCTGCCTGTCTGCCCGCCCAGGTTGCTACCAAGCTCTAAGCCTGCCTCAGCCCACATTCCTGCCTCTCATGACAAGGTACCTGGCTTCCTACCAGATTGCCTAGCTCAAAACCTGCCTCAGCCCGCCTTCCTGCCTCTCATGCCATGCTGCCTGTCTGCCTGCCCAGGTTGCTGTCAAGCTCAAAGCCTGCCTCAGCCCGCCTGCCTGCCTCTCATGCCAAGGTGCCTGTCTGCCCACCCTGTCAACCCTAGGTGATGTGCCTCACTTGCCTGGTAATCCCGCTGCTGTTGTCTGCTGGTTCATGGTGAGAGAGAGAGAGAGAAAGTCTCCCCACTTTTAGAAGGAGAGACAGACACGATCCCACCAATGCTGTCACCTGCACTATATGGCCAGAGAGAGATAGAAGCTCCCTGATAGAACGAGAGAGATGTGGTGGAGGGGGAGAGGTGTATCTAGCTCGAGCTGTCTGACACCTGCCAGAACCAGCGAGAGCTCTCATCTGTGCCCACATTCACCAGTAAACCTACCAGAATGAGATGGAACTAACAACACACAATGTATTATATATGCCTGCCTGCCTGTGTTTGTTCCTACACCTGCTATCACCTATTGCATGATTGAATTAAGTCTGCCCAACCATGAACTAATTCAAGGGACATCATTCAACTGCCATAGGCTGTCATTCCACTGTACATGAATCAGTCATGCCCGCCCATCCCAGGAACCATCAACAAGATTCTGGGACCATCATTCCAGGCACTGGGGGCTGTCATTCCATTACACTGCATCCAGAAGCCCGGTGCCTGCATGCCAGCCTGCCCCCCCAGCCTACTCCTCCGCACCCACCCGCAGATGCCCTCTGAAGTTAGCTGCTGAAAAAAAGCCCCTCTGACCACCAGCATCTGCTGCCTGCTGCCTGCTTCCCACTGCCCGCTGCCAAGGAGCCTGTCTCTCTTTCTCTCTGGCACACCAACACAGACACAAGCCCTGCTCCTCCTGGGGAGTTGTCTTCAAGTTGAGACCCATCTGCTGGCACAACTTGGGACTAATATGCTAACGCTACATCTGCTGCTGCTGTCAGGTAGGGATCAGACAAGCTGTATATACAATGAGATTCTGCCACCTGCCAGAAGCAGCACAGATTGATAAAAGATTGGTTAGTTCAAACAAAGTGGGTAACAACAACAAATAGAACTTTTATTAAAACTTTTCAAACAACAACAACAACACATTTGTAAAACCAAAATCAAACATTTATATATATGGAAAGAAAGGAAAGTTAATAATAATTTATTTATTAAGGCACTGGCCACAAAAAATAGAAACAATACAAACAATCTCATCATTTGAAATAGTCAAAACTATCAAAATATATAAACAGTATATACAAAGTAAAATCCAGACTCAGTTGAATGGATCCAAAGTAAATCCATCCCAGCTTACCGTATATCATAGCAACTAAAATATAGCATCGAACAAACATATAAGGAGAAGTCCAAGACTATCACATATTATAATAAAATGACATTACAGAAAAAAAGGGTTAGGTCTCACACAGAGGAATAGGATGGCAGTAAAGAATATCGTTACTGCCAAAAAACCTCCTCCTACTCCACATAGAAACCAGACCAGTCCATCTAGACTGACCACAGCACTAACCCAATATATCATGGTGGTCTTAGTTCATGATCGAATGGCAATTCACCTCTTTGCAGCAAGGGCTAGGAAAGATGCCACTGCAACCAAGTCATCAGTTTGGGATAAGTTAGTAATGAATAGGAAGGGATCAACTATCCTCTTCTCCATAGCCTTGGCCAACAGAGGTGCCAACCATAGGTCCCTTAGATGGGAATAATGTAAACACCTCAGGAGAACATGTTCGGGAGTTTCGACTTCCTGTAGTGCACAGGAGCACCAGCGAAGCTCATACCGAATGGCTTGCTTAGCCTTCCCTCCACTTCTGCAGTTTGAATCAGCTGAAAGCATAAAAGGCTATAGTGCCTTCTAAGGGTATTACTGATCAACTTGTCTAGATAGGGCTCCATAGAAAAGTCAATCTTACCCAGACCCAGCCTGGGAGCCACTCTCCACAAACTCAGCAAAGAGAGATTTTCCTGCATAGCGAGATCCCTGGATCTCTGTTCCACTTCTTTCTTTATACTAGAATTGGGTTTCCCCTGGAAGTACATAAAGGAAAATCCCAAACTAGCTAGAACAAAGGCAAGATGTTTCATCCAGGGATAAGCTTTACTACCTTCATGCTTTAATTCTTCAACTAAGCACTGGACTTGCAGGGCCTCAGATGGCTGAGTTCATAATTTGATCCAGTATCGCACAAACGACATTCTTGCATAATGCTGAATGGCAATCATACCTGTTACCGCTCGTACCACGGCATCCAGGACGCTGGAGCATACTCTAAGGGCTCTACGCAGAAAAAGGTTTTGCACCCTCTCCAGGACAATAATGTCCAGAAAGGGGACAAGTTCAATCTCCAAAGTCAGCATGGTATAAATCTTGATTAGAAATGTCTTCAAAATAATACTTAAGGAAATTCAAGTGGAAACACTCATAGCTTTCAACAAGCAGCGAGCTGCACATAACGACAAATGTGCTCTATTTTTAAGGTGCAGTGCCCACTGCCCAAGTGCCCCTAGCTGAAAAAGTTACCCCCAAATATGAGAAGGAGTTAACCACTTCAAAGTGGAATTCCCTGATTTTCCATTTGCGGGAGGGTGATTTGCCCCCCACAATCATAATTTTGGATTTGCTGCTATTAATTTCAAGGTCATTAAGCAAACAATATTCTATTAAACCATTAATCAAAGCTTTAAGGCCCTTTTCAGTCTGTGAAAGCAAGACCAGATCATCTGCATATTGCAGAGCATGCAAGGGATAGACAGAAAGGGATAGATGGGTTCCTCTCCTTTATAAAGTTCACCAGGTCCGCTACATACAGATTAAAAAGTAGGGGAGCAAGCACACATCCTTGTCTAATTTGTCTTCTAATGGGGATTGGGGCACTTGGTGCAGTCCCAGCACCATTTTAAACTCTCGCTGCATCATTAGAGTGTACTTGAATCAAAATTGTAATAAGCCTGTCACTTACCCCCATAGTCTTTAATTTGGCCCAGAGTCTCTCCCGCAGGACAGAGTCAAAGGCCTTAGTAAAGTCCATGAAAGCCAGAAAAAGCTTCCATTTTCTAATCTTTGAATATTTGGAAATTAGATGCATCACGATGAAGCTACAGTCTATCATGGATCTATTCACCCTGAAACCATATTGTTCCACAGGAATAATACTCCTCATATCAGCCCATTTTTGTAGAAATTGCAAGATGATAGTTGTATATAACTTGCTGATGACCGAAAGTAGGCTGATTGGCCTGTAACTCCCTGGATCGGCTCGATCACCTTTTTTACAGATTGGAACTATCCAACTTAAGCCCCACGTAGATGGAATCTTACCCTCCTGTGATATTTTGTTAAAAAAGCCTACACAAAACTGAAACCCACCACTGTGAGGCAGCTTGCAAAACTTCTGCAGTTAAAAAACCTGGGCCTGGGGACTTGTTGGTTTTCAGCAACATAATCATTTTATAAATATCTGACTCCTGACAATCAATTTCTAGAGGCGAAGAGGGAGAGTAACAAACAAAACTATTGCTAAGATCTTCGTTAGACAAACTTTTAGCCTTATATAGATCCCAAAAAAATTGCTCCCAGATGGCTTTAGGGACTAACGACCTCCTCAGCTTCTGAATAGGGTTAATCATGTAATTCAAAATTTTCCAAAAATTCCTCGAATCACCAATCCTACTTGCTACATTAAGCATTGCCCATTTCTGACTATAATAACTTTCTCTTTTGGTTCTAAGGAGATGTCTATACGAGTACCTCAGTTCCAAAAGATGGGAATAACCAGAATGGGTTCGGGCCTTTACCCAGTTCTTCACAGCAATGAGCAAGAGCTTAAATACCCGGCATTCTCTGTCATACCAGGAGTTACTCTGTATATAGGATGCACAATAGGGACCAGATAAAAGGTTTTCCTTAAGATACTCCATGATGCCTAAAAATATACTAATTGTCCATCTGCATCGCATTGCTGAAACAGTGCCAGACCGAGCTCCTTAAGCTTCCCGGTATAACACAAATCTTGCATCTTGCAAAACAGTTGGGAAGAGTTCCATTTCCTAATCGTTCTTTCACTTGACAAGTTATTAGCTTTGCTAGTCTCATAATTCATAATATTTCCTAGGACTATTTGCACTTCCAATAATTTATGGTTGCTTTCTGGCCTTATATTTAAAGTAAGACTGACTAACTTGTCCCGAAAGGTGGGTTCAGTAAAGACATACTCTATCGTACTTTGTCCTAATGGACCAACAAAGGTATATCCCCCAACCAGGTCTCCCTGCAATCTGCCATTAAGGGATATCAACCCAAGATTAAGGATCAGGGATTGGAGAAGCTGACCTGTATCATTAACTGTTTCATCTTGAGAATGTCGACTAGGGATATGGGAAAAGAGATCCATAGATTCCTCCCCCCTCTCCCCAATCTATAGCCTCATTGACAAGTCCTATCCTCATATTCCAATCCCCTAACAAGATAACCTGGGCTCGGGGAAATTGGTCCCTTAGTGCATTTACCCTACTCTCCAGGGAGGACCATACATCTTCTTTATAATAAACCGAGGATGATGGAGGGATATACACATTCACAATAAGGTAATGCACTTGATTGGAGACCCTCAGTGACCCTATTTGGAACTCAGGTCTCTCTGAGGGGTGTGAATGAAAGGACAAGAGTTGCGAATCTGCCACCAAGATTTGCCAGGCCACCAGATGGGTGACCTTTTTTACCCAACTTCTGCCTACCGTGAAGTTCAATTTTGAAATTCCCTATAGGTAAATTCAAGCCCTCACCAGGTCTCAGCCATGTATCCTGAAGGCAGACACAATCATACTGCTTCATGTAGTCTGCCCATTCCTTGTCAATCAGTTTTGCCTTCAAGCCTGCTATATTCCATGTTACTAATTTAAGGTAAATATTATATAAAGAGGAACCTACACAATGGGCTCCACACTGGTTAGGAAGTTCTGGTTAAGGAGGAGATCCATATAACTAGGCTCCATGGTCAGGTCATGTCAGGTGTGAATCTGAACTTTCTCAGTCAGAGTTTGATCTATATCTAATCATGAAACATTACTCCTTAGCTGTCCCTTTAGACATCTAAAGGTGACAGAGCTTTCATCACTCTTTTGCTCTGCCAATCGATCCCTTATTGATGGTATAGATGCCTTTCCAGGGGGGCTACCTTCTTCGCCAGGCTCAAGATAATGAGCAGCTGTCAAAACTTCAAGGTTATACTCGGGATTGTGCTGCAGGGATACCCAGACTGAGTCAGGCACTTTATACTCCAATGGCTCTATGTGAACATTGCTTCTAAATAGATCTAATTTTTGTAATATGCTATCTTGATCTATTACAGGAAGGTTCCTAAATGTGCTATAAAGTGATGCAGCATCAGTGGTTCCTGTCCTATCTGGTAAAAAAATACCTAATTCATTAACAAGATACTGCTGTGTTATAGGAGGAATTGTGGACTGTGCCACCGGGACTAAGCCAGGCTCAACAGAGGGCAGTAAATCCCTCCCCGCCCCATAAGGTGGAGAGCTACTCTGTGCATCATCCATGTGATCCCATACCGCAGTCCCATCCATAATGTCAAGGCCAGGAGACAAAGTTTCCTTAGTATCCCGCTTTCCAACTGCAGATTCCTCAGTACACAAAAATTGCCTCAGATCACCCACCCCCACTGGAGTTACAGCAGTTTTCTCACTTTTCCTTCTTGCAGGCATATTTAGTGAAACTGTGTATACATCTTCCTTAGGGCACAAAACCCCTGATGTATGCTTACGAACACCTAATGGGAAAAGGTTGGCTGCGGAGGTCACTATCAAAGGCGCTGGGGCTTTAAAAGGAGAGATAGCAGAGGAGTTAACACTAACCACCCTATCTATTGAAATCCTTCTGCTAAGAAGGTATTTCCTGGGTTTAAAAATACTATTAACCAGCTCTCCAGAATTAAAATAAATTTGTATTAAATAACCCCACCTACACGAAGTAAGATGAACTACTTTCCCTATAGCCTGGGCTATCACCTCTCTATGCAGTAGCTGAGATAGGTTAAGGATAATAGCAGGGGTGTCAGCCCATGAGGGAGTGTGGAAAAAAGGGTCTGGCCTAACTTTAATTTGAAGTGCATTAGCCACAATCCTCCTGCCTCGGGCGTACACCATCTGAGACTGTATCTTGTTATTAGAACCCAGCCAGGCATTATGGGATTTATTCATATCAGGTCTAGAGATTGATTTCATGTTGTATGGGTTACCATCCATATCCAACGAGTTTGAATTCAATTTATCCATGACCTTCTTTAACTGGGCTCTCACCTTAGTCAAAGAATTGCTTATTTCAGAAATACTTGTGAACAACGTTCCAACAGTTCTCATAGTTAAATCGATCTGAGTTATCAGAAAGTCAATCATGGTGATATCCTGAAGTTTGCCTATCTCTCCCTTTAATAATGGTGGACTATGGTCAACACCGATGGATTTAGATCCTGACAGGTTAATCAACTCTTCCTCATACACAGGCAAACAGTCAAATCTGTTGGATAAATTAATGTTACCTTCCTTCATCTCGGAAGGAGTTTCACGCCTCCTACTTTTCTGTGGGAGTTCATCACTGAAAGAAGGTGAAAGACGCATCCGCTTCCGCTCCATGCAAATCAACGAAGTACAGCTTCAAAAAGTATCCTAGTCGCGCCTAGCCGGCACCTAATGCCACGCACACAGGGGTGCGCCCTTGCACGCGCAGCCCTTAGGCACAACGCCCTTCGGTGCATGACATTGGCTCAGTCGCAGGCATCCGTCAGTGATAAATCCCTGTGCTCAGGTGAGGGGTGGGGCACTCAATAGACTGACAGGTCAGCAAAGAGGGAAAGCAGAACACAGTTCAGGCAAATCACATACGCCAGGGAAAGTGCATCCCCCTCCTGTGCGATAACTGTCAGCAACAAAAAGCATGGAACACACAGCACACAAAACTGGGCAGCAGTGTGGTCCACGTCCCTGCCACTTGCCTCTGTTATCCCAATAGTATCTCCCGTGGGCTCACCAAAGGAAAGTTAAATAACTTATTGGTCTGTGGGCCTGTCCCCCAGAACATGGGGGAAAGGCGAAAGGGGTGGATGGGACCTAGCGGCGGGAATCCTGCCCTCCTCATTTGGTACCCATGCTTGATGGCAAATTGCACGGCCCCTGCCACAGATGCCTGTCACTTGCAGACTGACTGGCAGTGAAGCTCCATATCCTCGATCTCAGTCTGGAGGTACTGGGAATAGTCTTCCACCCTGAATTCCAGCACCTGAAACCGCTCCACCAGTTGGTCCTCCATAGTCAGGGATTGCATCCGTAGCCCGTCCATATTTTTTTTTTGCTGGTCTAGAAAGTCCTGGGTCGGCTTCTGGACTTCGGCCCAAAAGGCCCTTGCCGCTGAAGACTCCTCCTGGGGGGACTCCTCAGCAGAGTTGGAGTAGGGGGAAGGGCTTTGATGGCATTGCTTCTGGCGTGCTTTCTCCCCCTTCTTCTGGCGATGACGCTCCACAGCCACACCAGAGTCCTGCCACCTCACCGTCTTCCCGTGAACTCTCTATACGTGGGTGATTAGGCCCGATGTGGTCCCCTGGCTGGTCCTTTTAAATCTTTTGCTGAAGACCTAGAGAACATAAAAAGATAGGAACATAAGAAGTGCCATACTGTGTCAGACCAATGGTCTGTCAAGCCCTTCCTGCATTCTGTCTCCACAATTGGGTGGGTGACCAATCTCTCTCTGCAGGGGACTTCCTAACAGGTCATAGGGCAATCCATTCCTTGTTGTTCAAGCCCCCATGCCTTACCTTGCAGATGGCAAATCCAGTATGCTTCTCATACCACTGCCAGACATTGGACCTTGTGTGCCCGCTGTCTGACAGTGGCACTGATGACCTCCGTCTTGGTGTCCTGCGCGTGGCACCAGTGCCAGCATCCGATTCCTCCTCACCCTCTCTGAAACAGGAACACGTAAACAACACCTAAGTAATATCATGCGTTTATGATGATGCCTCTAGTCCTCCCTCCATGAGGTGCTAGGGATGGCAACAGGAGACGGTGACCCTGACTGACACGTGCAAATATAAAAGACCCTGGCTGGAAGGTGCAAATCCTCCCCTTCTTTGGCTGCTAGGGATGGCAACTGGAAAGACCCTGGCTGGCACATGCAAATCCTACACTCCTTGGGGTACTAGGGGATGCTAGGGATGGCAAATGGCGAGACCCTTGATGGCACGTTCAAATCCTGCCCTTCTTTGGGTGCTAGGGAGGGATGGCAATGGAGAGACCCTGGCTGGCACGTGAAAATTCTGCCCTTCTTTGGGTGCTAGGGATGGCAACTGAAAAGACCCTTGCTGGCAGTGGCAAATCCTGCCCTTCTTGGGGTGCTAGGGATGGCAAAGGGAGACCCTTGCTAGATGGCCTGCATGTGTTTGGGTGGGTGCTTCCTTCGGCTCGTGCCTGACTGCTTTAAGAGCCCCCCACAGTACCCTCTCTCTCTGTGGCAGACATCCGCTGCCACCCGCTGATGCCCATTGTTTGTGCCTTACTGCCCACCACCAACCCACCCACCCACCCACATGCCAGTGAGCTCATTCTACAGGATAGTATTCTATTCTTCTTGTCCTCAAAGTAAAACAAAAGTTTACAAATCTGGCAGCACCTCCTGTGTCCGGCTCTTGCTCCTCTGAGGAGCCGACCTCCACTACCAAAGGTCCAGCAGCCACCTCTTCCTCCTCCACCAGCTCCGCAACCTTGGCCCAGGTCCCTCTATTAATCCTCATCCTCTTCATTTTTTTTTTCAAATGAATGAATGAATGAATGAATAATTTTATTACGCTTAGCCAGATGGTCATTACAATTTCTAGGCAAGCAAACAAATACCCAAAAATCTATTTTACAATAACACACAAACATATAAAACACTTATTAAAATAATATCACACAATTAGTTAGCCATATCAGGCAGAACAATCTGCCTATATAATAAGAGCACATCAAGATATACACTATATATGACAAAAATTTTGATCACACTTTGTCATACTTTGTCATACTAGAGGCCTAATGTCGATCACTAACTATCACATCTAGCACTATTCCTTTAAATGACAATAGTTATTCCACCTATCTTGATTGGCTCTGAAGGACCCGTATCTGTCAGATTCTTATAACTCTAGCAGCAAAAATTGCAACCATTTTCATTCTTATGGAGTTTGTGTCCTTTAACCACTGAAGGTCCAACAGCAACCTCTTCCTCCTCCACCAGCCCTGCCACCTTGACCCAGGTCCCTCTATTAATCGTCACTCTCTTCATTTTTTTTTCAAACAAACAACAACCAGACAAAACAGTCACCCACCAACTCACCAACCAGCCAAACCAACAGTCAAACCAACACACAGTCCAACACAGCCAAAACACACCAAACGAAACCAAAAAGCCAGCCAGCCACAACACACACATTCTCTCTCCACACAAGCTCCGCACGCACTCGAATTTCTGGTTTCCAACGCGATCACGGGATCACGTGATACTTAGACCGATTTCCAAACGACCAGACCAAATCAAACTCTACTGAACCGAACGACCAAACCAGAATTCGGCTCCAGAACTGAACGACCGAACCGCTATCTGTTCGCCCATCCCTACCAGAGACAGGTCCCTGCCCAGTAGGCTCACAATCTAAGATGGAAATAGATTAGTTGAACACACATATTCCCATTTTATAGATGGGGAACTGAATTGAGGCTGAGACTTGCCCAAAGCCACCCAGTGAGTTCAGTGGCTAAGGTGAATTTAAACCCTGGTCTCCCAAGTCCAAGTTCAGCACCATATCCACTACACCACACTGGCTCACACCATATAGGATGATGAACTTGTTGCACTGGTGTTTTATGGAGATGAGGTAGGCAATGTGGAGCTTGTAAAGTTTTGAGGCATAATGGGAGATTTATTCTTGCTGGACCTCTTGTTTTAAGGTTTTTAGGGCTGAAACAAAGTATTTGGAAAACTTCAGAATTTCCCAAATATTAAGGTATTCTTTCAGAAAGGCCAAAGTCTGAAGTTCCGAGGACCAAGGCTGTTATTCTGAAAACTTCAGAAAACTCAGAAACCTCTGTACCTGTGGGGGCCTGGTGGACAGTTGAGATTCTTCTCAATGAAACTTAGTGCCATATTTGGTAGGAGGGGGGTATGGGAGGGAACAATTGAGTGATGGCATGCTGGATGGCAAGTTTTGATTGACTGGTCAGCTTTTGAATTGGCTGGCATGGCAAAATAAAAGTGTCTGCACTGCAGTCCATTCTCTTGGGTGAATTTGGCTGCACTGCATGCTACAGTGCTGCTGGATCTGTAAGTAATCAGCTGTGGTGGGAGAGGGGTGCCTGGCCTGGCATGGTATGATATGGTGTTCCCTGTCTTTCCATAGGTCCAATTCTACGAGTTACACTAACCTTTACCATGCCATGTAGTTTTGTTTTTTAAATAATTGGTTGCCACATTGCTGTCTGCTGCTTGGATGGCACTTGGCAACATGAGGAAGGCTCTTTCTTCCCAGCTCCACTTCCCAAGTTTGCTCAGTCTGTTCAAATTACCATTGCCACAATGCCATGCCAAGGAAGAGAGTGCCCCTGGAGGAGGAGGGGTGTGAATGTCTGGTTTCTTAATTTTGTGACTGCTGCTGGGACCTGGGTTTGCTGGGGGTTTTTTGTGGGGATTTATTTCTCCATGCAGTTGCAGACTGTTTTGCAGGGTTGTGTTTGTGTTGTCTAGGCTGTGGCATGGCACACAACATAGCCTAATTGATTAATTGTAAAGTTTGTTTGTTTATTTATGGCATGACACGAGGTCATTGCCGAGAAATAGAAAATAGAAAATAATTAAAATAAAATATAGACAATACAAATAGAATAGAATACCTTGTAAATTGTAAAGTGTAATTTCTACTGTTCTGCCAGCTGCTTGGCACCATGAGGCCAGAGTCATACTGGGTTCTCTCTGCCTGGCTTCACTTCCCAAATTTGCTTGTTTGGTTCAAGTTACCATTGCCACAATGCCATGGCAAGGAAGAGGGTGCCCCTGCGGGGGAGGGGCATGTGAATGTCTGGTTTCTTAATTTTGTGACTGCTTCTGGGGCCTATGCTTGCTGGCTTTTTTTGATGGGATTTATTTCTCCATGCAGTTGCAGACTGTTTTACAGGAGTTGTTGTATTCTCCTTGAGCGAATGTCTATTGCTAGCCTGCGTTTTTGTTCACTGCTTGGTTGGCATAATGATAAAGTGGGTGCACTTACTGCTGATGGTGGGCCATGCTGTAGGAACACTAGTTTTTTTTTTTTTTTTTTTAATTTTTGCATGCAGTTGCACTTTTTTTGGGTTGTCTTCTGGAGCAATTGTCCCACTCTTGTTAGCCTGCTTTTTTGGGTAGTGCTTTGACTGTGGGTTCAAGAACTTTGCAACAACTTTCCAAAGTTTCTGAAGTTTTCCGATGTTCAGTACTTCGGTCTCCGAAGTCCAAAGCTTTGGGAACAACACCGATTGCTTCCGAATACGTATACCGCCTATTCAGAACTTAGAAAATCAGTCTGAATACCCAGAAGTACTATTCGGTTCAGCCCTAGTTTTTATTGATATATTTTATTATATATTTTGTTTTATATATTTTTGTATTATGTTTTTATATGTTGTTCACCACCCCGGGCTGCCATTGGGCAGGAGGGAGCAGTATATAAACAATGAAAATAAACAAAACAAAACAAACAAATAAATACATAAATAAATAGCAATTGAGAAAATAGTTGATGAGGATCTGGTTGAGAATTTTAGCTTGTAGCCCACTTTTAAGGAATAAATATAGTAGTCGCTGGTCAACCTTGCTACTAATTGCTCTCTTCATTGTAATGCGGTTATTGGGGTTCACAATGCATGCTTGGTTTATAAAATATAGCATGAGGCCTTGAAGCTACAACTAGGACAATAGCTTCACATTGTTAGCATGAAACCATGTCAAGAGAGAGACTCGAGAGGAAGTTGTCAGAATGACACACCCCAGAAACATGAAAGCTTAAGTAGGAGAAAGATTGTGATTTGGTATGGGGAAAAAATACCTTATTTAGATAAGTAGGCTTTAAGAAGGCTAGCTCCAATGAGCATCATCAAGCTGTATCCCATATATGCATTTCCACAAATGTAAAGACTATTTTGTATTAACAAATAAGCTTTTAAGTCAGGTGTTGTTGCTCAATTCAAGGTTTTCCAACTGGGTGTCACTCTGTCATTTGGAACAAGACTCTCTTCTATGAAGGATGGATCTTGCTGGCAAGATTACTACTCACCCCTGTCTTCTCCTAGACAGTAAGAACTGCAGCTCTAGAAGAACTGGCCATTTATTTAATTAAATTAATTAATTTATTTATTTATTTAGTGCCAATAATGTATGTGGAGCTGTACAATCAATAGTGGGTGATTTCAGACGAGATGGGGCAGCATTCGCCCTATCCTGAAATCACCCAAATGATTCCCCTTCGGGATCACTCCGGCATGTCCAACAGGCTGATCCCCGCGGGGAATCGGGTAGGGGCGGGGCCGCACGGTGCAACGTCCCCTAGGGAGACGGGCGGGCACTGCGGACAATGTGCCAGCAGCACTCGCCCAAATTGACCACAGCCCGGAATCCCGCCGGGGATTCCAGGCCGTGGTTTCCATCCAGACGAGATGGGGCCCTTCATCGCGGTGTGGAATCGCATTCACCACGCGACCGGCGCCGGCCCCGCCAGTTCAGCCGATCACATGTTGAATGTAATTCCCCACCGTGATTGACCATGACAAACATCTGGGGGGGAACTTCCGGTTCCCCAACAGACTTTACGGGACCATTCTCCACCACAGGGTATTGACTGTGGTTGAGTGTAGTCTCATAACGTCTGAAAATACCCAGTTATAGAGATAGGTTTCTATCCCAAGGGGTTTACAATACTCCAGGTACTTTCCTAGGAATTTAGCCATTTGATGTAATATCTAATAATTCTTCCAGGTAGGGGCCAAGGTAGTCATTTTCATGCATTGTTGTGTCTTCGTATACTGTTTCCCCTGCTCCCCTGTGTTTGTAGACTTAGACTGCTTCTTAGATATATTTTTAAAAATTATTCTTAGATAAGGTTGCTTTGTTTAAACTGTGGGTGAAATCAGACATGATGCTAACCACCCTTTAACCACCCTTGGTGGTCATTTATGCATGTTTCAGGGCTGCATAGGGCACCAATACAGCCCTGAAACATGCTTAAATAACCACCAAGGGTGGTTAAAGGGTG
>QEPC01002815.1:235405-252284 GCA_003113815.1 Sphenodon punctatus
GTGCCTTGTGGCTTCGTTTGCCCTCAGTCGGCCATGTCTGTGTCCCGCCCCTGCCCGGTGCCTTGTGGGGGTTTAGCGCCCGCCGGGGGTTCGGCTGCACGTCTGTTGTGCTGCCACGGGCCGTGATGGTGCGGCCCGGTTCCGGGCCGTGGTCCCGTTCCCGGCACGTCTGTTTGGGTCGTTTTCCAACCCCCGGGCGTGGTTGCGCTGTTCACCCCCCCTGGTGGTTCGCTGTGGTGAACCGGCCGCCCGTAACGTCTGAAAGTACCCATAGTCCTCAGCGGTGAAGACAGAAACAAAATATTAATTCAGCTTCTCTGCAATGTCCCTTTCACCCCCTGGTCATCTAACGACCCAACCAACTCTCTGGAAAGCTTCTTGCTTCCAACCCCCGGGCGTGGTTGCGCTGTTCACCCCCCCTGGTGGTTCGCTGTGGTGAACCGGCCGCCCGTAACGTCTGAAAGTACCCATAGTCCTCAGCGGTGAAGACAGAAACAAAATATTAATTCAGCTTCTCTGCAATGTCCCTTTCACCCCCTGGTCATCTAACGACCCAACCAACTCTCTGGAAAGCTTCTTGCTTCTGATGTACTTTGAAAAGTTATTATTTTTTGCATCTTTAGCAAGTTGTTCCTCAAATTCTTTCTCTAACATATAGTGTCACCCCATCACCAGCTCAATTTACTCTGTCATTTTGATATATTTTGTACTCTGGTATCAGAGTGTCCAATTGGTTGTCCTCACTTCATCAGGTCTCTGAAATTCCAAATATGTCTATATCATCATTTAGTGTTAAGCACTCTAATTCCCCCATCTTGCTTTTTAGACTTCTAGCATTTGTATTTAGACACATAAACATATTATTTTTTCTCTTATTTTGGGGATTGTTATTGCATATTTTTTTTTAATTTTAAGATATTTAAGTTTGTCTGTTCCGTACTAATGCTCACTTGTTCCTTCTCTGATACTTTCCTGTCCTCTGAAAGTAATAGGTGAGCACAAAAAATGCTTTTAGGTCAGTAAAAGACAAAGGCAGATGATGAAGCTTGATAAGGAAGGTGAGGTTTTAGAAGAAATTGATAAACTAAACAGTAATAAGTCACTGGTACTGGATGATATACACCCAAGAGTTCTGAAATAACTGAAATACAGAATTGCTCCTGGTAATTTGTAACCTGTTTCTAAAATCTGCCGCTGTACCTGACAATTGGAGAGTAGCTAATCTAATACCAGTTTTCCAAAAAAAAAGAGCTTCGGAGGCTAACCGAGAAACTACAGACCAGTGAGCTTGGCATCTGTACCAGCTCTGTAAAGAATAGTAGGAATGAATGCCACAGTCAGTTTTCAAAATGAAGAGGAATAAATAGTGGGGTGCCACAAGTGTCTGAACTGGAACCAGTATTGTTTAACGTGCTCATTAATTATTTGAAAAGGGGGGTGAAGAATGAAGTAGGCAAATTTGGAGAGGACACAAAGTTATTCAGGATAATTGAAATCAAGGCAGACTGTGATGAACTGCAAACGGATCTAGCACCATTAAAAGAATGGGCAACAAAATGGCAGATGGAATTCAGTGTTGACAAGGATAAAGTGATGCACATAGGGAAAAAAATAATCCTAACCATATGTACACAATGCTGGGAACTAACAGGGTATTTTCAGAAGTGATGATACCACGCGTAGTCATACTTTACCACACTCAACCTCCTCCGGGGCCACAACCACCATCACTTCTGTTCCACAGCTGTGCCGGATGTTCACCACACTTTGCCCCAAACCATGGCAGCAGTTACCAACAGTTGTGATCTCGGAAAATCACAGGGAACAACCGGTGATAAGTGCTGCCATGGTTCAGGGCAAAGTGTGGTGAAGCACACCATAATGTCTATTCTGGGTATGGACCTGCCCCGGAGTGAGGTGGTGGCCGGTACCCCAGATTAGATCTAAGTATGGTAGCATCACTTCTGAAAATACCCTTAGGTGTCACAACTCAGGAAAAAGGCCTTTGATGTTTTTACACACACATTTCTCCTGCATGTTTGCTGTTAAATCCTGAACTTTCTGTGTTTCTAAATCACTCACCGAGTTCTTAAATATCTGGCTCTTTGAACTTCTTCATATAACTTCTCCTAGAACCTTTGTGTGTAAAAGGTTCTCCTGGTAAACTGCTTTGCTCCAGGCAGCTGTGGTCATTTGGTTTCAATGGCAGCCCCTCATGTCTACAGCTACAGCTACTATAGGCTGCCTCAGGGCAGTGTTTTTGTGAAGAATGCATCCAGGAACTGCCTCAGGGCAGTGTTTGTGTGAAGAATGCATCCAGGAACTTACTTGTGGACTTGTAAACTGAGAAGATTGAAAGACCAGCACTTTAAGGTGTGTGTAAAAATGCCCATTGTGGATAGGTCATTGACATCATTGGCTCAATATAAGACAGCGGTCAAAAAGGGTAACTATGTTAGGGATAATTAAGACAGGTATAGATAGCAAAACAAAAAATATCATAATGTCACAGAATGAGGATATTTGGTTGACATTTCTGATGGCCTGTTGGCATCACAAACCAATGTTATACCATAGTGACATGTAAGAGAATCTCTGGCATAGGTGCCTTGTCTGCATATGCTGTGCAGGCATATAAAATTGGGACCCTTTATTATATATTTCTGATATTTGGTAGAGATGATCATGAAAGTGTGATATATATTCCTGCCAAAGTTCATGTACACTGGTTGGATTATAAAGTTGTTACAGTCAGACATACATTTATAGGTTAATTGCTTATACCACCAGGACCCTTTATCCAATCTTTCTGAACATTGGCAGAGATAGTAAATTTGGGAAGGGGTATAAATGTGCAAAGTTTTATCTACATTAAATGTGAGGCAAAGAAGTTACACCTAAGAATGTATATGAAGATTTTTGCAAAATAAATTAATTCAACTGCTTCTAAAATTGGATTCCTTTATACAATCTTTTTGGAACTTGGCATGCATAATACCTTTCATTGGAGGTATACACACTCCAGGTTTCAGCCAAATATAGTGAAAAGCAAAAAGGTTAAAGTAGAAACATGTGTTTTCCATTTAAACCAATGAAAAACGAAAACAGAAGCAAAAATGACAATTTGATATTTATGAAAATGAAAATGACAGATTTAAATAATGAAAATACAAAATTAAAACAAAAATGACATGTGCCCCTGGTGCATAACTCTACAAGATGGTCAGTGTGTCTAAGCAGTGCCACATAGGCCATTTTTACACGAGGGTGCAGCAGCACCGATGGGTGGAGATGGGTGTGGATGGGTGGGTGAGCACACCCAGAGAACACCCGGCGGTGCCTAGCAGGGAGACAGTTACATGGACAGCGCCGCAGGGGGTTGTGGGATGGAAAGGGGAAGGGCCAGAAAACACCCAGCGGCCAAACACCCATCCCGGGAAGCACCCAGAAAACACCCATGGAAGTACATGGACAACCGGGAACGCCTGGGAAGCCCCATTCGGCACAGTGATGGCACAACATGGCTGACACTGGGTAAACGAAGCAGTGCAACATGGCCCCGCCCCCAAGCTTCCAGGACCTGTGCGGGAAGGGCAGGAGGGAGCAGGGATGACAGCTTCTACAAAGGAGCCATCGCCTCCCAGCCCCGGCACAGAGCCCAGACAGCCCGGTGCCACAGAGCCCACCCCCCAGATGAGCACCCCACAAACAGAAGCCAGAAGGAGCACACAGGGATGGGCACACAGCCACAGGGGGTAAGGGGGGAGAAGCACCCACACCACCCAGGAAGCCCCTCAACACCCCCCAGAAGCACCCGGACAAGGGGAGAGGTCAACACAAAGCACAACAAACACATGCGGGGAAGGAACACAAACAACTTTAATAAGAAAAACGGGGAACGGAAACAGGGGACATCAACAGGGCAGAGCAGGGGAACGGTGCAGAAGGGGGGGAACTCTGCCAGCAGCAGGCCCAGGACAACACCCGGTCAGTAGGGCCAGTGACCCCGCGCCTGCCGCCAGCACACAGCCTGCATGTGGTTGAGCCGGACTAGCAGGACATACAGGAGGAGCTCCAACATAGCCCCCTGCTCCCAGGTGCGCTCCTCGATCATGGCTTGCACTGAATGGGACACAGGGAGAGGAGACAGCTGTCAGATAAGGCCCCGGGCCCCAAGGAGCAGCACCCCTCCGCTAGCACCAATGGTGCCCGGTGAACACGGGGCTACACAGCACATAAGTGAGCCGAGGCAGAGGTGGTTGGGTGTGGTGTGTAGAGGCAGGTGCAAGGTGTTGGGCAGCGAATAGCAAATGGTCACACAGAAGTTGGAGGCAGCAGAGGTGGAACCGGGGAATCATGGGGAGTGGGGGCCTGGGGACACAGGCCACCGAGAGGTGCAAGCACAGACAGGGTGAATGCCAGTGACTTATACCTGGGATTGGGGGTGCGCAAAACCATGCAGGTGGATGACAAGCCCCCACAGCCCTGGGATATGCTGCTGAGGCTCCTGGGTGCCTCCTTCATGCTGCTGTGCATGGTGCTCCAGCAGATGGCCTGTTCCGCCTGCCAGGGCCAGGCACCACCCTCCAGGGGGCACAGCATCGGAGGGCAGCAAACCTAAGGAGGGTGGTGACCGTGCGATAGGCGCGGCAGAGAGCCGTTTGGTGCCATGCCCTGTTGTGCACAGTGACGTCCTAGCAAGGCCAGCTCATCCTGGCCTGGTGGTCCCTGAACGTGTATGGCTGCTGCATGACCCTGCTGACCCATCGACGGCACTGAACGCGTTCCCACACTAACGACTGGTTGGAGAACATGCTGGCCACCTGGACGGATGAGGAGTGAATTGACCACTTCCGGATGAACCGCTTCCTCCTGACCCAGTTAAGGGAGCTCCTGAATCCCCATCTACAGAGGATGGAGACCAACATGCACTTCCCACTGCCGCCAGGGATGCGAGTGGCCATGACGGTGTGGTGACTGGCCACCCTGGATTCATGTCGGAGTGTGGGGGAACAGTTCGGGGTGGGGAGAGCCACCATGAACACGGTGCTCCATGTTGTGTGTGACCTGATTGTGGAGCTTCTGCTCGAGCAGGTCATCCAGCTGCGCGATCCCGAGGTGGTGATACGGGGCTTTGAGGAGCTGGGGTTCCCCCACTGCATCAGGGCCATAACAGCACCCATATCCCTATCATATGCCTCCCCATGCAAAGATCGACTACATGAATAGGAAGCTGACTTTTCCCATCAATCTTCAGGCCGTCGTGGATCACAGGGGCCTGTTCATTGACGTGTACACAGGCCAGTCCGGCCGGAGAGACGATGCACATATACTGCTTGTGTCCCCATTCTATGCATGCATGTTCGACGGGGAGATTGGCCCCACCCACTACTGCATAATAGAGGGCATGCCCATGGCCCCCATTGTGATCAGGGACTCCGCCTACCCGCTCAGCCCGTGGCTCATGAGGACCAGGGCCATCCCTGCCACTAGGCAGACCTAGGCAGCCGCCTAGAGCGGCAGATTGGGGGGAGCAGCAGCAGGGAACTTGGGCAGCAGCAGGGAACTTTTTAAAAAAAAAAACTTCCCTCCTCCCTTACTGACTCACTCTACAGCGTGCGTAGCTTGCACAATAATGCAGCACACGCATGACTTGGAAGGTAGAGTCAGACTGCACATGCATCGCCACCAGCGTTCTCAGTCTCTCTCGGCGGTGGCGTGATGCACACGAGGTCAGGGAGCAGCAGAGCAGCACTGCGGGACAGACTAGGTGGCGAGGCTCAGGCAGCCAGCAACTGAGGCGCTGCAGAGAATTGCGAAGCAAGCAGGCAGGGATCATGGATTCAAAGCGCAGCTGCCAGCTCCCTCTCTGACCATTCCTGACCTGACCGCCCCTCCCCAGCTCCCCCCCACCTCACGAGTCGTGGCAGTCACTGGTGCTTCGGAGGAGAGCGGTGTGTGTGTGTGTGTGTGTGTGTGTGTGTGTGTGTGTGTGAGGGCAGCTCAGACCGCCCCCCCTCGCTCACTGAAGTGGCCACTGTCTCCTCTCTGGGCAGTCCAGCAGCAGCAGCAGCAGCAGCAGCAGCCAGGGGTGAGTTCACGGCTGTTGGCTGGTCATTTTAAATTGTAACTCTCTCTAAGTGGGGATCAGAGGCCGGAGGTAATGGGGGGAGGCATCTTGGAGCTGGGGAATGTGTGGGGTGGGGATTGGGGTTGATAGGAGAGTGGGGGGGGGTAAAGGCCAGGGAGCTGGATTTGGGGAGTGGGGATCAGAGGGGGTAATGGGGGGAGGCAACTTGGACCTGGGGAATGTGTGGGGTGGGGATTGGGGTCGATAGGAGAGTGGGGAGGGTAAAGGCCAGGGAGTTGATGGTGATGGTGGGCAATTAGGCGTATTTCAAAACTTAAGCGCCACTGCCAGGAGCAGACATCCATCCCCTGATCCCCCCCCCAAGTGGGCTGGCTCCCCAACCCCTCCCTCTGCAAAAATGAAACAGGAAAGGCTAGTTGGTCTTGCAACAATATCAATAGAACATGAACTAACCCAAACTGTGGATCTTAAGGAAGCAGTTCATGACTTTGCATCCAAGAAGGCACGGAAAGCACCACTGTGATCACCCGCAAGAGAGAGTGTGACACAGTCACTGGCCTGGTGGGGAGTGAGAATCCTTTTTTAAACACATTTTTAGATGTGTTATGCATGCGCTTTTATGTAATGTATTATTACTGTTTAATAAAACTAAATTTTAGAACAGCACTTGTGTGAATTAGTATATTTCCGCCCCATCCCTTAAGCCCCACCCATCCCTTAAGCCCCGCGCACCTTGGGTTCTGGGAGTGCACGCGTGTGAGTTGCACGCACGCATACTTCACCCCCCTCCACTTCGGGGGGGGCACAAAATTTTGTCTTCGCCTAGAGCGGCAAAATGTCTTGGGATGGCCCTGATGAGGACCTATCCAGTGGCGCACAACCCCGTCCACCACCTGTTCAATGAGTACCTGTCGTCTGCACGCAGCATGGTGGAGAGGACCTTCAGGCTCCTGAAGATGCGTTGGTGCCTCTTGATGAACAGGAGCCAGTTCGACCTGGACTACACCCCCATCCTTGTCCTGGCAGCCTGCATCCTGCACAATGTGTGAGAGACTGGAGGCGCTGCCCTGGACAGCCCCCTACCCGTACAGAGGCCGAGCCCCGGGGCCCTGTACCAACATGCCCAGGGCGGGGCTTTCCGCCGCATCTCCGAGGAGAACAGGGATGCCCTCTGCCGCCGCATTGTGGCCCAAGCAGCTGAGGACAGGGCTGTGTCTGACCCACATCCTGGGCCATAGAGCCCTGTACCCCCTCATTAAACATGGGTAGTACCCCGTGCATCTATGTTTTCTGGGGGCTAGGGGGTCCAGGGAACGGGTCATGAGGTGTGGCCTGGCTCCAGGCCCTGCCCAGGGCTGTCACCCATGGGGTTCTGGGGATCCCCAATGGCCTGACAGCCCCTTAGCCAGCCCTCCCATGCAGGGCTGGTAAGCACCTGTTCCGGGAACCGAACCGGACAGCAGACATGCTGGCCTGCCCCTCGGCACATTGGCCTGGGCAGGCACGCATCAGCAGCCTCAACCAGCAGGTGCCCCCCTGCAGCCCCTCCGGCCACCCATATCTGGACATAGAACGTGAGACAGAGGGTGCAGTTTAACAGATTTATTGGGGGGTTATGTATAGTGGGATGGGGGCGGTCAACGTCTGGGTCACCCACGCCCCCTCTTGCTGACACCACCGGGGCTCGCAGGCCATCGAGCTCTCATTGAGGCCAATCTCAGGGACCACCAACTGGACAGCCTGGGCTCCCTGTCCTCCATGGGCTCTGCCACACCGATCTCCACTGCTGGTCCCTGTGAGGTGAAAGGGGCATGCGATGAGCATTCCTCGAGTGCACATATACCTTTCCCACCCCTGGGCATGGCCCCCTGTGTGTGCCGTGTTGGCCCTGGGGGTCAACTGCTCCCCCCAGGAGCTGTGCACGTACCACGGGGCGGCCGCTGGCGAGTCTTGCACTTGTACTGACCCAACCATGGTATTCTGGACCATGCTGTGTTAGGTGCTGCCTTGATGTGCTGTTACCCATGCTGTGGCCAGTGGCGGTGGCTGCACGTCTCATGTTTGGGGTGTGCTAGGTGTGGGTGGTACCTTTGTGTCCCCTCGGGAGCCCTGCCTGTTGTTGTTCCCCCTCATCCCTGTCAGGTCCCCCCCAGAGTCCTGCACCCACCCCCATGTGCCCTGGGTGCTGTGGCCTTACCGGAGGCAGTGGCCCAGCGGACATGGGTGGTTAGTTGTGCATGGGCCCTGGTCCGGGGGGGCATCGCTTCATGGTGGGGGGGTTGGTCATGCAGCTGGGGGGGACCGGGAGGGGTGTGGGCTGCATGGGCGGCCCCACTGGTGGCCCACCTCACCCTAACTGTGGGAGGGGGAGCCCGTGGACCCAGTCCAGGAAGGGATGCTGCTGGTGGAACCACGGGTGGTTGAGGTGTGGGGGGGCACCGGTACCGGTGGGTGGGTGCCTTGGTGGTGGTCGGCTGCCAATCCTCCATCCACAGCATGACGGGGCCTGTCCCACTGGGGGTCCCACCTCAGGGCCTCCCTCCCCCGTGAGGTCCATAAGGCACTTGGTCTGGCCCTCCAGCCTGTCACTGGTGCGCTGCTGCTCACGTTTGAGGCCGGCAGCCTGGCACCTGTCCCAGAGGTGCTTGGTGCAGGACCGGGCCAACATGGCCACCAGAATCTCCTGGTCCCTTCCCCCTGATAAGCTCTCTGGTGAATGCAAGCTCCTGGGAGTGTACCTCGGCTAGCCTCCACAATTCGTCCAGCAGGTCCTCCCTTTGCCTCCGGTTCCTGGCCCGCATCTCCCAGTTCCTCTCCACGCTGCTGGCAGATGCACCCCTCCCTTGACCAGGCAGCTGGTCTGTGAATGAGATGTTGCATGCCGTGTTAGTACTGCCACCTAGGGTGCACCCCTTCCCCCTACCACGGTGCCCCTTGTATCTCAGGGGGCAACCCCCTATAGTGGTGGCTCTGCACTTCCCTCCCCTGTGGAACCCCCCTTCCTTGCCCCTTTTTGGGATGGCCCCTTGGCCATGACTTCCTGCAGGTGGGGCCAGTGTCTGTCCTTTGTTCCTTGGGAGATGCTATGGGGCCCACCGCCCCTCCCTCCTGCCCCCTCCGCCCGGGCTTGGTTGGGGCACCGGCGCATGCTGACCGGCTGCACCATGCCCCCCCTCACTCCCCTGTCTCTGCTCTCATCCCCGCACCATGCCCCCCATGGCCCCTAGGATGATGTGCCCTGCCCTGGCAGGGCCCCTCACCTGGTAGCGGGGGTATCGCTGGCCCCACCTCATCCACCTCATTCTTCGCGACCTCCAACCCTGAACCTCCAGGTGACCTTGGGATGGAATGTGAGTGGTATCCCAACAGTTTTTACTGGCACCACAGCCCCGGCCCCAGCTGGTGTGACTCTATCCAGGCCTCCACCACCCCCGGGTCTGGTGGGCTGACCATACCTGGATCTAGTTCCTCTGCCTCCTGGGGGTTGTCCCAGGTCTCCGCTCATTTCGTGTGTGCCCCCCTTCCCCCTGACTGGACAGTCTGATGGTTTTGCAGGCGTGCGTCGAGGGTGGTGGTGTTGTGCTTGGATCCCCAGGGCACCTCCTCCCCTTGTAGGATGGGCTCTGCCCTCCTGCTTCCTGGCTGTCCTCACTGGGTCCAGGCTCCCCCCCTTCTCCATCCAGTCTGACAGGGGGGGTTGTGTGTTGGCCCAGCGCCTGCCCCTGGTGAAGGCACTGCCGTGTGTGCGGGAGGCCACGATGTCCCCTTCCATGCAGAGGAACTTGTCTAGCTCCTCCTGGAACTCAGATGTGCGCATGACCCATCCGGACTTGAGATTGTTGTCCTTGATATGTTTATATCTGGACCTCAAGTCCTTTGCCTGCTGCATGCACTGGGTGACATCCCTAATGTACCTCTGCTGCTGCATCTCCTGGGTGATGGCTTCATAGACCTGTCTGGTCTTGTAGCTGCCCACCAGGTTAGGTACCCTTTCAGACCCCCACACATGGATGAAGTCCCTGACCTCCTTTCTGGACCAGGGCTCCCCCTTTTGGGACCCGTGGGGGGGGGCCCTCTGGCTGGGTGGCATGGGGCCCACCCTGTGTCTGCGGTCACTATGGAGATGGTCGTGTCCTGTTGAGGGTATTGCATTGGGGTTACAGGGGGTCCCACCATCCCCCTCCACACACCCCTGGGGTCTCCCCTCCCTTGTTCCCCCTGAGGTGCCCTTCTGCTCACCTGGATGGCCGGGGCACCCTCCTCGGTCATCGTCCCAGCAATGTGGTGCTCCACTCTCGGTGTGCTGTCCTAGGGGGATGGGGACACTGGTTATGGGGCTGTGGCCTGCCCTGTGTTCCCTTGGCCACCGTGCCGGGTCTGGAGCATGGCCCTCCTGTCCCAGATTAACGGGCTTCCCTCTCCTTCACCTCGCTGTCGCTGCTGCTCCTGTGGCTGAGCCCTGTGGACGTGCAGGGCTCGGGGTCCTCAGTCACTGCCAGGGTCATTGTGTGCCCTCAGCCCTGTGCTGGGAGGCGTGCGCATTGGTTAGCTGTAGTGTGCCCCCCCACCTGATCCAGCTGGCCTGGACCACCCCCCCATGTGCCCCCTCTCTGGGATGCCCCCCTCCTGTCCTGGACCTCCCCGAGTGCCCTCCCTGTATATTCTGACCCGGCTGCCCTCCCCGGGCCTCCTGTTCGGGGCAACTGCCAGCCCCATCCGCGTGGGTGTGGGTGTTTGTNGGCCACCCCCCCTGACCTCCTGTCTTGGGCACCGGCACCCCTGTGTGGCCAGGGAACACCCCCCCCCGGGCACGACAGGGTCCCCATGCTCACCTGGCCCCAGGCTGCACCTGGGATGGTGCTGGATCCCTTGGTCTTGTCGAGTGCCTTCCTTCCAGCCATCATGGAAGCCTGTGCACATGTGCTATGGATCTGCCCTCCTTTATGGGCTCTCAAATGGGCATCCGGTGGGTGTGCTTGGGGCATGTCTGCATGGGGGCACTTGCGTTATTCATGGCACCAGCGCAGTGGGGTTCCACTGGTCTGGTCCGCGTGGGTGTGGGTGTTTTTGCTTTTACATGGATGCTCGGGTGCTGAACACCCATCTCCACCCATGGAGGGTGCCAGCTCCCTCCTGGCTGCTCAGTGGGTGTTGGCGGGTGTTGGCAGGGGGGTCGGGCACATGCACCCACCCGCTCATGGACATTTACACAGACGCTCTCCCACCCATCCGATGGGTGTTTCTGGGTGTTTGTGGGTGGGTGGTGTTTTGTAAAAGTGGCCATGGTGAACACAGGGCCAAACCAGTGTTCATACCAAGGTCAAAACACACATTCAGACACCCATTGACATTATGTCTAAAAGCACCAAAAAGGAAATACTTTTCATCCAACATACAATAAAATTGTGGAACTCATTGCTGGAGGACGTTCTCCCAGCCAGTACTTTAACAGGCTTGAAAAGGGGACCAGATGGTTTTTTGAAAGCCAGCTCCAGTAAGGGCTACTAGTTAAGTTGGTCTAAGGATACAAGTTGCTTGACTGTCAGAAGCTGAGGGAGGATGGCAGGAATTTATGCTTTTCTTAAGATGCATTCAGTTATAGATAAACTGGAGGCATCATCTATTGTATATGAGCTATGGTTGGCATTGGTGGGAAAGAGAGGTGAAAGAGGTGAGGGTGAATGGGAGGATTGTGGAACACAGAAAAGGAAGGAGACAAGGAGTAGGGAAGGGGAGACTAGGAGAAAGGTGACAGAAGAGCAGGGAAATGGGTAATACACATAAATGAGCAAAGCTGGGAAGAGAAATGATGATCAAAAAGGAGAAAATTGGGAAATGAAAGGTCAGAGATTAGTGTTTGATGAAGGTGAAGTGGGGTAATTGATCGTTTGGGAAAATGACAGACTAGAGATATTACAATGGTTCATTCTTCCCCCTTTTCCACTCTAACTTTTTGGAAGTTGGAGAATTATTTTGAAAAATTGCATTGGATGAAAAATGTGAAAGTATCACCCAAATCCTAGATATCCTCAATTTTATTGAATTTGATGGAAAAAAAGAGGGAATACTGAGAGCATCAGAAAAAGAAAAATCCAAGAGGTTGGAGTTTTTTTGGTTTTTCAAAACCAAAATGTATATTTGTTTCAATGTTTTTCTGCTATAGATAGATAGATAGATAGATAGATAGATAGATAGATAGATAGATATAGAAAAAAAGGTTTAAATGAACACTTTTTCATTTTCAATTTTTCTGCAGGCAACAAATGAGTTGTCCTGTCTGCACCAGAGAAGGGTATGCCCATTTTTGCATTCTCTACAGAGAAAAAAGAGCTAAATTTAGCAAGAGAATAGTTCAGGGGCAATGAGGAATATATTGCTATTTCTGCCTCAATCTGCATATTGTTGACTTTGTAGCCCCGTTATGTAGCCATATTCTTAAGACAGTCTTGTCAAAGGTGGTTTCCGAATGTACTGAAGAAGATTACAACAGCAGGAAATCAATGCTCTTCCTGCAGTTCCTGTCATCCTCTATTTCCCCAGCCCTTTGAACATAGGGAAAGAGGATGCCCTTTTCTCACACCACTACCCAGTGATGTTAGTTTTCACTACAGCAGTCTTCATTTGTGGACGCCCTGTGCAAATTGCATAGCAATTGAGTAAGAAAAATGGTAATAAACATTCAATCACAAAGCAATTTTATGTGAATTGATTTATTTCACATAACCCTATGTTCCGGTGAATAGTAGGGTCTGCTCTTCTTTCTGCTTTTCCCATAGCAGCAATTACACTTAGGCTCTTTTAATAGCAAATCCAATAAACGAGAGAAATATTATTTAGACTGTGATATAATCTGAAATGTGACTGAAACTTTACATTTGCACACAAAAAGAGCTAGTCCCTGCTCAGAAGGATGCATAGTTTAGCTATTAAAACATTTTTGGCTATGGCTTCTCTGTCTTTCCAACTGACAGCTCTCACACAGAGAGGCATTTTTCATTGGCACTAATTACTGCATGTCTCTTAATCATTGTTACTAATTACTTCCAGTTAAAGTAGATAATTTCTCACCATCTCCGTGTACCAATCACAAGAGGTGAAGTGGGAGTACCATCTAAATTAAATAATTGATGGTTCTGGGACTTTGAAATGCAAAAAATTTGAAACTTGGACAAATTACACTTTACTTAGGTAAAAATCTTCCTCTCCATGACAATACACTTCCCTGAGCACTTAGTCCTTTTCTTCAGCTCATGACATCTATGTATGGCACCACAGAAAGAACTTGAAGCCTGTGTATTAACCCCCCCACCCCACCCCAGGGATCACCCTACTTCTCCAAGTTCCCACCCAGGGATCTCGTACCTTCATTGAGCTCCGGCGGTCCGGGGGCTTCAAGGCTGGCTGTGGCTGCCGGCTTCAGATGCTGGTAGGACTTCCGGGGAAACCTGGAAGTTCCCCGGAAGGCCTACCAGCATCTGAAGCCGGCAGCCACAGCCGGCCCTGAAGCCGCCGGACTGCTGGAGCTCAATGAAGGTACGAGATCCCTGGTGGGAACTTGGAAGTAGGGTGATCCCTGGGGGGGGTGTTAACCACCCCCAGGGATCATACAGTATACTTACCGGCGGCTGCTGGGACGACCGCTGGTGCTGGTGCTGGCTCTGGGTTGCCGGTGGCGGCCCGGAGCTGCAGTGGGACACTCAGGGGAATTTTTTTGTTTAAAACCAGGCTGGGTAGGGTGGGTGGGGGGGTGTCCCCCCTTCCACCCATGCAGCCTGGGAGGGGGAGGGGGAGGGGGGAGGAATGTTGTTATTCCATTGATTTCAATGAGGACAGTGCCTCATTGAAATCAATGGAATAAATCCGGTACCGGTATACCAGATTTAATCTGGGAATCCGGTTTTTTGGAAACCGGAATCCGGTAAATCCGGTACCCAGTAATTGCGCTGGGGTCCCGGCCCTACTGGTGAGTGATTCAGACTGCTTGGAATGCACTGCTGGTATCAAATCTTCCTTACTTCGGTCACTAAAGGCAAACATCTCACTAACATTACATGTATGACCAGGAAATTGTTAATATATTGCTATCCCTAGAAGGATTAATTAATACTGAAGAATCTTTAAAGAAAGAGATGCTTATATACTCAGCTTTACTGCTACCAGGTTTTCTTACACATACCTAACTCCACTCACAGAAAATACTTTTCTCAAACAAGATACTCTTATGATGAAACATACAGAGCTCCTCCTCTTCCCAGCACTTAACTGTACAAGTCAAACTTCAGGAAAGTATCTTTCATATGCTGAAATGGCTAATACGAGCATGTTGCCTTTGCAAGGATGACCTTAGGTAGAGTTGGTTTGAAGAAATGAATGCACCTCAGCATTATTGAACATGCTAGATGGCATTCACATACAATATCAATTAGTAAAGAGATGTCTTAAGTAAGGAGAATGGGATTTTTTTTTCTAAAAAAAGCACCTAAACAAACTAGGAAGACAAGTCCTCACCACAAGTGAGGAGCTTTTGTAAATCCCATCCAGAAACCCTAAAACCACCCTTAATGGAAGTTGGACACCTAACCATTTCTGTCTTTCAAGATCTCCCCTAGCATTTATAGGTAATATTCTGTGATCAGAGCTTTATAAAAAGGAACATACACACTGTTAAATATTGGAGAATGAGGATGGGGGAAGGTGTTTAATAGGGCCAGGACCCCAGCGCAATTACCGGGTACCGGATTCCGGTTTCCAAAAAACTGGATTCCCGGATTAAATACCGGATTAAGTATACCGGTCCTTCCTCCAACCCCATTTCTCCTACCCTCCACTTGTCAGCCCCACCCCTTTTTACTTTTGCAGAGAGTGGAAAGAATGTCCATGATACCTGAAAAGCCAACAAAAGGGAAGGCCCCAGCCAAATCACAGCACTGAGGAAGGCCCACAATATGTCCCCTCCATCCCCTAGATGAACCAGCAATGGTGGGAAATCCAGCTCTTTCCTTGGAAGGGGGAACTGAAGCCATCCTCCTGTCTTTGCAGGAGAGGCTGGTGGACTGCAAGGGCCTCATGAGGCAAATGACAACGATCAGGGCCTGTGTAGGGAAGCCCACACCTAATGTGATCAGGGCTAGGAACAGAGCCCCATGGGGATGGGAAGGTCCAAGGAGGGGTCTTAGGCCGCTTTTAGACGAGCGGCGCTCCGTTTCGCGTCGGCGGCGTGCATATTTTGAAACCTCCGCCTGGTCTAATTAGACGAGACGGAAGTAGCTTAATATGCGCATATTACGGCAGAGGCGCATTTTTTAAGTGCGTGAATTAAATACCTCATAATCGAGGTATTTAATTCATGCACTTAAAAAATGCGCCTCCACCGTAATATGCGCATATTAAGCCACTTCTGTCTCATCTAATTAGACCAGGTGGAGGCTTCAAAATATGCGCGCTGCCGACGCGAAACGGAGTGCCGCTCGTCTAAAAAGGGCCTTAGTCACAACCAACACCTACCTTCCCACCAACCTCTGTTCCCTCAGCTCAGCGTCACACCAACTCATTCTCACACCAACTCTCACTCTCATCAACTTTGGATCACACAACCCCACTCTCACATGAACTCAGTCACACAAACACACACACTCAGTCACACCAACAGCACCGCTGAATGCGTGGTCCAAGAACCAAGGCCAGTCCCTCTGCTGATCACAGGCATGGACTTGCAGTCCTGCCAGGGTTTAAATACTCTGTTATAGAGAGGCAGCACCTGTGGCTGTAGAGCCACGTGACATTCCCTGTCAGCAGGAAGTGAGGACAGAAGAATAGCCAGTCCTTTCTACCCAAGGGTGGGACAGGACCTCACTGTCAGCAGTTGTGGGTCTGTCCAGAGGCAGTCCCCCCTTCTAACTGGTGAGTATCCCGATGTTTCAGTTCCAGTTGGGGAGCACCTTCTGCAGGCCACCGGGGAGAGGATTTGGAGGGGGGAATATGTTGACATATTTGCCCTCCTATTTAGCCAACGATCCCCATGATCAGGACAAGTCAAAGGAGAAAGACAGGTTTAAACAGCCCAAGGTGGATTGTAACTGGTCCAACCGGATGGTTGTGTATTCCATCTTCCAGGGCGTGATGCTCCAGGCCTTTCCAAAAAAGACCTTAGACCTAGTAAAATACGCCAACACAGTGCAACGAGCATATGGCTCTGGCCTACTGGGGGCGGGGCTCAGGTATGATAAGGCATTCAGACATTGAACTGCCATCCCACTGGGTTTGTTCTGGGCTGTGCATGCCCATGACTTGTGGATTGATTGCAGATATTTTCACTCTTGCACCCAGTATGGTGGCCCCCATCCTGCTTCCAGCTGCTTTAAATTTAAGCAATTTGGATCCAGATCTAAGCAAAATCTACCAGGCCAAGGGAAAGGCCCCCACTTGAGTGCAGGAGGAGCTGGGAAGGGCCCCAACGCCAGTTTGGCCTGGCATGTTAGAATTGGCACTGAAGGGCCATCCCAATCTGTCAGAAGTGGTTTACGTAGTGCAAGGCTTTTAGTGCAAGGCTTTTCAGAAGGGTTTAGAATTCCTTTCTTGGACATGTGGCAACACAAAGTAGCTAGTAACTTAAAATCGGCAATAGGGATTAGTGGTGGGACCCCGGGCCCATTACTGGCTACCGGATTTACCGGTTACCAGTTCTACGAAAACCGGATTCCCGGATTAAATCCGGTATGCCGGTACCGGATTTATTTCATTGGTTTCAATGGGGCGCTGTGTCCCCATTGAAACCAATGAAATAAATTA
>QEPC01002815.1:252974-279959 GCA_003113815.1 Sphenodon punctatus
TTGCTGGGGCTTTAAGTTTTTTTACATTGCAGCCATTTTTAAATGGCTGCAATGTAAAAAAATCCGGTACCCCTGAATCCGGTACCCGGTCCGGATTACCGGGTCGAATCCGATAATGCCGGTACGCCCGGTACCGGCATTATCGGATACCGGATTCTACCAGTTTCCCACCCCTAATAGGGATGGAGCAAGTGATTTGTGCCAATCTCAAAAAAGAAACAAACAATGGCCGGGTTGCTGGACAATTCTCCTCCCAGCTGCTCCCTGCCACTTCTGCTACCCTTGATAACAATCCAAAGACTTCATCTGGTGCAGGATGCGGCAGTCCGCTTCCTGATGGGGACAGTACACCAGGAGCACATTTCACCGGTGCTCCGTTTTCTCCACTGGCTGCCTATAATCTTCTGGGTTTGCTTCAAGGTGTTGGTTTTAACCTTTAAAGCCCTACACAGCCTGGACCCTGTCTATCTGTGGGAAAGGTTAACCCCTCATGTTCTTGATCAGTCCCTGCGGCCCTCCTGGGGCACCCTGTTGGAGGTCCCCTGGGTTTCTCGGGGGTAGGGGGCACATTTCAAAGGGCATTCTCGGTGGCTGCACTATGACTCTAGAAGTCCCTCCTGGGTCTCTTGGGACCTCTCCTTATTTTTCAGTTGGTGTAAGACCTGGCTGTTTTGCCAGACCTTCTGTGAGAGGGATGGGGGGGGGGGGGAAGTGTTTAAGATGGGTTGTTTTAATTGAGCATTTATTGTTTATTTTATCTTGGATTTTATATTTTATGGTTAATTATGTTTGTTGTACACTGCCCTGAGTCACCATTTGTGAATAGGGTAGTATAAAAATGTTGATAAAATAAATAATTTGCATGTTTCACCATTGGAGGTTGTCCTGAAGAAGGCACATGGGGAATTCTGTCTTATCCAATACTTCTCTTACCCAAGGAGTAGTTTGGTTAATGACATGATTCCTCATTAGCTTTGCTCTGTCTGCTATGCATAATTTTGCTCTGCGGTTGAGATGATTAAGTATTGTGGGCCAGGGGCCCTCTTAGCAAAGTGTGATGTAAAGCCTGTGTTCTGTCTGCTCCTAGTGCACCCCAAGAACTTGTTAGACTTCCACTTTCAGGAAGTCTATTACTTCAACAAGGCCATGCCAATAGGTTGCTCCATATTGTGCTTGGCCTTTGAAAGGATCATTGGTTGCGTGGGTGGCCCAGCAACAGGTGAGATCCCAACAAGTCACAAAATACCTCAACTTCCTCTTTGTAGGGAAGGTGAGTACCATCAAATGCGCCCAGTTGCTGGCTACCATTCAGGAAGTGGCAGTCGAGCTGGGCGTTCCCCTCATTCTGGAATAGATGGAGGTCCCCACCTATAATAATCATCCGATACCTGGGGATTGAGGTAGATATGGTTCACACCGTGTCCTGCCTTCTAGAGAGAAGCTAATGGCCTTGTGGGAGGGCATTTATAATTGCCTGGAAGACAATAAGGTGACGGTGAAGCAGCTGCAGGTCCTTCTTGGAAGTCTTAACTTTACTTGGCGAGTAGTGGCCCTGGGAAGGGCATTTCTCTCTTGGTTGTACCGTACGCCAATGCATCCAATAACCTGCTCCCCCACTACTATGTTAGGGTAATGTGAGGCCTGAAGGACGACCTGGAAACCTGGGTTACCTTTTTGGCCAGCTATAATGGGGTCAGTTTCTGGCACCACCAACTACTGTTGAAAGCGGAGTTGCAGGTTCACTCTGATGCGACAGGGGGTTGTGACTTTGGTGTGCATTTTAGAGATAGGTGGTGTGCTGCATCATGGTCAGATGATTGTGTTGAACAAGGCCTGACCAAGGACCTCATTTTCCTTGAATTTTGTCCAACAGTCCTAGCTGTCCACCTTTGGATGAAGGAATTAAGTAAGCACTCAGTTCTTTTCTGATATAATAATCTGGCAGTGGTGCAGGTCATTAATTCCCTTTCTTCAAAAGTCCCCAGACTTATGAAGCTAGTGATGACAAGGGCATTCGTATTGGCTTGCTTGAGTAACAATATGATTTTCATTTCTAAGTATGTGCTGGGAGTTAACAACGGCACAGCCGAGACGATGCCCTTTCATGCTTCCAGATGGAGTGCTTTTGTCTGCTAGCACTGGGAACCAGAAGAACACCAGAAGCCATGCTGCCAGTGCTGTAGACCCTTGGATCATAAACTCTTTCAGACTGTCCAGGGATCCCTGTCAGACCAGAGTAGAGTTGCTTATCTCAGGGCATTCAGGGAATTTCAGGTCCAGAGAGTGTGGGAAATTGGCGTCCCTATCCCAGAGGCTGAAACACTACAGTTTACATTGTTATTGTGATGCAATGGTGCAGCCATTGGCACAATTGCTGGTAAGCTTTCTTCCCTGAGTTATATGAGTAGTTTAGCAGGTCACCCAAAATCCTGAGGGAAGTTTTTTTCACTAGAAGATTAATAGAGAGTTGGTATAGGCAGCAAGGGAGGGCAGAGGATACCTGGGGCCACATCACCCACCCCACCCCCTTAGCCGGTATTGGTAGACTGTTAATCAAAGTTTGATTTGATGGTTAGGAAGCAAGGCTGTTTGCCACCACATTTAAACTTTCCATTTTGGGGACATTTTGCATGAGCGAACTTGTTGCCACGTCAGTAAGGGATACATTCGAATGGGTGTTAGCTATCGAGGACTAGTGCTGAAACTCGGTCCTCGGTTTTCCTTGGAAAACATTGAGGACTGAGGTACTCAACCCCATTTTCTGAGTTCCAAAGTTTTGAGGAATGGCCCCAGAAACTTTGGAACTCAGAAAATCCCTGGCTGGGTGCAGGAAGGGGGCCAGATGCCAGCGGTAGGCCCCTGCTCCCTGCCCTCCCTGGGCATGGAGAGAATAAGACAGCAGGGCCAGGGAAGAGATGGGGAGCTAGCAGGGTTTCAGGGTGGGATGCTTAAGGGGATGGGGGCCTAGCAGACATGAGTGGTAGAGTATTCACCATTCTGGAGGGGCTCCAGTGATGTGTGGCTTCCTCCAGGCCAGGTAAATCTGAAAAAAAAAAAAAAAGCTGGGTATGTTCAGAAGCCCAAAGTGCCCCTTCTTACTATGCTCAGACCTTTCCAGGATGGGCCTGGCAGAATTTTAAGAGTTAAGTGTTTCAATAGCTATTTGTGCCGGCCAATAAAAACAAGATCAGAATCTGATTTTGAGAATGTGCTGCACAAGCTTTATTTGTAGATCAGAAAGAAGCAAGAGAAGGTCACACACACACACACACACACACACACACACACACACACACACAGAGTCCTTTGCAAGTCACCCATAAAGTTGATCAAATTTTTTTTCTTAATTTGGGAATCTATTTTCCAGTTATAGACTGTGCTATAATTTGTTTTCCACTAATCTGAGGGGTTTGTAGTCCAGAAAGAAATTTGCCATGCAGCCACAGAAAATACCACCCAGAGACTAATGGAGTGTCAAAAAGTTTAATTAGATACTGAGGTAGGAGTTATAGGCATCATTATGTGCAAACAGCACAGCCTGTAACTTAGAAAATCCCCACATACTTTAGGACTTGTTATATTTAGGGCACATTCAAATGCCAGTTAGGTTTTGGTTTGGTGTGTGTGTGTGTGTTTTTTTTCAAAGTTGCATTTGCTAAAGAAGTTATGCTTCTACAAAGACAAGCACAGATGAAATTAGGAATATGTCCATATAAAACAAGAAAAGGCCAAAAACTTCACCAAAATTCACACCCATCTTGAAGAGAAAAAAATTACATTTAAATGAAATTCAGTTAATTTAGTGACTCCTGCTTTCCTATCTACAGCTGACTCTGCACTTGTTGGTTGGCTGGCCGGGAAAGGGGGTGGCTGTTTGTATGGTCTGCTGCTTGGGTTGCTTGGACACCTCCTACACCTGTGTTTCTGCTTTGCTCCACCTCCCAGGTAACTACCATAAGAGAGTGCTGCTGCCTAGTGGGTGGCGCAGACCCAAAGGGTGAAGATCTGTTGGCAGGCCATTCACAGGAGGTTGTGGTGGTGGCAACCGGAGATAAATATCTACATCCTTGCTCCCTTCTTCCAGTGCCAGAGGGAGAGGGGGTAGGGCAGGAATCCTTGCAGAGGCTTCCAGTGGGGCTGGCCCCTACAAGGGTTGAACATAGGGCTGTGGTAGTGTGTTGGGCGTAGGAGGCTGTTCTTATCATCGTCATTGCCTCTGTCTATGCTGCTGCTTGCCTGGGCCCCCAGAGACCCCAGGGGCAGAATGACCTGCCCCCCCTTCCTTCAGGGAGTATGAAGGCAGGGTCGTCCAGGACTTCTAGCCTAGGAGGGCTTTCCGCAGGTGTGTACCCGGGGCACGTGCCAATGGCATGGCCCTCTGGTGGGGCATGAGGAGGGGTTGAGGGTTTGTTTGATTGGAAGGGGTTACTTGGAGTTGGTGGTTGGGAGGTAGGAGACAACTGGAGGGTTGGGAAATGGCTATGGAACCTGGGTTTTCAACCTCTGAGGGAAATGGGAATTGGGTTGGGGGGATGATCCTGGAATGGACCACTTGGTGGCAGCACGTGGTGGGGACTGGGAGGATGCTTCTGTGGGGATTGGGGAGGGAAGGGGGAGGGTCTCTCATGGGGTCCAGACACAGAAGCCTATGGCTGGGACTGGGTTGGAGCAGATGGGGGTTGGGGGGACAGACATAGGGGTCATTGTAGGGTGGAGGAGATATGGTCCTGGGGGGTGACTGAATGGCTTGGCCCAGAGACCGAGGTGTTTGGTGCCTGTCCCCAGGGCTGCCCCCCCCCTCAGGTGTGGGGATGGATCAAGGTCTGAGGCCCCTTGGGCCGGTGCTGCTGTTGAATGTGATGCCTGTTGTCAATAAAATGTCAGTGATCCGGGATATGATCCTGGATCACATTGTAGACCTCACGTGTTTCATGGAGACCTGGCTGAACGGTGAGGCAGGTCCAATTTTGGCAGACCTTGTTCTGGCAGGTTACTCCATGCAACACCAGCCCCGACTTGGGGGATGGGGGGGCAGTATAGCTATGTTTTTTAAGGAGTCTTGGATTGCCAAGAGGTATCCGGGGCAGTTAATCCCAGGGATCGAGGCCCTTCACCTTGTGTTTGAGTTGACCAGGGACAGAATTGGAGTGGTGCTGGTGTATTGTGCTCCATCCTGCCCGGCAGCATCCCTCTCCACTCTAGCAGAACTGGTGTTGGTGGTGGTGTTGCACTCCCCGAGGACTGTGGTCTTGGGGGATCTCAACATTCACACTGGCACTGGCCTTGTCGGGGCGGAGTGTGACTTCATGGCCACCATGGCAACCATGGGCCTGTCCCAGATGGTTAGCAGCCCCACATGTGAAGAGGGGCATATGCGTGACCTGTTGTTCTGCTCCTGGCCTTGAGGTAGGTGATCCGGTAGTGGGGAAAGTTGGTTCTATGCCCTTGTCATGGACAGATCATCACCTCCTGAAGACCACATTTCTAGTGCATGGTAGCCCCTGGAAAGGAGTGGGACCTATTAGGTTGGTCTGCCTCCGGAGGCTGATGGAACCACAGTGGTTCCAGGAAGCCCTGTGAGAAGTGTCCTTAGACCTTGAAGGCCGCTGGGTTGATGATCTTGTTCAAGCTTGGAACATCTTGCTGGGTGGGGTAATTAATTGAGTGTCTCCCAGGTGTCTGCTCCCGCCACTTCATCACCGTAGAGCTCCTTGATTTACTGAGGAGCTGCGGTGTTTGAAGCAGGAAAGGCAGTGGTTAGAGTGATGCTGGCATCGTTCTCAGATGAATTTGATCGGCTGCAGCATCGGACCCATTTGTGGTCCTGTGCTGTGGCCATGAGAATGGCAAAGAAGGAATTCTTTGCCGCCCTCATAGCTGCTGTGAAGTCGCGTCCAGAAGAGCTTTTCCGGGCGGTGAGGGGACTGGTCAGTCTAGCCTCCCTCCACCTGGAGGGGGAGGTTTCCCTAGCCCACTGTGAGGAGTTTGTAAACTACTTCGCAGATAAGATTGCTTGAATCCAGCATGATTTCGGGGCCGGGATTGATGCAGAAGAAGGAGAACCGAAGGTTATGGATGCCCCGTCTGTAGTGGTGGGACCCCGGGCCCATTACCGGCTACCGGATTTACCGGTTACCGGTTCTGCGAAAACCGGATTCCCGGATTAAATCCGGTATACCGGTACCGGATTTATTTCATTGGTTTCAATGGGGCGCTGTGTCCCCATTGAAACCAATGAAATAAATTAATTCCCTCCCCCTCCCCCTCCCAGGCTGCGCGGGTGGAAGGGGGGACACCCCCCACCCACCCTGCCCAGCCTGGATTTTTGTTTTAAAAAAGACCCAGAGGCGAGCCCACCCCCCAGCACCAGCGGCCGCGGCGTCCCCGCAGCCGCCGGTAAGTATGACCCGATCCCTGGGGGGGGTGTTTAACACCCCCCCCAGGGATCACCCCTACTAACGTTCAGTGCGCTTACCTTTGGGAGCTCCGGCGGCGGCGGGCGGTCCGGCGGCCTCAGCGCCGGCTGTGGCTGCCGGCGTCAGGACGCTCTAGGCCTTCCGGGGAACTTCCGGGTTTCCCCGGAAGGCCTAGAGCGTCCTGACGCCGGCAGCCACAGCCGGCGCTGAGGCCGCCGGACCGCCCGCCGCCGCCGGAGCTCCCAAAGGTAAGCGCACTGAACGTTAGTAGGGGTGATCCCTGGGGGGGGGGGGGTGTTAAACACCCCCCCCCCCCCAGGGATCGGGTCATACTTACCGGCGGCTGCGGGGACGCCGCGGCCGCTGGTGCTGGGGGGTGGGCTCGCCTCGCCTCGCCTCTGGGTCTTTCTTTGTTCTTTTTGAACACAAAAATCCAGGCTGGGCAGGGTGGGTGGGGGGTGTCCCCCCTTCCACCCGCGCAGCCTGGACTCGGGGAGGGTTTTTTTTAAAAAAACTTTTTTGCTGGGGCTTTAAGTTTTTTTACATTGCAGCCATTTTTAAATGGCTGCAATGTAAAAAAAATCCAGTACCCGGTCCGGATTACCGGGTCGAATCCGATAATGCTGGTACGCCCGGTACCAGCATTATCGGATACCGGATTTTACCGGTTTCCCGCCCCTACCCGTCTGGTCTATTTTTGTGGGATCAGTTTCAGGAAGTGATGCCGGACAATCCTGAGGGGGTTCTGGGGTCTGTTAGGGCTACTTTTTGTGAACAAGATCCATGCCCATCCTGGTTGGTGAAAGCCTCCAGGGAGACTTTGGGTCCGGTGCTGGCAGGAGTGATCAATTCCTCCCTTCGAGAGGGCAGGTTGCCAGACTGCCTCAAAGAGTCTGTGGTGCATCCCTTGCTCAAAAAAAATCATTGGATGTTGATTCCCCCACCAGCTACCGACCTGTCTTTAAGCTTCCCTTTTTAGGGAAGGTTATTGAACGGGTGGTGGCCCAGCAGCTCCAGGGCCATCTGGATAGCATCGGTTTTCTGGATCCTTTTCAATCAGGTTTTCGTCCAGGATATGGCACCGAGACTGCGTTGGCGGCATTGGTAGATGACCTCCGCCGAGAGATGGATTTAGGACTTTCAACACTCTTGGTCCTACTAGATCTCTCGGCAGCATTTGATACGGTGGATCACGGGTTGCTTTTGAGATGGTTACGGATCCTGTGTGTGTGTGGACGGGACTGTCTTAGGATGGCTCTGGTCATTCCTCTCAGGAAGAAGCCAGCGGATAGTGCTGCAGGAAGAAACATCTGGCCCCCAGGATCTCACTTGTGGCATACCGCAAGATCTGATTCTGTTTCCGCTTTTATTTAATATCTGTATGCAACCTCTGGGTGAGGTCGTGAGATGGTTTGTTGTGTGTTGCCACCAGTACGCTAATGATACCCAACTTTATCTCTCTTTTTCGACAAACCCAGGTCCTGCAGTCTCGGTGATTTCCCAGTGCTTGCTAGCAGTGAGTGACTGGATGAGGCAGAGCAGACTGAAGCTGAATCCTGATAATATGGAGGTGATGTTGGTGGGTAGGGCAGCAGAGGTGATGGGTCCCCTTGTGCAGGGGATCTGCCCCCCGCTGCCACTTTAGGTATGGAGTTTGTGGGTTACCTTGGACCCTGGCCTCTGCCTGAATTGTCAGGTGGAGGTGGTGGCAAAGGGAGCCTTCCACCAATTACATCTTGTGCGGAGGATCCAGCCATATGTTTCAAGTTCTGACCTGGCCACCCTCATCCATGAATTCATCACCTCAAGGCTGGATTACTGCAATGCACTCAACGTGGGACTGCCCTTGGTGACGACTCAGAGGCTGCAGCTGGTGCAGAAAGCAGAAGTCCATCTCCTGATGGGGATGGGTCATAGGGAGCACATTACACCTGTGCTCCAGGCTCTGCAGTGGCTGCCTATAGCGTTCCAGGACCGATTTCAGGTGCTGGTTTTGACCTTTAAAGCTCTACATGGTCTGGGTTCCTCCTCTCTGAGAGGCCGCCTCACTCCCCAGGCCATGGGGCGACCTCTGTGGTCTGCCAGGGACGCCTTCCTGGAGGTCCCCCAGGCAAACGGGGAGTCAGATTGGAGAGGGTGTTCTCGGTGGCCGCACCACAGCTGTGAAACTTCCTCCCAAAGGAAGCTCACCTTGATCCCAGCCTGTTGGCCTTTCATCGGGCCTGTAAAACCTTGCTGTTTGTCCAGGCCTTTGGGGGAAGGGGAGAATGAGGGTGGGTGTAGGTTGTTTTTGTTTTTTTGCCAATGGTTTTACCTCTTTTTACTATTTTTATTGTTTTAGTAACCCATTCCTGTATTTTTAATTGTTTTAAATGTTTTGTAAGCTGTCCCAAGCTGCTGTAAGGCTGGAGGGAGCAGGGCAGAAGTCTTTAAATAAATAAAAATAAATAAATAAATAAATACTCCTCCCTGTCTTTGAGGACGGAGGTATGGCAAGGCAGATGCTGAAGGAGGGGGACAGCTTTGGGTGAAAGGAGAAAGAAAAATGAACTTTTGTGCTGTTAGGCACAAGCACCCCTTTCCTGTAGTGAGATCACCCCACCCACCCCCCTTTCTGGGTGCTGCCATTACAGTGTACACAAGTTAATGGGGGTGGATTGCAGACCTTGGTGGTGGCAGAGACTTAGGGTGTCTTTAGACATAACAAAGATCAGGTGTCAAAAACCCTAAGCACATGGTTGGCCATTGTGTGTAAGCACCATAACAATCCCCAAACCAATTTGGCCACCCGTTGAACATGCGATGTGAACACCATTGCATCACAAGGACAATTTGCATCTTCTGGCTGAACATGTGGCCAATGTTGTGTCTAATGCTAACACGTGGCGTGTTAGCAGGTACAACACGGGGAGAAAGGCAGCAGTGCTTGCGTGCTGAGATCAGGTGGTGAGCAAAACACCAATTTGCCCCAAGATGGGCTGTGTGTCTAAACAGCGCCACATGGTGAACACAGGGCCAAACCTGTGTTCATATCAAGGTCAAAACACACATTCAGACACCCGTTGATGTTATGTCTAAAGACACCCACAATAAGACAAGATAGGGTGGAGGGAAGCACTGCATAGTAGGGATGTGGAAAAAGAACCAAGTTCAGAAATTCGGTTTGGTTCGGTTTGAAAATTAAGTTGGGTTCAAAAGTTTGGTTCGGCTGACCGAACTATTTGAGTTCAGTCAAATTATGAACTTCCGAACTGAGTTCGTGCATTTAAAACTGGTCTTTTTTGGCCTTCTGAACTGGTTCGGATTTGACTGAACAGTTCGGTCAAATTCGAGTTCGGTTCAAAAGTTTGATTCGGTCGACCAAACTATTTGAGTTTGGTCCGAATTCTGAACTTCCGAACTGCGTTCGTACATCCCTACTGTATAGCTAACCTCAGCTGGGCTGCCACTGGCACACTGCTTATTATGCTCCATCCTAATCACATTCTCTTTCCTTGCAGCGTGCCATTGTGGATGAGGCATGCTGTCTTAGGGTGTACATTGGGGTTAATGTAGCCAGTTGGACCCACAGAAATGGCCTCTGCATTCCTGGGAGAGCAGCGGGAAAGCAGACTAGCAGTGCAGCATCATGCACAGCACACAGCAAGCAGAAACAAACCATTGCAATTAATTCAAGTTTGTTTAACAAAGAAAGCCACAACCAGAACACATGCAAAGTGCAGAAAGAAACAAGTTCTAAAATGCACACCATAAATGCAGCATGGGGTTTCCTAGGAACCCAACCCTACTGCACCGTTCTTCTCAGGGTAAAAGCCAGCTGCTGCAGCTAGCGTGGGTGGTTTGGTGGAAGAGTGGGGGACAAAATTCAAAGTTGCTAATGCAGGTATTTCCTCATTCCAAAACATTAATGCCACACAAGAATGTATGCAAAACCAGCAAACTAAGTGTTCTTAGTCACCAAACATATATCCAAAAATATATCCAAAGATGTACTTTAAAATAACCAAACCACCAAAATACTCTAGAGCCCTAAGCAACAAATAATAATAAATCCCAAAATATTTAAAATAACCAAACAACCAAAATAACCCCAAAACCTATTCCCCCCCCCCAAAAATAAAATATAAAAATATATTAGTCAGGGAAGGGGAACAAGTAAAAGGGGCTGAGCCATAAAGACAGATCAACAAAGGGAAAGGGGGGATGAATAAAAAAACAAACAAAAAAACCCATTAAAATAATTTTAAACACTATTACTCACCCCAAAGAGGAGGAATTCAGTCTGTCCCTCCAGGGAGTTGCAGCAGCTTTGTTTCTTGCTTTCCTCCATGTTTCCCTTCTCAGGTGCTCCTCTCTCTCTGTACCCCTCTCCCCCTACTAAAGTCCAGAGGCTACTCTGCCTTTACCAGAGGGGAGGGGGCAGAGAGAGTTCCTCTCCTGAGGAGGAAAAACTGCTTTCAGAGCACCTGGAAAAGACCAGAAGGTTGCTACCTTGTAAACAAGATTCTTCGAGATGGCTCCGATCATTCTCACAAATGGGTTTGCACTTGCACGCCCTTCTCTTACTGGCATATACCAAGCTCATATTTAAATTTTTCCATGACATATACAAGCCCCCACACTATATAAGGTACCTTCCCACCTAAACCCAACAGTTCCTTCCAACCCACAAGACATAGAAGAAAATTCCATGTGGGGACAGAAGGGTGGGCATTTGTGAGAATGGTCGGAGCCATCTCGAAGAACCTTGTTTACAAGGTAGCAACCTTCTGTTCTTCTTCGAGTGGCTCCTCCCATTCTCACATATGGGAGAGTACCAAGCCTAGAGACAGGGGGTGGGGGAATTTTCATGTATGAAGCAGACTCAAGGTGAAGTGTAAACAAATATATTTATGTAGAATAAACAAGATTAGAAACAAATGTTACAAGTCTAACATTGCAAATAAGATAACAAATGGTAAGTAAGTACCTGGAGTGATACATACCTGACAAATTCATTATACCTTAAGGAAGGAGTTCAAGATAGAGAGTCCAACTGATTGTTGTGTTTGATCACCGAGGTGTAGGTCATAGTGCCTTATAAAGGTATGCAGGGAGGTCCATGTATATCTCCTGCATATCTCTTGAGGAGACACATTAGAGAAGGCTTCTGTGGAGGCTCCCACAGCTCTTAAGGAGTGGGCTCAGAGGTTGGGGGGGGGGAGTCCTGAGTGCTGATAAGCTAGGGTAATAAGCTGGACCAGCCATTTTGAAATAGTCTGGGAAGAGACTTTGTTCCCTAGAAAGTTAAGGGAAGGGGAAACAAAGAGGAAGTCCAAATGTCTGCAGGATTCTGTCTTGTTCAGATAGAGGATGACAGCTCTTTTTACATCTAGGGTATGGGCAGAGCTGTGGTGTCAGAGTCATGTGGAGGAGGGAAGAACACCGGTAGAATAATCTTTTGCAAAAGATGAAATGGAGAGACACATTTAGGAATAAAGGAAGGATGGCAGGAGATTTCTATCCTATCGGGAAAGGTCTGCAAATAGGGAGATTTGGAGGAAATGGCTGCTATCTCGCTGACCCTTCTGAGCGAGGTAATTGCTACTAGAAAACATGTCTTTAGAATCCAGTGTACTAGGTCAGCATCTTGGAAAGGTTCAAAGGGAGGACCTGTCAGGAAGTTGAGAACAAGGGGAAGATCCCATTGGGAAACAGGAGTCCTATATGGGGGGAAACTGTTAATGAGCCCCTTAAGGAATCGCTTGACTAGAGGGTGAGCGAATAAAGATTGATTACTGTCAAGCATCAAATGTCTGGGTAAGACTGGGTAAGGTGGACTCTAATAGAGGAAATGGCTAGCCCCCCTTCAGCCAAATGGAGCAAATATTGAAGGATAATAGGTATGGATAGGTGATCTGGAGATAGTTGCCTACTTGTTAACCAAAAGGAAAACCTTTTCCACTTAGATGCATATGACTTCTTGGTAGAAGGCTTAATTTCGCTCTGCAAGATAAGGGTAACTCTATCCTGCAGACAGGTTAGTGGGTCTGAACCCTGAAATCCCACAGATTCAGGCTGTGAAGATTTGGGTGGAAGACCTGTCCTTGGTAAAGAATCAGGAAGTTGTGAGATAGAGGGAGGGGGATTGATGCCTGGGCCAGAGAAAGGAGTTCGCTGAACCAAGGCTGTCTGGGCCAATACGGGGCGACTAAAATCAGATTGACTCCCTGGGTTTGGGCCTTGCAGAGGACCTTTTGAATTAGGGGAATCGGAGGGAAGGCATAACACAGTTGGGGATGCCAAGGTGTTAGGAAGGCATTCCCCAGAGAGGACGGGTCGTGGGCCCCCCTGGTGCAAAAGCGTCTGCATTTGGAATTGTCTGCTGACGCAAACAGGTCCAGACTGGGGGTTCCCAAGAGGTTTGTCAGGGATGTATACACTAGATGGTGAAGTTGCCACTTGTGGTTTTCGAGGATGAGCCTGCTAAGCAGATCCGTCCTTGTATTTAGAGAACCCGTTAGATGGGTTGCAATTAGAAACATGCTGTTGTGTCTTACAAACTGCCAAATTCGAAGGACTAGGAGACAAAGGTCGGGCGATCTGGTACCCCCCTGCTTGTTGATGTACCAGACCGCCGACATGCTGTCGGTAGTTATGCTCACGACTGATTCCTGCAGCAGATGTCAAAATGCTCTCAATGAATAGAGAATAGCCGTGGTCTCTAAGACATTTATGTGGATCTTCCTCTGGGAGGCAGTCCACCTCCCTGCCATGCTGAAGTCCTGCAGATGTGCTCCCCATCCTGTAGAGGAAGCATCGGTGGTGAGAACATTAGAGGGGACAGGTGTATCGAAGGGCATGCCCTGTAAAACAAAATCCCTATTTGACCAGCACCTAAGAGAATCCACAACAGAACATGTAATACGTAACTTCTTGTTGGGAGGGTCAGAGAGGGGATTAAACAAATTAAGAAACCACAACTGAAGGGTTCGCATGTGGAATCTAGCGAAGGGGGTCGTGGCAGTAGTAGATGCCATGAGACCCAGAAGTCTCTGAAAAACTTTAGCTGATTGAGACCTGTGAATTGAAACAGTCTTAACTAGGAAGGAGATATCCAGAAAACAGTCTAGAGGGGTAAAGAGCATTCCTGCTGAGGAATCTAATATTGCTCCAATGTATGAAACTCTCTGGGTGGGGATGAGAGTAGATTTCTGTAAATTAACCGACAAGCGAGGCCACCAGGGGGCGTCGCTGGGAATAGCTGTGCCTGGTTACAGCTCCAGTGAGGCCTATACCTAAAACGATCACAGAAAGCTACAAAACTAAATCTTCCCTTCAACAAGGGGTAGCCATTGAAATCTAAACTTCGGAGGCACAAGAGGATGCAAAAAAAACTTCTTAAAAGGGAAAAAAGCTGATTTCCCAGCGTCCTTCTCCTGAGGCCTGCTCGGCTGAAACTCCCACCCTGAAGGACAAAATGGCTGCTGCTGCTGCTGAACCAAGAATAAAAGCTCTTCAGGTCGAACTGCGAATGTGCGAATAAGCGAGAGCAGCCAGAAGCGAGCGCTCCTCCAAGCCTCATAAGAAAACGGCCCCAAACCGTGCAATTACTCAACAAATTATTATTTTTTAAAGTGAGTAGAAATAATGCCAGCAAAGCCTAGGGAAGAAAGAGGAAAAAAAAAAGTCAAAGGAGTGAGAGAAACTCAAATGGAGCGATATGTGAAACTGCGCCAAGGGGAAAAGAGCGGGGAGGAGGCCCGGGCTGCAGAACGCTCTAAAATAGCGCCCGCAATAACCGCGGGAGTAAATGAGGCCACAGAAGGGGAGGATTCCCCAGAAGAGACTGAAATGGAAAAGGAGGTTAATGAGGGGGGCCCAATCATGAGGCTGCTTTTAGAACTAAAGACAGACTTTAAAAAAGATATGGAGAAATTGAGAGCCTCAGTGGAGGCAGGGAACAAAAAACTGGAGGGGCTGGTGCAGAGATTAATCACTGCAGAGGAGAGGATCTCTTCCATAGAAGACCATGCGGTCAGTACTGAGGAGCAAATGACAACGCTCCAAGAGAAAGTACACTTGCTCACACAAAAAACAGAAGACCTAGAAAATAGGTCCAGGAGAGACAATTTGAGATTCGTGGGCTTCCCAGAAGGGATTGAAAAAGGTGAAATCAAAGATCTGCTTTGGGAGTTCCTGAGAGATCAGTTCCCAGAAAATCAAAAAATCCAGAAACCTGAAATTATCAGAGCCCACAGAACGGGGAGAATGCCTAACAAGAATTTTCCAAAGCCAAGAACAATTATTGTCAAGTTTGCTAGCTTCACTGCAAAGGAAGAGATCCTAAAAGAAGCGCGTAGGAAGAAAGATCTGAAATACAGGGATGAGTGCATTAAAGTATTTCCAGACTACGCAATGGAGACCATGAACAAAAGAAGAAAATGGACCAAATATTTCACAGTGTTAAACGAGAGAGGATGGAAACCAGTATTGAAATTCCCAGCAAGGATGGTAGTGAACATAAATGGGAAATTTAAGGTCTTCATGGAGACAGAGGAGCTGGAAGCTTTTCTGCACCTTGCATCAAAAGACAGTAACTGAGAATCAAAGTTAAAGAACAAACTATATCAGTTAAGGTTTGGGGCCAAAATATTAAAATATTAATAGGAGTCAAGGGGGCTTAATACAGACCTCCAGACAGAGACTCCTAACAAGGGGGAGGCTTGGAGGGGGGTAAGTCTCGCGAGGGTGAGAGAAAAGGTTTATGTTTTTGGTTAGGCAAAGTAACAAGATAAACATGTTAAGAATGTGGATGCGTAAGAAGGAGTGGGGGGAAGGAGAGGAGATGGTGGGGGGGATGTTTGGGGGAAGTTGGGTTAGGGAGGGAGAGGGAGGCCTTGATGTTGGGGAAAAGAGGCACAAGAGCTTAACTAAAGAAAGGGTAAGGAGGGCAAAGATAAAATGTAAGTGGGCAACTGAGAGTTGGCAGAGAAGGGAAAACAAGAGTCCAAGAAATATGAATAAAATCAATGAATGATATCAAAATGTTAACCCTCAATGTGAGAGGGCTCAATTCACCTCAAAAACGAAAAAGAGTTAGAGAACTTACAAAAGAATTTAGGATAGATATTTTAGGCTTGCAAGAGACACATTTGTTGGAAGGGGAAGTGCATAGATTTATGCACAAAAAAATGGGGCAGGTTGTTGCATCGTGTGCCAAGAGGAAAAAAGCAGGAGTACTGTTTGTTATACAGAACTCGTGTGACTTTAAAATAAGCAATATAGTAAAGGATGAAGAGGGAAGATTTTTACTAGTCTCAGGGTTACTCCAAAAGAGAGAAGTTACACTAGTTAATATGTATGGTCCAAATGTAGATCAGGTCAAATTTTATAAAACCTTCATTCCAATAATATTACAGAATAGGAAAGGAATATTAGTGATTATGGGGGATTTAAACACTCTTCTATCTAAATGGGACACCTCAAAGACAATACCTCTGAACAAAAGACAGCAGAACATAAAAGATTTATTTGAAGACGAGGGTTTGGTAGATACATGGAGACATCTTAATAAGCAGAGTAGGGAATATACTTTTTATTCCAATGTCCATAATTCTTACTCCAAGATAGATCACATACTAATATGCAAAAATGAGACTAAAATATGCAAAAAGACTTATATTGTACCAATAGTATTTTCAGACCACAATGCGTTGGGGATCAATGTAAAGCTAGAAGCCAAAACAACACGTGGGAAAGCCCAATGGAGGCTTGATAGATCTCTTCTTAAAAATAAAGACAGTAAAATTAAACTAGAGGGAGAAATTAAGGAATACTTCGAGTTAAATCAGGGGTCTGTAGAACTAGTTTCCACATTGTGGGAAGCAGCAAAAGCCACAATAAGGGGTAAGGCCATAGCACTTTCAGCTCAAATTAATAAAAAAAAAAAGGAAATACGAATGGAAACTTATGCAGAGCTCAAAAAATGGGATAAAATTAATAAAAATACCCCCTCTAAGCTGGCAGCAAATAAGCTCCAGAGAATAAAAGAAAGAATAAATGTCCTTGAATTAGAAAAAACCACAAAACAATTAAAGTGGATAAAATTTTATTATCATAATAACAGTAACAAAGCAGGCAGGGCTCTAGCCCAGTTAGTTAAAATACAACAACAGAAAGCCAATATTATCAACATTATTGGAGAGGATGGTGTGGAAGTGTCAAGCACGGATGAGATCCAGGACACTTTCGTGAGATTCTACAGGAATTTATATGCCTCTTCTAATCCAAAACCTGAAGAGATAAAAAAGTTTGTAGACGAATTAGGTTTTCCCAGATTTAATAGAGCACAATCCAACTTTTTAAATGACATCATAACAGAGGAAGAGGTGGCAAAGGTCATCAAAAATTTAAAAAGAAATAAGGCCAATGGGCCTGACGGCTTCCCTGCAGAATTTTACCAAACTTACAGCAAAATTCTAGTGCCACATCTTACTAGGGTATACAATGACATTCTACAAGTAGGGAAAATGCCACATACATTTTACGAGGCGCAAATAACATTAGTACCTAAGCCGGGAAGGCCCCAAAATCAATGTGGAAGCTATCGCCCAATTTCCCTGCTAAATAACGATTTTAAGATCTTCTCAAAAATTTTGGCAACCAGGTTAGCAGGAATTATAGGGGAAATCATTCACCCGGACCAAACAGGTTTCATTCCTAGAAGGCAAGGAGTAGATAACATCAGAAAAGTAGTGAACTTGGCATATGCGCAACAGGGGGAACCACAACCAACAAATTCGATAATAGTAGCAGCTGATGCAGAAAAAGCCTTTGATTTCTTAGAAATTAATTACCTATTTGAAGTACTAGAGAAGGTGGGAGTAGGAGGCAATTTTTTGAAATGGATTAAGGCAATATATGCTCAGCCCAGATCACAACTAAAAATTAATGGGGAATTGTCTGACACATTCGAAACGCAGAGGGGGACTCGTCAGGGATGCCCATTATCCCCACTACTGTTCAATATGGCAATAGAGGGGCTGGCAGTGGCAATACGCCAAAATAAAAAAATAAAGGGAATCAGGGTAGGTGAAAAAGAATACAAACTGGCACTATTTGCAGATGATTTAATTTTATTCCTAAGGGAACCGCAACAAACCCTCCCAGAGTTAATTCAGACTATAGAAAACTTCGGAAAAGTATCGGGCTGCAAAATAAATAAAGATAAATCACAAGCGCTGATATTTGCAAAGAACAAATTAGAGTTAGATGAAATTAAAAAGATTAGCCCATTCCCAGAAAAAATAAGGGGAATCAAGTATTTAGGAGTAACAATAACAAAAAACTGTAAAGACCTCTACAAAGCAAACTTTCCAGAAGTAATTGATAAAGCAAAAAAAGATTCTGAAACCTGGAAAAATTTAGAATGCTCTTGGTCAGGAAGAATCAATCTACTCAAAATGATACTCCTTCCCAAATTCATTTACAAATTTATGGCACTCCCAATAGTATTACCCAATACATTTTTCAAACAGGTGGATGAGTTAATCAGAGACTTGGTTTGGAGGGGGAAAAAGCCACGTATTAAAAAAGAAACCATGTTTATAGCAAAGGAAAAAGGGGGATTGAATACTCCAGATATCAAACTGTATCACAAAGCTGCAGTGCTCGGGGCAATACAATATTGGTACCAGGAACCTAGTAACCCTGGGTGGATAGCAATAGAAAAAGACCTGACAGATTCAGTAACTCTAGCAGAACACCTGGTAGACGAAGGGAAGTTAGCAAGTGAAAAAGCCAGAGGTCACCCGTTTGCTAAACAGCTGATCTCAGTCTGGTCAGGGATACTTAAAAAAATGGGGATAAAAAAACAGGCGTCACCATACTCACCGATCCAACGAATACATATGAGAGAATCACGGGTGGCCCATAAGTTGGTCCTAACACTAAAGGAAAAAGGGATAAAGAAAGCAGAGCAATTATTTGCTGGAAACAAATTTAAATCATTAAAAGATATAGAAAAAATAACGCAATCTAAGATTAGTGTGTTCCAATACTTACAATTGAAGAGTATCTTCTTAGACACAAACTGGGTAGATAGTTTCAGGAGAGAACCAAGTGAGTTAGAAAAAACGCTCTTTAGTCTCACAGGAAGCAGGGGTAAACTCTCCATGATCTACAGAGGTCTGAAAGAGCTGACATACCCACCCAAACATAATTACATACCAAAATGGGAAAACGACCTGAAAAAAGAACTTACAGAAAAGGACAGGGAGGTTATGTGGAAACACATGTATAAATGCTCAACAGCGTTAGGGGTGAGAGAGACACAAATAAAAGTGACAACTAGATTTTATTTAACCCCTGCGCAGCTTAAATATGGTGGAGATAGAAACGAAAAGGGGAGGTGTTGGAAAGGATGTGGTAAAATGGCAGACCTAAAACACTGTTTGTGGGAGTGTGTTTATGTTAATAGGTTTTGGAGTAAAGTGTGGAAAGTGCTAAACACAGTGAACAAGGGGGTTGTACCTTTTAGAGTGGAATTGGGGGTTTGGGGCATATACCCTGAAAGCAATGTATTAAAAAGACATCAGGATGCATTGATAACATTATGTTTGGCAGCGCTCAATACTATAACAAGGCACTGGAAGACGGAAGGACCCCTGCCGTTTCAGGAGTGGATTTCAAGAGTCTGGTATTTGTTTACCATGGACAAAATGCAAAATAGCTTATTGAGCCAGACAGATGAAATAGATGAAAAAAAGGAAAAAAGGAAGAAGAAAAGAAAAAATGACTTTGAAGCAAAATGGCTGGCGATCCTGGAAGCCATAGAAGGATATGAGTTACCTAAAAATGATAAGACTTTACTGTTTGATCGGTACTTATGATTGAGAGTGCCCGGAAAGAATTGGGGGGGTGGGGGAGAGTTGAAGTTTTAGAAAGTTTTCAAAAAAATACATAAAATGTTATATCAATATGAACAAAATGAAAATACAATACAAGAGAAAGATACACCGACACAATAGCGTCATGGACCAAAACTGTAACCCAGGTCCGGGAGAAAGAATGTAGTAAAATATGGTAATATGGTGTATGCATGGAAACCTTTACAGGAAAAAATAATTTTTGAATAAAAATAAGTGTAAAAAAAAATTAAAAATTAACTGACAAGCCCAGTAGAAAACAGAGACGTAAAGTGAAATCAACACTTTGGGAGAGAGAGGGTGAAAACAGACATGACGCTAACCACCCTTTAACCACCCATGAAACATTTATGCATGTTTCAGGGCTGCATAGGGCACCAATACAGCCCTGAAACATGCATAAATAACCACCAAGGGTGGTTAAAGGGTGGTTAGCATCATGTCTGTTTTCACCCTGAGTCTGGGGAGTCAGCAACCAACAGCCAATCATCTAGGTAGGGGTAGATGGTAGCACCCTGTTTACGAAGAAAAGAAATTACAGGAGCCATAACCTTGGTAAATACGGAGGAGAGGCCAAAGGGTAAAGAACAAAATTGAAAATGTAGGGAGTTATGGAGGAATCTAAAAAACCTTCTGCACTTGCGATTGAGTCTTATATGAAAATAAGCATCTTTAAGGTCCAGCACAGCATACCATTGATGCTTACGAAGGAAATTGGACAAACGACTGAGAGTTAACATTTTAAGCTTATAGTAGTTAACAAAACGATTAAGAACCCTGAGATCCAAAATGGGGTGGTATCCCCCATCCTTTTTATCTACCACAAAATAGTTAGAGTAGAATCCCCCTGTGATGTCTGCTGGGTGAACCAATTCGATGACACCCTTTTGGTAAAGTTCAAGAACCTCTTTATTCAATGCTAGGGTTTGAGAACTGGAGAGAGGAGTAAACTGTTTAGGGTTACAAGGAGGGGGCAACATGGAGAAAGAAACTGTGTACCCAAAACGTGTAACATTTAGAACCCACTTATCCGTGGTAATGGGCTCCCAGACAGGGAGAGCCTCAAAGACGGTAACAGCAAAATCAACTTTGCAAATCACAACAGAAGAAGAGAGGTAATATGAGTCCTCTTCTAGTCACCTGCGCCTTTGGGAGGGAGGTGGAAAAGTCTGGTGGGTATTAGCCTTGGACTTATAGGAGGCGTATTGTGGGTGAGATCTTCCCTGGTAGGGAAAGTGAGAAGGAGGATAGTACCTATTGTTGTAAGAATGAGGTTGTTGATAAAATTGTCTTTGAGGACGTGCGAAAGACTGTTGTTGTTTATATGGACGAAGGTATTGATACGAGGAAGAGTCACGCTGGGAAATCCTCATCTTGCTTGTGGTGGCCTTAGACTTTTGGATCTTGTCCAAGATCTTGTCAGTGTCTTTGGCAAATAAGCCTGCCTGGTCGAATGGCAGATTTTCAATTCTGGACTTATGGTGTTCCTCTAATTTTGTGCCTCGGAGCCACGCGAACCTCCTGGTGACTATAGCATTGGCGACACCTCTTGCAGCTGTGTCTGAAGAGTCTCTGGCTGTCTGGAGCTGGAAGCGAGCAGTGGTTGAGCCTTCAGCACATAAAGAGTGGAGAAGCTTTTGCTTGTCCTTGGGAAGGTGGGGGATAAGTTTCTGGGCTTCATCCCATAAATGATGCTGGTATGAAGCCATACCAGCAGAGTAGTTGGATGTTCTCATTAACATTGTGCTAGAGGCGAAGGCCTTCCTGCCAAAAATGTCAATACGCCGATTGTCCTTGTCAGCAGGCGAAGTGTCTTGTGCATTTCTCTGCATTCTTTCAGCAGAGGCAGCTACAACTAGGGAGTTAGGGAGAGGGTGCTTGAAAAAAATAGACCCCTGCTGAGGGGGAAACAAATAAAAAGAGCTAAATGTAGATGACACAGGATGGATGGAGGCATGAGTGGCCCATATCTTTTCCGCCTCTCCCGAAAAGCATTTGAGAAGCGGGAGCATCAGCTTAGAGTGTGATGGACGCTCTACCGTGGCAAAGGCTGGGTCTATATCCTGCTCAGCCATAGGGATACCTCTAATTTGAGGGTGTCAGTGAACCTTTTAACAAGGGACTGGAACTCCTTGTGTTCCTGTGATGTCATAGACGACGTCGAGCCATCCACGACGTCAGAGGGTGGAGGAGAAAGACCCTCGATGTCATGAACCTCATAATCTTCCAATGAGTCCTGAGGAGCTGTAATGTCGTGAGGCTCTGTAGGGTCTGCAGGAGTGATGGACTCGGGAACTGAGGGAGGAAGCAAAATAGTAGCAGGAGGTTTAAGGAGTCATCTCCTCTCGAGCCTGCGCTTGTGACGGTGTTGCTAGCGAAGGAAAGCCTGTCTGACGTCGTGTGCAAAAGAAGATGGAGAAGCTGGAGTGGCTGGAACGTCAATAGATGTTGAAATCGATGTCAACACGGCAGCAGAGTGGGTCACCGACGTCGAGGGATCCCACGTCATTGATGTCGAGGGCTCCGTCATTGTCGATGTCGAGGACTTCCTTTTTGGCGATGTCGAGGGCTTCCTTGCTGTCGACATCGAGGGCTTCCTTGCTGTCGACGTCGAGGTTCTCGACGTCGTGGTTGGAGGTAAAGGTTGAGGCAGAGGCGGGGATGTCGGTGACGATGTCGAGGGCTCAACGCCAGGGGGGTAGGAGGTCGAGCAACTGTGGCCTTTGACATTGTAGCCTTGATGAGTTCTTGAAGGTACAAAACTATAGGTTTATTGTCCTCACGCCTCGATTGCTTTTGTTCCCTGAAAAAATTCCAGGGGAAGGCATGGTCTGGAGGAGGGACCGGAGGCACTGAACCCTTTCGGGTTGTTCTTGTGGAGAAGTGAGCCACTGGATAGAGGGTGACTGAAACGGTGACCCAGTAAAGCGTTCATCGGGTCACTCATCGGCGGTATATAGGGGCGACATAATGGTCATTGGAGATATAGGTGCGAGCGGCGAAATAAAGCCGGGTCCAAAAACTCTGTCATAAATTAGTTAGAGAGAATGGGTTACTTCATGTATGACCTAATTTTGTATACATAGGGGTGTGCAATTTCATATTATTTAATTAATTGCAAAAATGAATGAAGCTCCATTTGTTTTTGTGAATGAAGTAATGATAATGAATGAATAAGCAAACAATATTTATTTGACTTGATTCATTTTATTTTTTATATTTTGTTTTAATAAAAATAATTTTAAAAATTACTGAGCCTGCATAAAATGGATGTTCAGTGTATGCATGCCCTTTTCCATAATGGCATTGATGCTGCCGGTGCCATTTTGGGAAAGGGCATGCACACACACAACAGTCCTGTTGGCCATTTCATGCATGCACAGTGATTTAAATATTTTTTTTTAATAAAATAAAATGAAAAAATAAATGTAAATGGTAGAATCTTTTATGAAACCCCCTGAAAATTAACAGGTTTTTGGAAACAAAAACTAAAACAAAAATGAATGATGCGCCTTCTGCATACCCCATGTATACATCCTCTGAAGCATTTGGTTTTGGTCACTTTCAGAGACAGAATATTGGGATAGAGAGCCCATTGGTCTTACCCAGTATGGCAGTTATGTTTCTTATTAACTGTGTGAAGAAAGGAGCTCAAAGAAAAGTCAGAAGGAAGTAAATAATACCATGCAGAGTTTAGCTTATTATTTAGTGGTATTCATATTACACTAATCCTTGTAGGTGGGTAGGAAAGATCAGATCCCTTTTGTGCTGAACAGGGTATTTAGCCAATGGACGATAGGCTTTCTTGACTGGGGCTGTATATTTGGGGTGAATTCAATATGTGTGTAACTGTTTTAACAAGAGGTAGAGACAAAGTAGTTCCAATAATATCTTTTATTAGACCAACTGTAAGTATTTATTGGTTCGGCTTTTGCCATGCACTGCACACAATACAAAATAAACAAATAATACAACACATTTTAAAAGGGCTTCATGCAAAAACAATATTCTGAGTGTCGAGGAATATTTCATACTCACACACTGATGTTGGTTAAATCTGTCAGAGTTCCTTCCTCAAAGCGCAGAGAGAGAAAGCAGAACTGAATCCATGCAAGGATACAGACTGGTCTGCTGGATTGCAGATTACATAGGTATTTTATAGGTTACAATTCAAGCAAAGAGATACAGGCATGTTACTCAAAGCAACGTCATACAAAGGTAAAAGGTTACAGCAATTGTTTACATACTCAGCAACTTATTCCCAAAACAATATAAGCCAGACTGTTTATAAAGTAAGGTGCCTGAACAAAGTCAATTAACTTAAAAACTTCTGCAAGGCTGTTTTCTCCTATCTGCTGAAAGGAAGAACGGCGTGGCCTTCCTCTGTTCAATGTTTATCATGTATAGAGCTGCTTCCCAGGCCTTGCTGTGAGAAACAAAACCCAAACCAGTCTAATAATTACATTTATCTAGCAGGCCAAAGCTCACTTCAGCAAAGAATGTTTTTTTTCCAAAGTTCATCTGTTTTCCATTTTATGTTTCCTTACTCTGGCTATGTATAACTTAATTCTATAGGGTCCCTTATAAAAATTCCTCCACAATCCCTTCCTTTTCTGCCTTTGAGGTAGAACAATATAATTTTTTCTAAACCCTTATGGACATTAAGTTATTAATCTTTGTTTGCTGAGTTTGGAAATCCGCATACATGTTATAAACCTGGACACTTTGCCTTTGATTCAAACCTTGTGATAGTTGTTTTGTAGTGCTAGTCAAGCAACATCTAAGAAACATTAAGAATAATTGAATGCATAAAAATAAGGCAAATAAAACAACAAAAACAAGCAAAACAATATAGAAAATTTTGGAGCTTAAGCCTCCAAGCCAGGTCCAGAGGGGCCATTGATTTTTTTGATGTAACTGGGCCACTTCTTCTTTAATTCGAGCAGTTTGTTCTAAAATGGAGTAAGAGTTGTCTGGGATGTAAACACAGCATTCTCTTCCAATCAGAGCACATACACCCCCTTTGCTGGCCAGGATAAAGTCTAGGGCTATTTGGTTTTGCAAAACCATCTGTCTGATATTACCCATGTCATCGACTATGTCCTTAAAGCCCAGTAATGTGGCATTAGCAACCTTTTCTAATACCCCAGACATGCGCTGTATTTCTCGCATAGAGAAAGCAACTCCAATGGCCGGTATTGTGATACCCCAATATCTTTGGGCCTCAGTGATTTCCCTTTTATTTCTCAGTTTACTTGGAGGGAGTGAAGGCAAATGTCGAATGGCAGGGACAATGGCTTCGATGAAACAAGATCCCTCCCACCAGGGGGGTAATTTCTTACAGGCCTGGTTTTCACATATGAAATAGTGTCCAATCAGGGCAATGTGTTCACTCATATAGGACAAGGAGGATTGCATAATGTGAAGTCCATAATAGCTGGAGTTCAGAGGGATGGGGAAATAGCCATGGAAGGAGCTTTCACTCAAAGCTACATACCCCTTGAATTTATGGTGTATGTGTAGTTGCATGTGCCATAGCCTACTTTGACCCCTTCCTTTTGTGCATATTTTTCCCACATAGATCTATTAGACTGAAAACAATATTTTCCCTGCACTTCCTTGGCCAGGTGAATGTAAAGAAGGATCATTGTAGCCTATATTAGCCCATGTTGCTTCTGTGTCTGGAAATGGAGTGTTTACCTCTTGCACTTATTAAAAAGCATTTAACACTGCAGGAACAAATTTCTTTCAAAGCATAAGGGTAGATAGACCCAAATTTAACATTTAAACACAAAAAACATTACAGCTATTTAATTTATAACAAAAATATTAACACTGTACACTATGCATTTATTATTAGTGTGTATGTGTTTGTGCATTAGCATGTTAGTGTGCAAAGTTCTTTTGTTTTCTTGGGCAAGGCAAACAACAGTGGTGGCTATGGTGATGATGCAGACCTGTAAGAAAACAAAGAGCTGGATCCAGTAGAAAAATCACCTAAAAGTCTTTTTCTTTTTTACTAAGGTGGTAGTGGTGTCACTCTGCTCTCTTGGTTTGTAGTTGCAGATCTTCTTCTATTTGTAGTGGCAAATCCTCTTCTTTTGTAGGTGGCAGGGAAGAGGTTACTAGCACATTACCCTGCCCCTCTGACCTTATTTCTACAGGTGCAGAGGTCCTTTTGCAATGGGAAGTGTGAATCCAGGGTGAAGGTGCCTGGAAATTAGTGTCTGTAATGTCTGTGTTGGTTGCAAAAGTACTTGGAAAGGGACTCACCAATGCAGCTTGAAGGCTGTTGTTTCTTTGGTGACTTTCAATGGGGACCTCGTCACTGGGCTGCAGGTCATGGCAGGCCTCACGAGGTTCCTGGGAGAGGGCTTCTTGGATCTATGAATAAAAGTCTTGACACACTTCATTAGTGCTTGGTTTTAAGAAAGCACAGTTTAATCAGTCAAATTGATGATTATTTCAATTGTGATGGTATAAATTTACGGGTCTTCCCATCAGGGTTTATTAGTCTTTTGATGCAAGATGATCTCATGAGCAGAAGGGTTAAAAGCAAAAGCCCTTAACCAATTGAGGTTTGCTTTCCAAAATGGCATTTTATTTTCTTACTGCTTTTTGAAAATTGAAAATGGTGTGAGCAGAAAAAGATTTTGCTGGATTCTCAGGGCCTCACCAGCTCTCTCAGGTTGGAAAAATGAGCACACCCACCATTGCTACCAGGCAAAGGAATTCTAAAACATGGGATAAAATTCTTTGAGAAAGTTTTTTCTGTTCTGATGAAAAACTTGTGCACATAAATATTAGTGTTTGTTTACCTCTAGGACACAAACACACAAGAACCAATGCACAGTTAACTAAACACATCAAAATACTATTTAAAATGCAAGCCTAAACAAAAAAATGGGGTAGGCCTGAACATTCTGCCAGGCCACAACAACAAATTAAAACAAAATATTTAATTAGACAGTCTAGCCATAATTCAAAAGCAAGGCATGAGACCTGAACTCAGTTCATATAATTTGTGGCATTCAGGCATTAGGGATCAGCTTAAACAAGCTGAAGGACCCCAAAAACAAAGCTGCAATTAACTTACACAAAAATAAAAGTGTTAATTATTTTTCTTCAATTATTATTTTTCCAATTATTTTTCCCCCCAATTATTATGCAAGTATTATTTTTCCTTATACCCCCCTTTTGCTCAAGTGGGCCACAGCGTGAGGCACGCGAGCAAAAATAGATGAAAAACACTTGGAAAAAGTACAACAAATACTCTGGATCACCATTCTGGCCCGCTACAAAAGGTGGGTGTGAAAAGCATGCACTCCCCAGAGTGGTACTGTGAAAAGCATGCACCCCCTCCTAGAGTGGTACTGTACCAGTTGCATATTTGGGCACTAAGGGGTTAATTCAGTTGCAATGGTTCAGACATTCACATCCCAAATCGAGTTAAGTTGAGACATCTCTGACACATAGGGTACTTTCAGACGTTACGGGCGGCCGGTTCACCACAGCGAACCACCAGGGGGGGCGAACAGCGCAACCACGCCCGGGGGTTGGAAAACGACCCAAACAGACGTGCCGGGAACGGGACCACGGGCCGGAACCGGGCCGCACCATCGCGGGCCGTGGCAGCACAACAGACGTGCAGCCGAACCCCC
>QEPC01002815.1:315194-337492 GCA_003113815.1 Sphenodon punctatus
TCTGCCACCGGCGGGCAACCCTCCCCCCCCGGAGGGTCGCCCCTGCTCACACCAGGGGTTCCCCTCCACACCACCCCCTGACCTCCCTCTCCTGCCACCAGAGGGAGGTCAAAAAAACCCACACCACACCCTAACCCCCCAAATTGCACCCCTCCACTGTCAAAATTCCCCACACAGTACACACAGGACCCCACCCCACTCCTCTGTCTGTCAATATCTTCACCCCCCCACTCCCACCCACATAGGGGAGGGGGGCGAGGCAATATTCCCCTGTCACCACGCATGAAAGGGTGCTCTGCAAGAACAATAATATCCCTGCTAGCCACCTCCGCCACCTCCGTCCGCTAACGGCCCGCCAACGGCCCACCAATGGCACTTCGTCCTTTGGTGGCGGCATTCAGCCACCGCCCAGAGGGCGCTGCCCTCAGGGGTAGCTCCCCTTTGTACAAGATGGTTACCTGCAAGGGGTAGGGACAGCAGAGTGGTTGAAGAATGGTTGCAGGTTGGTAGGATTCCCAGGTCCTTGGCCAGGGAGCCCACACCCCACCCTCCTTCCCAGTCCTTCTATCTAGGTCTGACAATAAGGCTTGCATTTCCTCTAATAATCATTTAGACATTGCCATCTCTTTATTAGTTGCCTCAATGTTTAATACTCACCTTATCTTGCATGCAGTTATTAGGCACACGTAGGGACACAGCCCGTGCCTTCTGTAATCTAATCACAATTTCTTAACCTTGGAGCCTTGCTCCAAGTCCAAGTCCTTTCAACTCAATAACTTTGTAGCTCTTCCTGAGCTCTCAACTGAATGTCCCAGCTCCCAGCCACACAGGCAACCTGCCTGTCTTAGCACTCTTTCACTTACACTGCTTTCAGATCTTTCCCCCTCCCCTCCTCTGCATATTCTGGCTGCGGGAGGGAATGTGCAGCCAGGATATGCACGGGGATCGGCCAGTCTGAAAGCAACCCCACCCGCACAGCTTTGCCGGCAGACATGAGCAGGGATGCAGAGCATGAAATCCAGCTCTGCATCCCTGCGCATGTCTGCCAGCAAAGCCACGCTGGGGGTGGGGGCTTTCAGACTGGCTGATCCCCGCACATATCCTGGCTGCACATTCCCTCCCGAAACCAGAATATGCGTAGGGAGGAGAAGGTCTGAAAGTGGCCATAGTCTCTTTTATTGAACCCTGCCAGCTCACTCACTGTTTGTCAGTTCCCCCAAACAGCTGGGTGTCTCTGCTGCCACCTTCCAAGGAGTCTGCCGGTGTTCTCCCTCAGGCTAGCCTCACAACAGCTTTCCAACTCAGCTTCAGATCCCCCTGATACAGCCCCAATTCAGCTGTCACTAAAGTGGTGCTCCTGCTCTCACTTTGAGCTCCTGACTCTGCTCCTACTCCCAGTCCTGGCCTCTTGCCACTTTCTCGAGCCATCGGTTGAGTCGTGACAGCCCCGCTGCTCCACTTCTGGTCTCGAGAACTGCACTGCTCAGCTAATGTAGTGGTGGTGTATCTGCACTGCTTGTTTGGGTTTCACCACCACTTCTTGCCCCTTAAAGGGCCAGTCAGTAAGTCACCTGGGTATGTGAACAGGTGGGTAACAACCCACCCTGTTACACCGTTAAAAGCAAGAAAAAGAGAAAGGAAGTTGTCGGTCTGCTGCTCAGTGAGAAAGATGTAATGTTAACAGAAGAAGAAAAGTCTTTCCAACAAAGGTGTGTTGTGACCAGGTGTTTAACGAAAACCAAATGAACAAGGATGAGAAGGGGATGCAGATTAAGATAACTAAAAGGAATGCCAAAGAATATTTGGAAAACTTGAATGAATTTAAATCAGCGTAATCTGATGAAGTCCATCTTTGTATTCTGAAGGAATTATCTGAAGAAATCTCAGAACCACAAGCAATTATCTTTGCAAGCTGCCAGAGAACAGGCGAGGTCCCAGAGGACTAGAGAAGAGTAAACACAGTTCTTATTTTTAAGAAAGGGGAAAAGGAAGGTCCAGGGAATTTTAGGCCAGTCAGTCTGCCTTCAACTGTTTGCAAGCACCTTAAGGAAAATTGGAGCAATAGCAAGTAACCAACACGGATTTGTTAAGAACAACTCATGCCAACCAATTTAGCTTCCTTCTTTGACAGTGTAACTGACTTGGTAGACAAGAGGGGTGCAGTAGAAATCGATTTCAACTTCAGTAAGGCTTTTTTTTACATGGTCCCACAAGACATTTTCACAAGAAAGATGAAGAAATATGGGCTAGAAGAAAATACCATTAGGTGAATTCACAAACAGTTGAAAAGCCACACTCAAAAATTAATAATTAATGGATTGGTACTGCATTGGAAGGTGATATCCTTCATGGGAAGCAAGTATCAAGCTGTGTTTGTTCATTCTAGAATAGTCTAGGTAGTTGCTTACTAGGCATGGAAATAAGTCTCAGCTAATAGTAGAGTGCATACAGGTGGGCCTTCATATGCACAGGTAGGACACCAGTCTCTGCCTTAATAAAAAATGATGGTGTACTTTTAGGAACACCAAAATGTATGAATAAACCTATTTTGGAAGACCTCCAGATCTGCATGAAGAAAATAGCCCCACAATTCTGATCCATAAAGTGCCTGGGGGCACAGCTTTTGTTCTAACACTGCTTTTAAATGAGGGCGCGCTGAAGCGCCTCCCAAACGCCGCATTAAAAGAAAGCCACCGGAAGTGACGTTCTCCCCGTTGCCGGCGGCGGTGGCGGCTGGAGACACGGGGCTTTGCAGTGGCACGTTCTTAAGACTTCAATTATTAGGCTTAAGAACGCGCCGCTCCAAAGCCCCATGTCTCCAGCCGCCACCGCCACCGGCAACGGGGAGAACACCACTTCCAGCGGCTTTCCTTTAGTGCAGCGTTTGGGAGGCGCTTCAGCGCGCCCTCGTTTAAAAGCAGCCTAAGAGTCTTAGAGCGGGAGTTCTCAGTCTTCTGCCAGTGTACCTTCAGAACTTCACTACCCCATTGACTGACTGGATCATCTTTAGTTTAACTGAGCTCAGGTGCTCCTGCCACGCTCCAGTTGATGTAAATACTAACCCCAAGTATTTATAGCTTTTGACTTGTTCCAGTCTTACTGAATCCAGAAAGTTTGCTTTTTGTCAAAGAGCATAACGTTAGTTTTATCATAATTCATGCATAAGTCATTATATTTACAATAATCACTGAAGGCCAGCAGTAATCTCAACCTGACTTCAGCAGTCGGCACAGAACCCTGTTGTCTCCGTAAAGAAGGATTGGGATTTGTTTCTCCTGGACTCGGGGAGGAAAAAAGAAATTACCTTGAAATTGAGAGACTGTCATTAATAAAAAAGTTTTTTTAAAAATGGGACAAGCACACAGCCTTGTTTAACACCATTTGTAGATTGAATAGTTTCTGATAAAGAACCAGACTGTGATAATCTAACTTTAAGTGAGATGTTACAATAAAGCATTCTAACTAGAAGAAGAAGACTCCATTCAATATTTGTTGAGACAAGCTTTACCCACAATAGTTGTCTATCAATTGTGTCGAAAGCAGGTTTGAGATCAACAAATAAAGCAAAGAATCTGCCATTCCAGACATTCACGTATTTGTTAAAAAGATGGGCCAGAACAAAGCAGTGGCCAATTGTAGAATGGCCAGAATGGAAACTTACCTGCTTCTCAGCAAGGATGTTATTTTCAGTGGCCCATGACACAACTTTTCCCAAGAGATATTTGGCATACATTTTTGCTATAATATCTATCAAACTAATGGGTCAGTAGCTTAGAGGGGAATTTCTATTGTCTTTCTTGTAAATATGAACAATGATGTTAAGTCTAACAATAATGGTCTAATGTGGAGACCCCTGAACAAAAACCAGCCTGTTCACACCCAAAAATAGTTTTCAAATTTACCCAGTCCAAAAGTCTAGACAGCAGATATTTTATGTACAACTGAAATGGGGGAAATGGATTGGAAATCAGAGAGACATACATCTGGGTTTGTGTCACCCTCCCCTTTGTTATCTCAGTCGGAGTCTTATGATGAGCTCAGAGTCCCACCATGCCCTATACAGAAATCTCACGGCAGGAAGTAACAAAGTGGAAAGAAGGCACTAGATGTGTCAGAGGATGCTTTTAAACAATACAAAAAACGCAGCTGATCCTTTAATCAGCCACCTTTCTTTGTGATCATTTAAATGTTTGGCGCAGTTTGATGCCGGATCTTTCCTGCATCAAACCGGCTAAGGATTCCTGTCCCCTCACTTGTGTCCCTGGGAACCGCAGCGGTTAATTGCGGCTTGCCCGGTTTGCAAGCACGGGGGGGGGAGGCAGGGGAAAGCCGACGAAAACTGCCTCCTCCAGGCAGCGTTGGCAAACCCCCTCCCCCCTATAAAGCCCCCAGCCAGTGATTAAATTTAATCACTGGCTGGGGCAGAGAAGAGAACTCTGTCAGATTGTCATCTACTGACCAGACCCAGATTCTTAAGAGATTGGGCCAAGTCCAAGATGCAATAAAGCAGGTTCCTTAACTGAACAAGTCTACTAAGGCTCTCTGGTTTTGGAAAAGGACCCTTTTTGTTGAGAAAGTGTACTGGATGAGCAATTGCCTTTGAATCCTCTAACCCCTCCATTCTTTCCGTCCCCTCAATTATCAGTGCAAGTTTGTCCCCAGCAATCTAATACTCAATTGCTTGAAGAAACACTGAATCACATAGATATGATGTCAGCAAATTTCGATTATTTTAGGAACGGGGCAGTTATTTCAGAGTCTCAATTTCTGGCTAAGAACCCCACTGTAGCACAATGACTTTTTCAATTCCCTACTCCACATTTTAAAAATCTCAATTGGAATATTGCTGGCTGGAATGCCAGATTGTCTGATGTTGACTTTCTGGAGTTCACCAGAGTATATGATATAATTTTGTTACAAAAGACTTGGACGACCTCTGAAATTTCATTCAATAACTGCCATGTTTTTTTCCATTCCTGCAGTTCCTGCCAGTAATCATGGCAGACCCAGTGGTGGGTTGGCCTTATTGGTAGCTGACTTTCTGAGGCAGTGGTTAATTCTTTGGGCAATTGTGGTACCTTTGCAGCAGATTGGCTGGTACTCCTTCCATTAGATCTTGAATTTATTGTTGTTAGTATCTATATTCCATCTGCTAATTCCCCCTGTTTTTTGTGGATACTACATGGAAGGATTTATCTGCCTGGCTGGCTAATCTTTCAGGGAGGCATCCCCAGGTTGGAATGATTGTGGTAGGGGACTTTAATACCCAGTTGGGGTTTTTGGATAATGAGCCTAATCTTAAAGACTCGTTAGATCTTTCCTCGTTCTCTCTTTGGAATAGATCCTTTAAGGATAAGTGGTCCAATAGTTTTGCTCCTTATTTGAAACCTCTTATAGATTCTACAACCCTGATGATTCTGAATGGGTCTATGTCTGGGGATACAGAGGGCGAATACACTTTTCAGTCTTCATTGATTACATTTTGGTCTCTGGTGAAGTTTTGCCCCTAATTTTAGATTTTTCTATTCAGATGACTTCCGAAACAGATTGTAACTAGCAGTTAGCCCTGATTCTGTCTCAAGTCAAAGGGCAATTGAATAACCCCCAGAGCAGAGGTGTGTCTTACTCTAATTTTGAAAAACTTACAGTGAAAAGAGTCACATAGTCTGCAGATTTCAAACTTTTTTTCATTCCTTATTTGGCTCTGACCATCTGTCTGATCCGTGGAATGCAGTTCTTTCTGAGGATACTAATACTTTGGGGGATTTGGAGTATCTAATTAAGGAGCTCTACCCCTTTCTACTGCATGCTTGTGATGCTCAATCTGGGAACTTGGGTTAAGCAAAGGTGGTTTGATCAGTAGTGTCGAACCGCTGAAACCAACTTAGAGGGATGACTCATGCAGTTAGGAATAGTCGTTGCTCTAGAGATTGCATTATTAAAGCCATGAATGAGTACAAACTTCTTGTTAAAAGTAAGAAACTCCTCTACCAGAAGAAGGGATGGAGCATGTTGGAGGAAGCTGTCCATAGTAAAAATACCAAATCCTTCTGGAATATCATGAATAACTCCTAGCCTTTTAAATCTTCTAAACAAGAAGCCACCATTTCTACCTGCATATAAGAAGATCATTTTAGGCAGCTTTTTTTCTGCAGTGTCCCCCCGATCTTGAGTTGGAGTTGCATCCCTTAGATAATTTTCCCTCTTGCCCCCCAGTTCTACAGGACGAGGTTGCAACTCTCATCCTGACTGGTTGCTGGCTCCTGGTTGTGCTTTTATTCCACCAGAACTAGTCTAATATAAATTGGTGGAGCAAAGTTCTGGCTCCTGTATTTACTATAATTAACAACACAGATCAGTTTCCATATAAATGGCGTAATAATATTATAGTGCTGATTTTTAAGAAGGGCAGCCTGGGTGACCCTGCAAATTACCATCCTATTAGGCTTCTTAGTGTAATTAAGAATCAAATAGTTTACATATTATACGAATCCACCATTCTGTATTTTCCTTAAATAGTTCATCAGGGATGCCATTTTCTCTTGTAGCCTTTGTTAACAGATAGGTGGGATATCAATTCCCATACCTCCGCACCGAAAACTGGTTACCAGTTTGGAAGGGAGCTCAGTTTAGAATCAAATGATGGGGCAGAGGGTCATCAGCAATTTTGTTAAATATGGTAGCAAAATGGCCCCACCAGGTGCACTAGTAATATTTGACTGAAAAGGGGAATGACCATCAATAGAACCTTTATTTACCAGGGACCATAATCTGAAACTATCTTTTTGGTTCATGGCTGCCTTCAAGCAGGTCCATAAAAAGCACTGATGTGCAATTTTCTTAACTTTTAACATTTCTCTATACTGACCTTTGATGTCAACATAAAATTCTATGGCTTACGAGGATTTTGGAATTGGAGCAGGACTTGCCTTATTTGTTTTATGCTGAACTGGAAATTTAACATTTGTGATAGGCTGTATTGTATTTCAGGGCCAGATGGTAAATTCATAGGGATGGGCGAACGCGGTTCGGATGTTTGAAGTTCAGATTGAACTCGGTCTGTTCAGACGTCTGAACCGAATGTCCAAACCGAACGTCCAAACTGAACTCTCGAATGACCGAACAGTCCAGTCATGTTTGGATGAGTTCGGGTCAGGAAAAACGTCTTTCCAGGGCCAAAAATTAGGCTTCAGTTTTGTTTTTGTTTTTGTTTTGCTATTTTTGACTGTTCGGCCAAGTTCAGCCAAACCGAACTCGGCTGAACCGAACCATCGAACCCGAACTCGGGTTTCGAACCGAATGACCGAACATCCAAACATCCGAACCGCGTTCTGTTCACCCATCCCTATAAATTCATTTTAAGATCAAACACCATGGCTACTATCGTAACACAGAGGATAAGGCTCAGAGCATAGGAGAGCAGACCAGGCAACCAGAGATGGAGTTAGGAACAAGGTAAGAGTTGACATCTCAGCCACTATCAAGGTGAGGAAGGCTCATCATGGGAAGTCTTGGTGTCAGGGAGAGTCACCTCATCACTGAGGTCCTGAGGGAAGGAAAGGGAGAACATCAGGCCTGGGACCTTGCAACAATTGTAGGACCAGGTAAAGCCTATAATTAATATTTCAATTACTATATCAGAATATACATAAACGTTCAAGGTCAGATGATAGAAGGTTCTGATGTGGCAATAAATGTGGACAATCACTCTTCAAGTTTGGTTAGGGGGCAAGGCAACGTGGGTCATGAACTGTCTATTTTCACTTATTTTGTGATCTATATATGGAAAGACATTTTTAAAAAAAAGTCTTGAAACCTATATTCCAGATTATTTTATGCTTATTCCCATAGGGGCTAAACCATGTCTTGCACACACAGTGCACAACACTTATGGAACATTTGCGTGCACACACCTTGCACTCAGTGCATGCGCAAGACATGAATTGGTCCCAACCGAGTAGTAACTTAATCCACAAAAAGTCCCATTAGCTACATGAAACTACTTTGTGGAAAACAACACTTCTTCTCATTTGGTGAATTGGTATTCAGAAGCTGGTTCCATGATATCAGGTATATAACTATAGATAAGATGCTGGCATTTGCCAGTAATCCTGCTTTTTCAATAAAGATTTTAGAGCACTGTATATGGTCTGGAACTTATTGTTGTGGGGGTGTTTTTTCCTCCATATTTTCTACACTTATAATTGAGATTCTCAATAGCCTAAACAATTGAGTCTTTAGATTGAAAAAAATTCTGGTCAGCAATTTTTCTCTCCTTGAATTTGTCGATGAAGTGCTATATAATACATTGAAAACAACAAAAGACTTTGACTTTATGGAACTTTTCAGTGTCTGGATCATACTTTGTTACTTTATGTTTCTAAGAAGGAGGCTAAAAAAGAGAAATGATACTATATAATAATTTTCTGTCTCTGTGATCCCCCCTAAATACCATAAGTACTATAATTTATTGTCAATATTTCAAAGTAGAAAATTGGGAGGCCAACACAAAAGAAAACAATGGGAAATTGCACTTCTTTTATCAGTACAGAGGCTTATGGGAATGTTCTAGTACTTTTAAGACAGTTTTCCACTTGTGTATGACAAAATTAATTTTAACCTTTCCAGCACCGACATTCTTGCTGCATTCATGATATGTGATCTTCTAGCACAGCTGAATGTAAATGTCATGTGTAATCAAGAAACTGAGGGTTGAATTAATATTTCTAATCAGGCTTTACATCATCATCACCCTGTATGAAAACCAAGTATTATACCTGTCTTTGGGGTCATGCTTTCATGCATTGTTCTGCTGCTGGGCTTTGTATTTGCATTCAAATCACAGTCTTAATTTATTTTTCAGTGGACTGGCAGAGATGAAAATGTTATGTGTTGCTGAAATTGAATCCCCAGAAGAATGGAGCTTCATGTCGCTACAATGAAAAACAACTTCCTGTATGATTTAGATGAAGAACTGCATTTAATCCAAAGGGGTCTGTTTCCTCAATTTCAGCTACAAGAGACAGGCAAGTTTCATGCAGTATTCGTTAGGAAGTATTACCTTTCTAGTCATTTTTTCAATTTTTCCTCATATATTTCTCACTGGCCCTGCTAAAAAAAATCCCTTCTCTTACTCATCCAGAATAAGCATCAGATTCTTGACCCATCTTATATCCCCTTCATGGCTCTGGGATGATGCAAGGGGACTTGAAGTAACAGTTTGAGTATGTAATGAGATTTTTGAGAATTGTCAAAAAATGCTCTGAACTGGCCATGGGGAAGGAGGGCATGCATGTGCAGAATGGCCATGATGACTATTTTACACATGCACATGGTGTTCGGGGGATTTTTGAGAATCTCACAAAATTCTCAAAAAACCTAGCGAGATCTTGCTGGGGTTGTGAGAATCTTGCAGCATTCTTGCAAAACCCACAGCGTTCTCATTTCAGCTCTAGCGTAGAAAGAATTCAGAAGTGAGTTGCACATGAAGAAAGATGTGTGAATCATAGAGGAAAGGGTATATGTAGTCAGAGGGCAATGCCCTCTGATAGACCTGCCTCCTCCAAGAATGATCTTGCCCCCTTTTCCATGTGAGGCTTTCTCAGCCCTCCTCACATGTGTGTGCATACCAACTATGGAGACATGCTGAGCTGGAATGTGGAGGTTTTTACTCAAGGTGGCATACTGCTTCATAAGTCAACTTTTCCACCCTCTTCATCCACCATCCAACAGCGAGGCTCATGACTCACAAGAGAAGCACTAACAAGTGATTATCTTTCTTTGGATGGATGAAGGGGGCTGAAGATTGATCTCTGGGGGCACACAGAGGCTGTGAGATGCCCGCCACTGCTATAGGTACTCCAAGTATTGCTCTGATGCTCCTATAGGTCTACTCATAAATATATGAGTGTGTGTCGTAACCCTAGGAATAATGAGGCTTTTATAAACAGAACCTCTGATATACAGTCACAAGTTACTTCAAAAGCCACTTAGTTGAGAAAAGTAGCTTAATAAAGTACCACCACCTAAAACAGAGTCCAGCACAAAGGAATGTGCTTCAACTGTCTGCCTTATCTCCCATGAATAATTTAAAAAGAGTTTTTTAATTACGGCTTCCTGTTCATTAAGTGTCAGATTGACGTGTGACCTGAATAAATACTGATGCACATTTCTGTTTGTGAAAAATTCCCTTTGTTGTAAATGTATCTGAGAATTTTCTGGGAATTTCAGAAGAGGAAAGGCAGTGAACCTTAATTGTCCCTAGATTCTATTAGTCACATTACTGAGGGATATATTTGTCATTTGCTCAGCCTGTTTTTTAATTCAAGAACAAAACAAGTTCTTCATAAACAAGGCTGTAGTCACACATTTCAAACTGATACTGACTTTGTTAAATGTCAAACACGTCCTATAAAACCAGTATCCAAAGCTGATATTGTTATGTGTTGTTTGCTAAAGCTTTCCTTCATGTTGCTACAGAGCAGTCTGTTTTTCTGTACCTAGACATCTGATTAAGTTATTAAAATAGTCAATATTTCCAGTTTCCTGTTTGTTATTTCAAAAGGCAATATGTGTTTTCTCTAAAGAAGATTTTATTAAGTGCAAATTTTCAACTATGTTTGACTTGCAACTACGTGCTCACTTATTCATGTAGATTTACATCCCAAAGAATGCCAATCTAGCATTCAAAGAGCCCTCAGTGTAAAGTTTTAAAATGAATTTCTAAAAAGTTTCACAGAATGTTAGTATCACTCATCTTGCTTCCAAACTAATCAGCAATTGACTGACCCAGTATAATTTAAAACTCTGACACCATGTTTTCCCCCTAAACAGAAATCCCACCTCCAGCTGCTTCAGCCCTTTTCTGAGTCCCACTCAAACAAGAAGCCTTTATCAATCAATACTTTTATTAGACACTAGCTTTCGCCATGGTCAAAAATAAAAACATCGACATATAGTACAATAAAACTCTTAAACATATAAGTAAATAAACACGAACAACATATCATACATCATCTTACAAATATTGTAGGGGCCCGAGGTTGGAAAAAACTGAGTGAAAAACACCCGCAGTGCGTAGAAAGAGAAAATTCTCAGATTTCAGCATAGTGCAGTGCGGATTCTCATTGCCAGTAAGGCGAACAGAGCAACCGCCTGGATAACTTCCTCATCCTGGTATGCCAGTAATTCAATTGCATTGTTCTTGTTTAATAAGCAGCTCTGTTCCCATAGGGGAGTTATCCAAGCCAGTCTAAGGGACTCGTATAAAGGGCAAAAGAGAAAAAAATGCTCCATATCCTCCACTACTGCGTTCCTGCAAGGACAGAGTCTTTGTGCGTATGGTGTATTCTTAAAGCGGCCCTCCACCACAGCAGTAGGAAGAAGGCCGAAACGCAGACAGGTAAGAGCTCTGCGCACTGTAACATCCTTTAATTTATCCAAATACGGCTCTAGCCTATGCAGTTGCTTAAAGGAGCCTAATTGTGGAGCTACCTTCCAAGATGCCAGGGCTGCCAGATCATCCTGTTTAAATATATCGGTCAGCCTTACTTTAATCAAATCCTTTTGCAGAGATAAACTTTTCCCTTGCAAACAGGGAATTGAGAGGCCTGCCCTAGTCAGATAAGTCATAATTTGGGCAGTCCACGGATATGGAAGCGCCCCTGAGTGCTCTAGCTCTTCCTCCAGACACTGGAGTGGTAAAGAAGAGCCCACCTGATTAATCAACCTGAGCCAGTACCCCAGAGCTCGCTGCTTCTTGAGACAGTCAATAGACATAGTACCTGTCTCAGCTCTTACCACTGGGGCAGGAACTCCCTGGGGTACTCTCAGTAGGCTTCTCAAAAAGACGTTCTGAACCATCTCCAGAGCCTGAGTATTCATTGACAGAGTCACCTCTGAGCCAAATGTTAACAAGGATTGCACTTTGGCTCGAAATACATCCAGGATCAAGGAAATCTTTATTCCCGCTGAGCCAGATGCCAAGCGCAGAATCCCTTTGCATGCCCTTTTAGCCTTCAGAACAGTAAGCTTCCTGTGCCTTGCCCACGACCCATTATCAGAAAGGGAAATCCCTAAATAAACATAGGAAGAAACCTGCTGGAATTCCATCCCCCCAATTGCCCAGCTGCGCTTTAGGGCCCTTTTCTTTCCCATAACCATAATATGGGATTTTTGCAGATTTATGTCCAGCTCATTTTCAGCACTATAATCAATCAACGTTCCCAGAAGATTGCGCAGACCTTTTTGCGTTTGAGAAAAAAGAACAATGTCATCCGCATACATTAGTATGCGGAGATTTCTATCCTTGATCTTAGGGGAATGTGAATCTGACAAGGCCAGCCTGGCCGGAAGATCACTCAAATATAGATTGAAAAGGAGGGGGGCCAAGACACATCCCTGTCTTACCCCCCTCCTGACTCGAAATGAGTCTGACAAAGTACCATCTGCTTTCAGTCTAACTCTTGCTTGGTTCCCTGCGTGTACACGTATAAGTAGGGACAGGAGGTGGCAATCAATCCCTAGGTGTTGAAGCTTTTTCCAGAGTTTCACTCTGGGTACTGAATCAAATGCCTTTCGAAAGTCAATAAAGGCCATAAAAATCGTCCCTGTCCGTATTCTCACATATTTTGTAATTATGTGAGTCAGAATGAAACAATTGTCAATTACGGAGGAGCCCTTCCGAAATGCACTCTGCTCCTGGGGGATCAAATTCTGCCCGTATGCTCAAGTCTCGAGATGATGCAGCCTTTATATGTCATGCTCAGAAGCTCTGTAGACTCAGGCCTTTTTTAAACGGGCCACGGCAGCAGGGGAGATTGGTGTGTGTGCCAGCAGGGGAGATTGGTGTGTGTGCGTGTGTACACGGATGCACACCCACCTCCACGCATGGAACAATCACTGTTTTGGCAAATTGATTCATGCATGGGTGATGGGTGGAGGTGGTCGTGAGAGTATGCCTGCATGCCTGCCCACCCACCCGCTGTGGCATTCACACAGGAGGCACTCATGCATGCCCATGCAGGTCAGCTGCATGGGCATGCGTGGGTGTGGCTCGTGTAAAATGGGCCTCAGAATACATTGGATAAGGGAAAGCGAAAGGATTCCTGGGGGAAAGGGCTGCAAAGGTGAACTAACCAATCCCTCTCTCTTTTATGATGATAAATCTAACTTGAGGGGCTTTGTCATGGCCAAAGAGGCAATTTTGCAAGGAGCAGTATGAAAGTTTAGATATTTAGGACAGGATTTTAAAAAACCTACATTGTTGGCCAAACTGTCCTTGGACTGAAGTTAATGGTAAATTTTGCATCAATGGAAATGAAAGTTTTGTAATAGGCCCTTTTTACACAGACACGCTAACACTGATAAAATGGGTGTTACATTTTATTACACATGGTAAAGGGCAACATTGCAGCCCTGCAACATGGGCCCTTTTCACACAAGATGCTTCCACCCAGTTTTGCTGGGTGGAGATGGGTAGAGGCGTCTGTGTAAACACTGCGGGCGGTGGGTGCGGTGCATTTCACTGGATGGAGATGGGTGGAGGTGTCTGTGTAAACACCACTTGCATTGGATGTCGGTGCATGTGTGCTCTCGCGCAACACCCATCTCCACCCACCACCCACCCACGGAGCAATCAGCAGTGGAGTCTGTTGCTCCATGTGTGGGTGACGGGTGGACATGGGTGTTGCGGGAGCGTGCATGCACCAACAGGTTACACAGACACCTCCACCCATCTCCACTCAGCAAAATGCACTCCACCCACTGTACGTGGTGTTCACACAGACACCTCCACCCATCTCCACCCAGCGAAACTGGGTGGAGGCATCTCGTGTGAAAAGGGCCCATGTTACAGGACTGCAGTGTTGCCCTATACCATGTACGTAACACCCATTTTATCGGTGATAGAGTGTCTGTGTAAGAAGGGCCATAGTGAAACGTGTACATGCAGTACCGTAAAGGGAGTGAGGTTTGTTGGGCGGGGGGGAGGGGAGTTCACTATAAATTAGAGCAGTATGGTAAGGGTACACAGTATTTCAGTGCAAGTAGCTTGTCTCTCTGAACTCTGACATTACATAATAGGAACTTTCCTAGGGTCTTGATTGGGATTGGTCATCTCTATTTTATATTCAGTTGGCAGATACCATGAAAGATGTTTTGAAATGCATCCCTAATTGGTTTTATCCCCCATCCTTCTGACTATGCTCTCTTGATAAGACCAAGGGGATGACACATTTTAAAACCCCAAATGGGTACTCTGTAGAGCTGAAACACATGCATGAAAAAACAGGTAAGCCCATTCAAACTATTACAGTACCCAAGTCAAAAACGGTGGGAAAGCTATTCATACCCTTGAATAATACATCCACTACCATTTTTAGCTCTAATACTCTTTTGTTTTGTACTATTACAAATTATATCTTTCCAGTTTATTTACGCTTGCATCTCGTACATATACTCTCACAGTAGGGTTAATTTTATCACTGTAACTCCTGAGTTCCCCCCTGTTCTTTCAACTATCCATGACCTTTCTCTCACAACTAACATCACAACGTCCAGCACCACATTTACTTGAATGTCAGTGTTCAAACTTAAAATCTATGTTAGTCTCATTTGCTTCCATTTGCAATGGTCCATTCATTCTGTGCTGGAGTACAATCCATTGCTCGGTGACCAGTTCTCATCTTTGCCTCATACCATGCATTCTTTGCTGTGTGGAAATGTTCGTCACATGATGTAGGTTTTTGCAGTTTTTGAATATTTTCTCATATGCTGGGCATTGTTCTAGCATCTGTTGGCTGCCATAGCATGTTGTAAGGATCCAAATTGGAACCAGCAACTTTGGAGCCCCAGAAGGGGTGGCCACCTCTGAATCACCACCATTATACTTAGGTTCCAGTCTTCGATCTGGCTCTGAAGGGTCGGTACTAATGGCTGGACAGCTTGATGAAGTTCTCATGCATGTAGTTCTGATTGGATGGCCTTGGAAGCATAATAGGCTAATGACAGGAAGTGGCAGGCAGGAAAAGCAATGTTTAGACTTTCTGCCTGACCTGATTCCCTAGTTTGACATTTTTGCTTGGCTTGACTATGGGTGTTAACAGACATACAGCTGCCTCAGTGGCTGCATGTCCCAGTTGGGTGGGGGCTGGCATCCCTGCCTAGATCAGCTCAAGAAATTGGAAGACATGTTCCTATGGCTTGACCCGGATGGGAAAGAGGGGGCAGGAGTGATGCATGGCTGTCAGGCCCATGATGGGTAACCATGGCTGCCAATAACATTGGCAGCCCTCCATGCGAGACCGGGTGGGCACAAAAACAGACATGACCACTCAGTTTGCTGTGCCCTGTCCCACCTGGGAGGCTCCTGGGCCCCGACCATGGCCCCAGTTCCTTGCAGTCCTATGTTTCTGGCCCAGCCACCTACCCTGCCAGGGTCTGAACTGAGCCCAAACAGATGTGCAGGTTCAGTGCTGGACCCTACAGGCCTGGGCCACTGTCACGTTTGTTAACACCCCATGTTACTGGCTTGACTTCTGGATTCTAATGTTTGCTTGGCTCTAACTCTGTTGGGACTCGTGCCTGGTCCTGAACCTGCTGCCATTTGGCGCGGCCCTGAAATACAGTTACATATGAATCATTTGTAGACTCTGCCACTGTTTCATAACCCTTTCTGCCTTTATGCGTTTTTTCTTGTAATATTTTCTGTTCTGGCCACCCTCCATGAACTTCCGTCTATATTTCCAAGTCACCATGGGCAAGAGGGGCAGGGTAAAAATGCAAGAAATAATACTGGATCATTTCTTTTGCTTGACAATTTGTTTTGCTTTTTCCAGGACTAACTTTTGATCCTACAGTAGTATTTTCCTGAGTTTTGTGTTCCTGACTGCTATCAGATCCAGGTCTTTTATTGAGGGATCAGTTAGCCCCTGCAAATTGTAAGTTTGGCCCAGCAGTCTTAGATTAGCCATAGACTCTTTGATAGATTCTCTTTCCTTTTGAACTGTTAAAAAATATATATCCCTCCTCAAGACCCACCTCTTTCACTCTGCTCTCCCCGACTCCTCGATCCCCTCCCCTAACTCCTGCTGATACCCTCCATCCAGTACAATCTGATACCTGAGGTCTGTGTACTCATATCCTCACCACATGGACCAACCAGCCATCATTCTCGATGTAACCGAGCCATGCACGTGCACCTGGGACCTCGCATCCTTGTGAATGTTACACTCCTTGTCTCTCCCTGTCTTCCCCTTCCTTCATCTCCCCGCACCCCTTGTCTCTCAGATTGTAAGCACTAGGGCAGGGACCATGTCTATTCAATTAATTTGTAAAGCACCAGGTACATTGCTGGTGCTATATAATTGCTTACTAATAAAATAATTATATATGTATGTATATATGTATGTATATATGTATATAGGTATATAATCACATGTTTCATTTTTTGTGGAATGCAGTACTTTTCAAATTCATGTAAGACAGTCTCATAGGGTATTTTCAGACGTGACAAGATCACTCTCAACCACGGTGGATTCCCACCGGGTGAGAAAGGTCTCATCACGTCTGAAGGGGGAACAGAAGTTCCCCCCCAGATGTTCACCCCCGTCAATCACGGCGGGGAGGGGAATCACATTCACCACGCAATCGGCAGAACTGATCGCGTGGTGAATGTGATTCCCCGCTGCGATGAAGGGGCCCATCCCGTATGGACAGCTACCACAGCCTGGAATCTGTGACGGGATTCTGGGCCATGGTTAATTCGGGCAGGCGCTGCGGCCGCATTGGCTGCGGCGCCCGCCCGTCTCCCCAGAGGGCGGGCAGCAAGGGAGCGTGGGGGGAGCGGGGCCATGTGGCCACACATTGTGCCACGCAACTCCACCCCCTCCCCGATTCCCTGCCAGGATCAGCCAGCATGTCTGTTGGATGTGCCAGTGTGATCCCGTCGGGGAATCCCCATGGTGATTCCGTGCTGGGGTGACAAGCGCCCCGTCACGTCTGAAATCACCCACTATTAGCCTGCTCATTCTGAGTTAATTGGTAATTATTAAAATCATTAAGTGTTTCAGAACCAACTAATGTTAGGGAAAAAAGCTACCTTTTGACTGTCTTTCTTTTCCTGACACCAGTTAGCAAGTAGAGTGAAACACTACTTGAATGGTCCCTAGTTGTCTTTACTTTTCCAGAGATTTACCACTGTTTGAACTTTTAATTTCTCTAATTTTTTCTCTTTTTCCTAGGTTTCACTCCTGATACCATATATTGTTCTGATGAGGCAGACAGCTCAGACAGAATTGGTTTACTCATAGTTTCTGAACTTTGACCTTTCTTTGTATCCCACAACCAGCACAACTGGATGGGACCAGTCTGAACTAATGCCTCTTAAAAGTACAGTTTCCAACATATAGTCTTCCAAGAAAATTATTGGAAGCTTCAGTCAGGGTGGTTCAAGGATGTACCTATTTTATTTTAGCTGGGTTGCCATTCCTGTTAATTTCAAAACAATTCCCTTGCCACCTTTTTTACACTGAGGGTCTTTATAAAGGTGTTGGATTTCTCCAGCAGTTTAAAACTGCAGCTCAGGGGGAAAAAACATGGGGGGGAGGGTGGAGGGTATGTTTAGTCTCTCCTCCATGAACCAGGAGTTACTTGGGAGCCTTTAGAAACAGCAGCACTTGGCAACTCCTGGGTGTTTTGAGATGTGACCTAGGTAAGACCCCGGTAATCGCGGTCTTACCTAGGCCACGTCTCACAATTTCAGGGAGTCACCCAGTATTGCTATTTCCAATAGGGGTGTCAACCCTCACAAATTTTCAAGTACAAATTGTTACAGGTACATTTTTTTTTATTTTATTTTATTATGGGTACAGGTATGGTACGAAACCATAATTAAATCCAAAAAATAAGAAGGTTACTCCCACCACCACAGCTCATCTTTCACACGCACCAATCTACCCCCGGGTGCCTGATATGGTACTTACCAGGCTCAGGGTGGGTTGGATTGAAGATCCAGTGGGCTGCCGCTTGATTAAAAGTCCAGGAGGTGGTTCATCCTGTGGAAATACCCCCCCCCCCCGTGGCAGGCTCCCCCTCACCATGGAATGCTGTGGTGTCCCTGCTCCACAGCATGCATGTCGAAAATGGCTACTTGGTCCATTTGCATATGTGCAGTACAGCTGTCTCTTTGCAAAATGGCTCTGACACTGCCGGTGCCATTTTGCAAAATGGCTATGCATGCACAGAATGGCCCCACCAGCCATTTTGTACATGTGAGCTGTGGAGCAAGGACCTCACAGCATGCTGTCGCAAGGAGGAGCCTGCCGGGAGACTCCCCCACACAGGAGGAGCCTTCCTGGACCTTCAATCAAGCGGCATCCAACCGGACCTTCAATCAAGTCCACCCCAAATCGGATAAGTATCATACAAGTGCCCTGGGCAGGCTGGGTGGTGGTGGTGGTAAACCCAGGTCTGTAATAGCAGATCCATAATTTTGCAGACTGCTGTTATGGACTGGTATGGATTACTTTGTAACAGCTTGTTACAGGCAGTTTTGGATTGATCCATACCCGCAGTTGCCATCCCTAATTTCCAACGGTGCTTCGGCGACGTCTGGTTAATGGAGGAGCATCTAGCCCTCCCCTCCCTTGCATGGGGGGTATCCCCAGATGCAGTTTTAAACTACAGGAGAAATCCTGAATGTTTACAAACGCCCTGAGATCCAAAACAAATTGCTTATTTAATCATTATTTTTAAAACAAGCAACATAGGGTTTTGAAAAGGAACAAGCTAACCTGAAATTAATGATGACCTTGTGAGAAGTCAGCTTTGCAATTGCTATACAAACATTGCACTTGGAAAATGTAACCCGAAGACCATTGTATTATTTTAAACTTTAGTTACTAGTTTTGTATCTTGGCTCATTATAACAAATGATAATGGCTTAGTGTATGCCATTAGAGATGGAGCCTGTGAACTATTTGCTCCATTTATTATCTACCAGCCAGCAAGGATCCCTAGGGGAAAAAAATCTATATTCACCCTCTAAATCATCAGCCAGAATATTTAGAAAACCAATGAACAGTATTCCAAACCCTGCTTGCTATTAGTAACAGCTGCCTGAGTAAGGAGAAAGAGAAGTAGTCCATGATTTGGTAGCTGACTCTAGGCCATGTTGTCTCATGATAACACTGAATTCTGCACACATTTCCCCTTCTGAAAGGTGGAACTCACCAAGGAGGAACAGGTTTCAGAGTACTGGCCAACACAGGCTCCCCTGGCTATGTATGCAAGTGATTGAGTCAAAGCCAAGTTACTATAGAAGGAGACAAGAGACGAAAAAATGGTTAAGATGATAATTTTATCAGACCAAGTCCTCTTGGTGAGCATGTGCAAGCTTTCAAGATACACAGAGCTCTTCTTCAGGAAAGTAATTCTTCAGGCAAAGAAGAATTAGCTCCAAAGAGCATAGCTCCAAAGTTTGCTCACACTCATATAAGAACATAAGAAGTGCCATACTGGGTCAGACCAATAGTCCATCCAGCCCAGCATCCTGTTTCCAAGAGTGGCCATCTGCAGTCGCTTCAAAGAAATACACAAGTGTCATGCCCTACTGGTTAATCCCAGCTCCCAACAGTCGATGGTTATGTCCCTCAAATAACGTGGCAAATAGACATTTATGGATGTATCTGCTAAGAAGCTATACAATCCTTTTAAAAATATAATTATATGATAGGTCTTCACAACATCCTCTGTTAACAAATTCAAAAAGTTAATTATATGCTGAATAAATAAGTGTTTCCTTTTAAAATCTGCTGCCAATTATTTTATAGTGTCCCCTAGTTCTAATAGTATTATTAGTAAGGGTAAATAAATAACAGATCCATAAATATTTAGTTGTTCCAGACCACTCATGATTTTGTAAATCTTCTATCATATCTCTTTCAGTTGTCTCTTTTCCAAGCTAAAGAGTCTTAACATAATCAGCCTCTTCTTGTATGGAAGTTGTTGCATACCTTTGATCATTTTTGCTGCCCTCCTTTGCACCTTTTCCAACTCAGCTATATTTATTTTCAGATGGGGTGACCAGAATTGCACAGAATATTCAAGATGTGGTCACAACATAGATGTATATAATGGTATTATGATATTGTTGTTTTATTATCTATCCCTTTCTGAATAATTCCTAATATTCAATTTGCCTTTTTGGACACTGCTTCACATTGAGCTGATCTTGTCAATGAACTGTCCACAATGACTCCAACTTTCTTTTCCTAGAACCTAGCATTGTGTATTATTAGAGAAAGAGAGTGCTCTAATCTAATAGTTAAGGTGTGTTGTACCCTCCAGTATAAAGCCCCAGTATTCTATTTGCTATAATATTGGCATGATAAAAGGTAGGATAGTTGAGGATCGCTGAGGTAAGCAGTTAAAGCTATGGAAGTTTGAGTCACATCAGCTGAATAACAGCTGAGATGTCGCAGTTTGAAAACTGCACTTTGAAGCCTGTTTTTTCAAAAGCTAGACTGTCTTGATCTCGGCAGGGTAAAGGGGTTTTTGTGTTGGTTGGGAGAAGGTATAAGCCTTTTAGGAAATTCAAGGAGGCTGCCAGGGGGTGCCTTTGGTTTACTTTTGTAAATCCAGTTAGTAGTTTTTAAGTTATGACATCTTGAAAATTCAATGTTAGCCTATGGAGACTATCTGGAGTGTGGAGTGCTTGCAAATATTATATTTGTAATGCAGAGACTGTTTAAAGGCAAACAGTCTTGAATACTGGAAACTACAACTCCCAGCAAGCACAGCTTGCTAGATCCTATCAGTGCTTGGGAAAGAGAGGGAACGGCACCTTCCAGGGGACAGTGTGAGTTATTGGTCAGCCATGTTTAGAGATGATCTGGTTGGGAGAGGAGGAGAGAAAGGCCTGTGGAAGGGAGAGAGCTGAAGGTCATTCTGATCTGATCCCGCACAGCAGGCGCCTTGGCTTAGGGGCCAGGGACGCCAAGATGGCGCTAAACAACAGCTGGCTAATCCCACAGTGATGTTTGGGGTGGCTGAACTTGCCCCTTAAACCCACCCAGAAACACAGAGCACATGGATTTCAGTGACAGTCCTTCCCTCTCCAAAAACGTGTGGTGTCTGGGCTGCAGCTCCAATGGGGCAGTCCTATTGGAGGAGCATGGTTGGGGCTGGAGCACTGGAGTTTGCCTGGGATGGTCCCTGGTACAGGAAGAGGGCAGAAGTTATTCCTGGATATAGGACCAGGAGACTACAGGCGGGATTCAATCAAGCTTCTTTCAGCGCTTTTCCATCCAACTTTCTCAACCTCACTAAGGAATGAGGGGTAAGCGGGTGCTCTGGACTTATACAGCGGGCATTCTGTAGGAGGGGGGCAAGGAGATGGCAGGGTCCTGTGCAGAGCAGCGCTGTGAGGCAGAGTGGCAAGTGTAGTGCTCTTGGGAGGATGCTAAGAGCAAGCCTCAGCCTATGGGGGAGCGGGCAAGGAAGGACTATACACAAAGGGGGGGCAAGAGTAGGGGCAGAGCCTCTGTAAATAGCTTCCACAGTAGAAGCCATGCACATGGGGTGCATTTTACAGGGAACATATTTATTGGAGATACAGAATATGGAACCCAGTACAGGGGGAGGTGTGCAGAGTGCACAGTGTTGTGCAAGAAAGGTACATTCTCTTCAGTTGTATCCATGTTTCTCCTGAGCTTTCTTGGTAAACATTTGTTTGGACTCAGTGTGGTTGCTATGTTGGTCCCTACAATGCAGAACCAGGGGGAAAAAGTAGCTACGAATCATAATGGGTGTTGGCCCCGTACCGAAAACAACCCATTCATTCTCCGCCGGGGTCACCCCGTCACGCCATACCAGACGTGCTGGGGGGATCTCGGCGGGGAATCTGGGAGGGGGCGGGGCCGCGTAGCGCAACGTGTGGCCGCATGGCCCCGCCCCCTCCAAGCACCCCGCCGCCCGCCCTCTGAGGAGACGGGCGGGCGGCAGGGCCAATGCGGCCACTGCGTCTGGCCCACTGCGTCGGGCCAGAGTCACCACGGCCCGGGATTCCGCTGGTGATCCCGGGCCGTGGCGCACGGCCAGACGTTACTTTTTGTTGGTCCCCGCTGGGGATCTTTTTGACCTCGCTTCCCGGGACATTCCCCCGGCTAGCCCGGGAAGCATGGTTCAAATTGACCCCATGTGCGGATTGACCGTGGCGAACATCTGGCGGCCGCCAAATAGACGTGCGAGACACATTGACCACAGGTGCGTATTCACCGTGGTTCACTGTGATCTTGTAA
>QEPC01002815.1:337592-355911 GCA_003113815.1 Sphenodon punctatus
CCCCCCCCCCCCCCCTTAAAATAGTTATAGGTTTTCTGTCACAGAAAATCAACTTTCCAATCCTGGGAAACTAATTCTGGTAACGTTTCCCCCCCGTATTTTGTGCTGATTTTTTCCCCTGAACTCTATATTTTGATGAATATATTGGTATACCAATTGGGACTTGGTAAATTAAAAAAATGGGATTGGAAGTACCCAGTTTTTTGGGTTTCCAGGTATCAATTGGTATCTGGGTAACCTGTCAGGTACCCAATGCAGTACCAGAAAATGCGGTTATTACCAATGTGTACTAAATTTGGTACCCGTTTCAGCTTTACACAAACCCCATTGACTTCATTCATACTTGTGCTGAGGGCAAGTGCCAGCACTGTTACTCCAACCTGATGGAGGCACTGTTAAAACTCTTCACAACCATAAAATGTCTGTTGCCTTATGGGGGGATATTTAATTAAATCCAATCTCCTTACCTTAACCATAATGTTATGCTTCCCTACTATTAGCACACTGGCAAAGTGTGAAACACATGTTGCAGACTTCCACTGGCAAAATGTTGATTGACTTTAATGATAGAAGATTTTCATCCTTAGTATATGCATTTAACAGCCAAATAAAAGGCTTTTACTGTGGATTGGCTGCTCACAATTCTTCATGGGTTGCAAATATCTCTTTTTAAAAGTCTTTGAAAATCTTATTGATTTATTCCAACTCTAGCAATGCCATAAAGTAATATTGTATTTTATATCTCAGGTGAGAATACGTATCAAGATTCATCACATGCAAATGAAGTTAAACCATTTCTACTCTTTTTGTGTGTTATCTTCTGTAAGCAAAAAGAAAATACCTTCAGACATGGGAGAAATAAGTTAGATTATTTTTATTGCATTTCCTTGGAATGTAATGATGAATGCAAAGACAAACAAAAGTGTGATTCCCCCATGCATCCCTGATGGTTGATAAGTTATTTACAGATGCTTAAAGAAATGATAGATAGGGGTAACTGAGCATCAGTCTGCCATTGTTTCTCAGCTCAGCAGCTAAATTTCTTGGGCTTATGAACCCTGGGATTAAAAACGATATTAAATAAAAAGGCTGAGATTGTCACAGCTACCTATGGATTTAGATGTCATATTATTAACTTTAAAGGCAATTGGTTGACTAAATCAACTTGGAACCTTTGAAAATCATATCCAGAATATACACAGGCAATGTAGTTGAACAATCTGGAGTCAAGAAAGGCAGAAGTTAAAGGTGAGTTCACATTAATTCTGCTGTTCTTTGCACAGGCATTGTGATAATATTTATCATTTCATAATTAGAAATCTACAGTTTACAGCTGCGACAGAGGAGGGTCCTCCATACGGCCAAGTGGAATCTGCCCCACTAAAGCTATGGCTTCTTCAGGGAAGTGTAATGTCCTGCTGGTTATAGGTGACTCTAGCTTAGAGACAAGCACACACGCTAGACTCCATTACAAGTACAATCTGTATTACATCAGCATTCCAGGAAGGACATAGTAATCCACACACCAGCAGATTCAAATAAGCAACTGACTAAGGATATAGGCTACAGATTCACATATGCAGATTCACTGGTCTGCTTCAATCTGTCACAGGAAGCTGCAAGGAAGGGGCTGGGCTGGGATCAGTCTAGCAGCAGCTATTTTGCCTCAGCTTTGAGCTTCACTGAGCATGTCTGGGGCAAAATGTCGACTGCCCAAATGTCACATGCCCTGTTCATTTTAGGTCACAGATTATTGGCAGAGCTGGAGTCTCTCATACTGGGTTCCTATGGAGAAATCGAACCAATAAGAATATTTTGAGGGCAAAACTCATATTGCCCCTAGTATATGGCAGGAGAAAATGGGGCTGCCAGGGGTGGCACTTTCTTTGTGCCAACTTGAGTTTTCTCCAGGTGGCCATTAGCAGAGGGGATCCCAGAGTCACGATGTTACAGGCAGACAGGCAGCCTGACTGTCTTGCTTTATTTCAGTGGGAAAACTCTCCAGAAGAGATATGGCACAGGACTCTTTGCTTTAGCACAAAGTCTGTGATGAGTCAAGGGGTTTGTAGATATTGTGTTTATGATGGGGCTAGAGATTGGAGTAGAGAGAAAGGAGAGTTTGTGGTTCTATTATTTTCTCATCCTGCTTTAAAGTGCAAAACTCATATGCCTATGTGTGAAAACTTTCTGTATGGCCAGTTGTGTATGGATGTGGTTTTATTAGATTTTACTGCTACTTCTTCCTTTATACTTTGCTGTAATCCTGCCGTGTTTCTTCATGTTGTGGAGAAGTTTTATATGGAAGGAAACTTTTCTCATTGGAAGTACCCATCAAATGAAGCTTAGTCTAAAACATTTCTTGGTAGTTTTATCTCCTTTAATTTTATGTGTAACACTGTCAGATGGACCTACTGTCAAAAATATATTTCCTGTATTTTTTGGTATAAATCTCCCCCTGTCATTTCACCTTGAGTACAATTCTCAGGTGAGAGAATTCATGTGCTAGTGAACCTTAGTCTAAGACTGTTTTTAGACGTGCAAAGGGGAAGTGCACCTGAAAATCAAGTGCTAGTGAAGCAGCGCACTGGTGCAGTTTAGATGAGTGGAGACACACCTTATCTCTCACTCACACTTTCTTTAAAGGCACTAATGAGCCCATTAGCACCTTTAAAGAAAGTGCGAGTGGGGATAAGGGCACATACCTGCTCATCTAAACCACGCCCACGCACTGCTTCACTGGCGCATGATTTGCAGGTGTGCACTCCCTGCACACGTCTAAAAATGGGGTACGTCACATAGAAGTGAATGGGACTTATGCTAACTGCTAGCATGCATGTGAATTATCTTGCCAGAAAATTGCACTGTTAATGTGTTTGCTTTTCTGAAAAGGGTATGACTTGAACTCTGGGCTTTGCTGTAGCCACCCAGCAGGTAAAATGTAATATATGGTCTAAGAAGTGGTAGTCCTCTGACAGGGCCTGAGGTTCTGTGTGGACTATTTCTTGCTACCTCAGGAAAGTTCAATAGCTGGGCAGATGGCTTTGGTAGCCAGCAACTTAGCAAGGTGAGACAGGGGCTGCTTTCTTGTTTGTCTGCCTTTCCAAACTGCCTTTCCAAAATGAGGAGTCTAGGAGTGGAGGGAGGAGGAGACAGGCTGTGTGGCAGTAGAAGCATTGTTCTCACTCATCAAATTGTCACAGAAACATTGTCACTGCATTTCTGCCCCTCTTCTTGTTAGGAGAGAAAGATGGTTTAGGGATAGCTTGCATATTCAGCCTGTGGGTTTGGTTTGTGTCTGATCAGGGACTCTCTTGCAGTTGGATCTGAGGAGCAGCTTTGTCTTTTTGAACCAAAAATGTGGCTGCAAGAGCAAGACACACATCTTAGTAGAAGACAACTATCTCCTGTCTTTTTCCTGCATAATCCATCCATCTCACACACTTTCCCACCCAATTCTAAAATAATTATATTCCCTGGGTGAGTGGGCAGGCAGACCAGAAGGGAAGACAAAAGAAATTCTCTTCTTCTTAGATGCTCAGCCTGCTGCTGGTGCTGCTACCGCTAGGGCTGGGGGCAGGGGTAGACCCTGCCTGCTGAAAGGGGTGGCTGCTCCCACTCCCACCATTCCCAGGGGTGTCCTGATGCTGCTGCTGCTGCTGCTGCACACTCTCAAGAGACCGCTCTGCCTGCCCGACCCTCTCCACCAGTTCACCCTTCCAGTGCCCATAGAAGACTGTCTGCCATGCCACACTGACATTGACCCTGGGGTTCAGCATGGTTGCCAACATGTATTCTGCCTGCTTCAGGAGCTCATCAAACCACACCTTCAGCTGCTGCACCAGGGCAACCACCTCAGCCACCAGCTTCCTGCCCTGAGGGCCACAATCCGTCCCCTGGAGAATTTCCTCCAGCCTCCTGAGGAGACTCTGCACCAGAGGGGTCACCTGGCTGATGGTGGCTGTGGAGGAGCTGATGGTCTTCATCACAGCCAGGAATGGTTTCAAAACAAAGACCATGTGCACCAGGATCTCCCATTCTGCCCCATTGTACCCTGGAGGTGCCCCACTGTCCGTCAACAGTTGCACCTGATGCAAAGCGTCTTTCTGTTTGAGAAGCCGCTCGAGCATCAGGAAGGTTGAATTCCACTGGGTGGACACACCCTGCACCAGCTGGTGCACTGTGGAGCCTTGCTTGGCCTGCTTTGCCCAGAGGAGGTCACTGCCCTTCACGCTCCAGTTAAAGAAACCAGCCAGCTTCCTCTCCAGCTCGATCAGGAACCTGGGGGTGCCTGCCCCAATCCCCTTCTCCCTCAAGCCCAGAGCATCCCTGAGCACCAGGTGTGTGTGGCGCAAGGGATGCTGGTGAAGTCCCCCTCATGGACTGCCCTCAATATGTTGGCTACGTTATCAGTCACCATGCACCAGGCGTGACCCACTCCCTCACCATGGCAGTCAGGGCTGCCTCGATGTTCCAAGATGTGTGGGGGCCATCCATTACTTCTGCTTGAAGCAGGGCCCACCTATACCCTGCTTCGGCACCCCTCCTGTCACTCTCAAACGCTGCCTCAGGGTCCTGCCACCAGTAAGCCATCACTGCCCGGTAGGTGTGCTGAGCATTCCTGCTCGACCACAGGTCTGTAGTGAAGTGGACGGTGGCACCCCCAGCCCCTGCCAGCAGCTTCCACACCTGCTCCTTTAAAGCCCGGTACAAGGCTGGAACCACCTGCTCACTCAGGGTGGTGCATGACGGCAGCTTAAACCTGGGGGGCCAGGAAGCCAATCAGGTGCTTAAATCCCATATCCCCAACCTCTGAAAAGGGCTGCCCATCAAGTGCTATCATTTCCCACAACATGCATGTGGCTTTCACTTGAAAGCCAAGCCACCCTCCATGTGAAGGGTGCTAGAGGCAGTTGTTTGAGCATGACGCTTGCCTGCTGATGGAGGCTGACGACTGCCGCTGCAGTCAGGAACCCACTGCCCCTGCCTGCCCACTTAGCAGCACAGCACTATGGCATCCCCTCAAGTGCCTCACCATGGCAGTTGTGCCAAGGTTGGTGAGCACCTGCCCATGCTTCACCACATTCTGGCACAAAGTGCACTTCATCTCCCTGGGATCATCCACCTGCATCAACTTAAAATGTGCGCAGATAGAGGATTTTTTGCCCTCTCCTGCCTTCTGGCCCGCACCGAGTGATGCACCACTGCCAGGGCTGCTGGGAGGGGCAGAATATGGTGGTGACACATCTCTCAGAGGGACAGTCATCGCCTCAGCTCCAGACATCTCCTCCGCAGAACAAGTGTCTGCCTCACTGTCCCCAATCATAGTGATGTCCCGCGAAGCAGAGTCCTGGGACCCTGAGACTGATAGACTGCTCACCATGCTGCTGCCACTCTCCCTGTCCCCGACTCCCCCTATAACTGCTGCTGCTGCTCCTCTCCCTGCTGCCATTGCCTGGGGTTCGAGCCATGCTTCTAGCAGCTGGGGTGGGATCTACCAGCCCTGGACTGCTGGGGATTGCCTCAATAATGGGGGACAATGGTGGCCCATGGTGAACTTCGGACCCTGCCCCTGAAGCACCTGCACCTACTCCTGCAGCCGCAGCAGACAGCTGTACCCTCCTGGACTGCAGGTCTTCCAGTGCCCTGCATGGCAGTGGAGGACGCTGGCAGGAGATGCCACCGAACCACCCTCATAGTGCCACTGCTAAGAGTCCCAGAAGCCTGACTGCCAAAATCAGGCCTGTGGAGTTTGGGGCGTGGCGATGGGCTCAGGCTGCTGCCTGCTGCCACTCCGCTGGCATGGTCACTACCACTAGTAGCGTCAAGATGAGCCTGGAGCTGTCTGGCAACCACCACACACCCTGAGATATCCACCTTGAGTCTTCAGAAAAAGGCGGGGTATAAATTCTAAATAAATAAATAAATAAATAATCCACGAAGTAAAGTGGCTACAGCATACATGCAAGGCACCCTCAGAAACCTTACCATGCTATTAAACATAAAATTCCTGTAGTACAGACAGATAGTGGTTTGGGCTTGAGACAAGCCAGTACTTAGTGGCTCCCTGTAAGACAATTCAGGCAGTATTTTAACCTTAAAGCAAGTTACTTACCAGAAGGAAGTACAGTCCCAAAGCTGGATTCCCTGAAGGGATTGTTAAATTTATGGATGTTGATGTTTTATAGCATTAATTGTATAAAACTGATACAAAAGCAGTTGGACACTTTGGGATCGATCCCATGCCCTGTGGATCCCGCATAGACTCTGTGCGCGCATGCACACAGTTTCTGCACAGCACCATGCACTGGCAATGGGAGCGTATGTGGGATCCACGGGGCATGGGATCAGCCCCAATGCTTGACAATTAGCACTGGCGTCGGAAATGATTACCTCTGAGGGAGTGTCTATGGTGCACCACCAGCCTCCTCTTTGCATAGGATAAGAGAATGCTTTCAGTTTTCCCCTTCTGATGCTGTATGCTTGATTATACAAACATTTCACGTGCTCTGTGCTCCATTTGCAGGCTTAACAGTGCTGTGTGTGCATCAAATGAAAGAAGCTCCCTCTTTGATTTGCCACTGTTCCAAAGCAGCACCTCCTGACAATGTAAACAACATCACTGTGGACTAGCTGAGAGTTTGGTAAAACATGCTTGTCTGTAAGTCTCCTCACAGAGAAAATCAATATCCCTAACCTAAGTGAAACAAGTGCTGACAATACAGTAATTAGGTAATTAAATAGCCAACAAAGAAAGCCCTCAGCTTCATTAAAGATGCTGTGGCCGTTGAAAATTGCACTTGCATAATATGGGACTAGTTAGAAATATAAGCTGATAAAAACTAGCAAGGAGGCAGTAGGAAGAAGAAAAAGAGTGTTTTTTGTTTTCGATTTTGATTTTAATTAATGCTGTTTGCAGCCAGTTTCCTTTAAATCTAAAATACTGCATTCTTAGCAAAGTGCGACAGATCAACTTTAAACTCTGGAACAACCTGCAATATGTATAGATTTGATGTCCAGTACGAAGGAAGTCTAAATATATTCTGTATATACACTGGAAATAGGTTTTAAATAATCTAATCAACACAGAGGGCAATTAATAAACAAACAAGCCTTATCACTCCAAAGAGGTGGGATTAATCAAAGAGGATAAATATACAACAGTGCTACCAAGCCTGTGAGTTTGGGTGTTTTCAGACATGATACTAACCCCACTTTAACCCTACTTGAACATTGCTTATGCATGTTGCAGGACTGCATAGGGCACCAATAGAGCCATGCAACATGCATAAGCAATGTTCAAGTGTGGTTAAACTGGGGTTAGCGTCATGTCTGAAAACACCCTTTATCTTGATTTTTGGAATGTGTGTGTTTTTAAAAAACCAACAATCCAAGAATAGCATTAACCTGGGGTGACAGAATGAGCTAGTCCCAATGCATTGTGGGACAGCCAGGGATCTGCTTGCCTATCCAGTACCTATTGGGCATTCTGTAAGGATCTTCAGTGCCAAAGAGTTCAATGTCAATCAAGAACATCAGACTGTTCTACATCAGACCAATGGTACAACTAGCTGAGGATCCTCTCCTTCCAAGGGTCCAGAGCTCTGATAGTGGCTATTACCACTATTAGCACTGGCGTCGGAGATGATTACCTCTGAGGGAGTGTCTATGGTGCACCACCAGCCTCCTCTTTTCATAGGATAAGAGACTGCTTTCAGTTTTCCCCTTCTGATGCTGTATGCTTGATGATTATACAAACTTTCAGAGGAAGTGGTACAAAATCCAGTTATACATGGAGTGGTCCATTCCCTATTGCTATTTTAATATTATATTTAGACTAAAGTATGCAAATATTTTAGTACGTCATAGGGCCTAATCTGGGTCATATGAAGTACGGGTCATTTGAAAGTTATATGCATGTGTAAATTATTTAGACAAATCAAAAGAAAGCTGTAGGAATTCAGAAGGGGAAGTGAATACTTTTCTAAGGTAAATGAAGGTGGAGCTGGATTACATGGTACTTCTTATTGCCTGGAAGCATTTGTCTAATAAACGTGTGTTTCCAAAGACAGCTTTTAGAGTTAACAAGTAAACACTAGTATTGTGACAGGCACCCTGCTTTCTCTGTTATGCAGGTAATACTAGCAGAAAAGATTTAAAGCAGAGAGAGGAGGGATGTCATGGCATTTTTACTGAATTTTACTGACAGTTCATATACATATGGTTGTCATATTGCTATTATATTGAATCTGCATGTAGATAATACACTATCACTTGACAAACTAGCAAGCTGTGGCATAAAAGCATTTAAGGCTCTATGATCGACAAGATACATTCCCTGAAGTTCTGGTTTGTAAGAGCAGCTCCCTTTCTGTTTTGACAGCAGGAATGTTTGTTCCAGTGTTGTACACAGGGCTGGTCTTAGAATTTGTGGTGGCAAGGGCAAATATAAAATGTGTCACACACACCCTTGGTGGCTCCCACCCCGTTGGGGGCAACCACCACAGGGCCGTAAAGGTTTGGCCCTCTATACCCTGTCATAGTGAAAACAGGAGGCACTGCAGGGGCCCCTGAAAGAGTGGTAAGACCGGCCCTGGGTGTATGATGGAAAATAATTCCTTTCTTTGGGTGAAAACAGACATGAGGCTAACCACCCTTTAACCACCCTTGGTGGTCATTTATGCATGTTTCAGGGTTGCATAGAGCACCAATACAGCCCTGCAACATGCATAAATAACCACCAAGGGTGGTTAGCGTCATGTCTGTTTTCACCCTTCTTGGAGAAAACACTGCATTTATGTCAAATAGATTTTAGCTCACATTTCCAGTCCTACAGGAGTTACTTAAAACTATTTTCCATTAGTAAGGGTCTTGAGCCTGTGACTACTCCACATGTGACTGTAATATCTGTAGAGTTGTGTGATCTTCATAACTGCACTGAGCATGGGGTTTATTCTTTATGCTAGTTAGACAATTTTATTGCATAAGGCCTTAAAGGACAAATATTCAAAGAGGTTTTAAAGTTTATGTGCAAACCCTGCATGCTTTAAAACTTACATTTGTGTGTGCAGATGACATTTGTTCAAAGTCACAAAGCTAATGGCCATTCCCCTACTAATTTGTATAGGAAAACACTACATATTCATGAATCATAAGTACTGACTTAGCTGAAAACTTGCCTCTCCAAAGAGACTGGCCGATTTTAGATGGACTCACCTGGAGGTGGGGAGGGGCTATCCATGTGCGCCACTGCCCATTTATGGTTCATGGGGGGTCACACGGTGGTGGATGGGCGTGTGGTTGGTGTGCACCTGCACCCACGCACCACCCATTCATACTCCCTGCACAGAGCAACAGGGAAAACCCCAGGTTGCTCCAAGCAGGGGCATGGATGAGTGGTGTATGGGATATGGGAGCGCACCTCCACCCATGCCACCTTTAGACAGGTGCCCAGATTTGTGGGGGATGGGTGGACCCGCATGGGAGCATCATGTCTAAAAACGGCCATTGATGCACTGATGTGCGTCTTTACATTGAGATATTGTTTTGAACAAATCAGGCCAGATTTTCAGCTTAGGTAAATGTGGTCATTGTTCTCCATCTGTGAAAGACTGGAACCCCTACAAAATAGGCAGATGAGGTGGATTATTCTTCGTCTGAAAGATTGACTGCCTGCATAAGTCCTGGAAAACTGGGTAACAAGATTTCAGTAATTCACCTGGATGGGAGCTTGGGTCATGTGACGACATAAAATGATAGGTTACAAGTGGCTTGAGACAAGGGAGATGATACCAAGCTAAGCAAAAACGAAATTTAAACTCTCTTAATGAGCAAGGTGGTTTCAAGGTTAAACAATACCTACGAGTATGATTTTCTAATTCCAATTTATTGGGAAATAAATAAAAAACAAATTGTGGTTTCCAGTTTAACTCTTTCTCAGGAGTTTCTTGTCCCCACCGCAAAGATGGATGTTTATAATGTGATCCTCAGGTCATTTAGCATTAGTGTTGGTGGTAAGTGTTAATGTGGTGCTAAATTTCCCGAGGATTGTGCTGTTCTGATCCCTTTTGCACGCATTCCAGAGGTAAGGGGATACCGTAATTTTGCAACGTACAGCTTGCTATAGCTTAAGTAAGGACTATTTCTCTGTGTGCTCTGCTGTTTCTCAATTTGTATTATAGTTATAACGTGTAGAAAGTAAAATCTTATATGTGCAAGAGCTTTACTGTTGAGAGGCCATTTCATACATACTCCCATTTCATTTATTTATTCTGATCAAATTACATCTTCCATCATAGTTTTGTTTTCTACAATCCCTCTTATTTTGATATTTATTTAGAGGCACTTTTGTAGCACTCAGCGTGTCATCCAAATGTCTTCGCTGCTGTATATGCTCACCATAAAGATCATTATGATTTATATTATTATTGTGCAAACTCTTTGAGGCAATCCCATACATTTGTTGATTCACCAGGTATTATGCCAACTTTATGGAAACAGGAGATAGTGGTCCCTATTTTTAAAAGGGGAGACAGGACAATTCTGACTAATTATAGGCCAATTAGCCTGTTGTCTTTCATTAGTAAACTTTATGGCAAGCATTTAGCCACAAAATTGGTGACCTGGATTGAGGAATCTGATATCCTTTGTCCGGAACAGGCGGGTTTTCAGAGGGGTCTGTCAGTTGTTTACCATGGTCTGGTTCTGGCACATTTATCTGAGAAATATAGGGTCATGAATGGCCGCTTGTATGCGGCTTTTCTTGACCTAAGGTCAGCGTTCGATCTAGTCAATAGGACTCTTTTGTGGTCAGAATTGGTTAAAACTACTATTGACAAATGTCTTTTGTTCCCCATACAGAAGCTGTATGAGGATTCTCAGCTAGTAGTTAAATTAACCAGCTTGGCCCATGTGACAGAATCAGTGTTAGTGAAGTGTGGAGTTCGTCAGGGTTGCATTCTCGCTCCAATTTTATTTAATTTGTACATTTATGTTGTTCCCTTGATGGCCCAATTGCATTTTTCCCCACCAAAATTGGCAGAGAGGCACATTGGTTGCCTTTTCTTTGCCGATGATATGGTTATATTATCTCAAACTAGAGTGGGTCTCAATAGGCAACTTCAAAGATTTGCCCAGTATTGTAGGGATAATAATATGGAGATAAACGATGGGAAATCTAAAATAATGGTTTTTGCTAAGTCGCAGCTCAACAACACTCATTCCTGGAGGTTACAGGGCACCCAGATTCAGCAGGTTAGACTTTTAAAGTATTTAGTCCTGCTTTACCACAGTTCGGGCGTGTGGCATCATCATATCAAGGGGGCCACCTCTAGAGCCGCCAGAACTTCTTTGGCGGTTCGTAAACTTTTGGTCCACACAGGGGGGATGGCGCTTAAGATGGCAATTCAAGTGTTCAGTGCTAAAATAACCTCTCAGGTTCTTTTTGGGGCAGAGCTCTGGGCACCGTATACTACAGCATCCCTGGAGCGGGTCCAATCTAAATTCCTGTGTACTATCATCGGGGTCCCTGGTGGAACTCCGAATGTAGTAGTGAGGCAGGAATTTGGTCAACGCCGATGGGCATTCAAGGCATGGAGGGCAGCCCATAAATTGTGGTTGAGGGTTTACAATTCTGGGTCAGCGGGTCTTGCTTATATTTCTGGGTAAGGACCCTTTTAGAAGTAGTTGGGTGGATAGGGTCGAGGCCCATTTAATGGCATTGGGCTTTTCCAGAGAATATTTGCAGGGGAGGGGGGCCTTAAGTGAGGTAGTAAGAAGGTGGCAGGACATCGACCTTCAGGAAGAAAGGGCTAGGATCAAACAGGGTGGGAATCTTCGTTTTTATCTCGCGGTGGCCCCGGTAATTGACACCATGGCCTCATCTCTCTCTTCTCATATATCCCAAAGGGCAAAAAGGTTATTTCTGGTGGCCCGTGTTAATGACCTGCCCTCTAAGATTCTTGAGGGGTGCTTTAATGGGGTTCCATATGCCCAGACTTTGTCCTTATGAGCAGCTAGAGACTGAAACAACATCTCATATTATTTTTGGGTGTCGGCTTTATGATAAAATAAGGCTTGAATTTTTGAATGACTTTATTTTGGCCTACCCTGGTAGATCACATGAGGTCTTGCTGACAATGGTATTAGCTGATAAAGAGGAGGGAATTACAAAACAGGTCAGCTCATTTTTGGTACGGGCGTTTGCTTTACGTAAATTAATTATTGAGTTTAAGCTGCCAATTGGGTCATAAACGTTATTAATTGTATAAGTTCCTTTCTATGTGTAAGTAAGGGGAGGATGTGTATATTAAGAACCTTACATTTTGGTGTATATGTTTGTTTGTTATATTATACTGGCTATGACCTTTGATTTCGCCAAATAAAGTTTATTAATTATTTATTATTATTATTATTATTATTATTATTATTGATTCACCTTTCTATCTGTCTGGTTTGCTGTTGACAGAATAATATGCCCCTGGTGCATAAAAACACTCCCCAAATTATGGTTGCTTGCACACAGTAAGCAAAGTGGTAGGGAAAGAAGTAGCAAGAAGACCTTAGCACCAGGAAATATAAAGGTCTTTCTGTTTCCCTAGTGGCCATAGAAGTAGTAAGCCTCAGTTAAACATAATGCTCCCATCTACCATCACTTGGTCAATACAGCTCCTGAGCTTACAACCTATGCCCCTGATTCTTTACTGGTCCTAAGAACCATTCTGAATTGAATGAATGAAATATGAAGGCAGGAGAATGCCACCATGAAACTCATCCTAAAGGCTCAGTTTCAAATAGAAATTCTACTTATTGTTTGATCAGCTGTACCACTCAATTGTTTTTCCATGGCTAAATAGAGATTTTAGAGGTGCTTTCAGCAGGGGAAAGCAGCAGGTAATTAGATTCTGGTAAAAAAAACACAACTGTTCCATACCATAGATCTGCTCTGTCTCTTCCTCTTCCACTCTTGCTGATTTTGGTATGTTTTACCAATAAGGTGTCCTAGACACCTTGTAAGGGAGTTTTCACTGATGGGGACTGAATTCAAAGGTGTACTATTATCCCATATTCAGAAACATTAAAACCAGATTTCTGTAGAAAAAGCACAGCTTTATGTATTTTTATGCACTATTAATAATGCATGGGTCTGGTGTAAAGAAATGTAGGTGTTTAGATGCATCTAAACATTTCCAGTCTTCAAATTAATTTCTGCACAGAATCCCACTGTGAATAAATTTCTTTATTAGATTGATGTTGCCTCCTTCTTCTGCTTGAAAGAAAGTCAACAGCAGGTTCTGGCTCATAACAGATTCTGCTGACCCCACTCAGAAGCAATGTTCAGCTGAACATTAACAGTTTATGGTGTCATGTTTGTTTTAGTTTTATCCATAATAAGATTATAAAGGTTGTGTTCCTCAACCAGGAGCTGTACCCTTGATTTCAATGGGGGTCAGGATTGCACGCACACCCATAACATGAGATTCTGCTCATGGTTTTGGTTGATGATCTTTGTCTTGGAATGGATAGGGGAAATTGTACATTGTTGATCTTTCTAGATCATTCAGCAACCTTAAATACAATTGATCATGATGTGTTAACATCATGACTACATGACCTGGCAGGGGCTTATCGGATCACTCTTGAGTGGTCCTGTTTGTTCCCATCAGGGAGGTCTGAGAGGGTAGTGATGTGCGCTTGCTTGGCATTCTCTCAGGGCCTCCCCTCTGGGGTTCTTCAGGGTTCCATCTTGCCTCCTCTCCTGTTCAATGTGTATCTTGGTGAGACTGTAAGGAAAACTTGGAATAAGATGCCATCAGAGGGTGTTTTCAGACATTACGTCACCACAGTCAACCACGGTGAATCCCCCTGTGGTGACGTTGGTGGTGTCACATCTGTTGGGCCGAAAAGTGATTCCTGCCAGATGTTCACCCCCAGCGGGAATCACTTTGACCACGCTTACAGAGGTCCGGCCGTCCGGAGCTCCAAAAGCATGGTCAAAGCGATTCCCGCTGGGGGTGAACACCCGGTGGGAATCACATTTAGGCCCAACAGATGTGACATTACCACAGTCAACAACGGCTGGATTCACCGTGGTTGACTGGTAACGTCATGTCTGCTCCCGGACCCCAGAATCGGTGCCCGTACCCACTGCCGATTGCAGGCTGTGGCCAATACCCTGCCCATCTCCCAGAGGGCAGGTGGCCTTGGGAGCGTGGGGGGGCAGGACTGTGCAGCCGCATATTGTGCCGCACAGCCCCACCCCTCCCCCGATCCCCCTCTGGAATCAGTCAGCATGTCTGGGTATTTTCAGATGGTATGAGATCACGCTCAACCACAGTCAATACCCTGTGGTGGGGAATGGTCCTGTAACATCTGTTGGGGAACTGGAAGTTCCCCCTCAGATGTTTGCCACGCTCAATCCCCGCTGGGAATCACATTCACCACGCGATCAGCTGAATCCACGAGGATGGCGCCGATCGCGTGGTGAAGGAGATTCCCGGTGGGGATGAAGGGGCCCATCATGTCTGGATGGCGATCACGGCCCAGAATCCCTGCTGGTATTCCAGCCTGTGGTCATTTTGGGCAGGTGCTGTGGCCGCATTGGCCATGGCACCCGCCCCTCTCCCCAGAGGGTGGGCGGCGAGGGAGCGTGGAGGGGGCGGGGCCGTGCAGCTGCACGTTGTGCCATGCAACCCCGCCCCCTCCCCGATTCCCCGCCGGATCAGCCAGCACGTCTGTTGGCCGTGCCGGAGTGATCCCGGCGGGGAATCTGAGGGTTGTTTCCGTGACGGGGCGAAGTCGCCCCGTCACGTCTGAAAACACCCTCTGTTGACATGCCGATCTGCTTCCAGAGGGGAATCAAAAGGTGATTCCATGCCATGGCCACAGGACAGCCTGGCACGTCTGAAATCACCGAGTATGTTGATGACACCCATCTCTAGAGGTGTGCAATCCATTTTTGTTTTCTTTGTAATTCAAATACTGGAGCCCCATTTGTTTTACTAACTAAAAATACAAAAATGGATGAATAAGCAAACGATTGTTGTTTGCTTTTTATCCATTTTTGATTTTAAAATAAAATATAAAATTAAAACAAATCACTGTGCATGTGCAAATGGCCTCCAGGACTGTTCTACACATGCATAGACCTTTTTGAAAATGGTGCAGATGCATCTAGTGTCATTTTAGAAAAAGGTGTGCATAAGTAGAATGGCCCCGGTGGCCATTTTGCACATATGCACTGATTTTTTATTTTTGTATTTAAAAAATCACAAAAAATCACTGTGCATGTGCAAATTGTGTGCTGGACTATTCTGTGCATATGCACCCGTTTCCAAAATGGCACCAGCAGTGTAAGTGCCATTTTGGAAAAGGGCTGCACATGCGCAGAACATTTTGCACATGTGCAGTGATTTTTTAAAAAAAATAAAAAACAAAAGAACACCCAAAAATTAACAGGTTGTTTATGAAAACTCCCCCCCCCAAGGTTTTTTATAAATGAAAGTGAAAACAAATGGGGTGCCTTCTGCATATGCCTACCCAGCTATGTCTCTATTTTTCATCCAGTCCAGGTCCTGCAGTCTCAGTACTTTCCCAGTATTTAGCTGCCATTGTGAACCAGATGTAGGTGAATCAATTAAAGACTGAAGTGATGATGGTTGTCCAGTCCTATGACTTGGAGGGCATGGGGACACTGTCATTGATCGATTCAGCCCCTTTTAGTCACTCAGGTTTGAAGTTTGTTGGTGCTCCTGGACCCACTGTTACACCTGGAAGAGCAGGTTTTCCCCAATTTGATCTTATGAGAAGGCTACAACTCTTTCTATGAATGTTTAAAAGCCAACTGGTACAGAATTCAGCAGCCTGCCTGTCAGGGGTGAGTTGCTGGGAGCAGGAGCACATTACACCACTGCTCCAGAGTTTGCATTGACTTCCCATAGTTTTCTGGGCTCAGTTCAAGGTGCTGGTTTTGACTAGAGCTGAAATAAGCAACTTCAAAAAATAGTATACCTCTCAAATTTTTGGCACTCATCCTCACTCTGCACCATTGGGTAATCGATACCTGATTAGTGCCCAATGGGTTACCCAAAGTACCCGGTTTATTGACTTACCGTCCCAGAATATTGACTTCTGGTACCAATTTTCTGAGTTACCATCCTGATTTTCATGATTGTCCCATATTGATTTATGGTAATTTACAATGTAAATCAGTAATTTACAATTATGATTTAAATCAGTACATTGGTAAAGGTCAAACTGATTTTTCAGGGAATCAAGTACCTGATCGGTATTCAGGTAGCCCATCCAGTACCTGATATTAGGAATGGGCGAACGCAGTTCGGAAGTTCGGAGTTCAAACCGAACTCGACCAGTTCGGTCGACCAAATCGAACTTCCGAACTGAACTTGATTTTTGAACCAAACCGAATTTCCGAACTCGGCTCTGCTCGCCCATCCCTAAAAGATAATATTCCATTTAGTTCAAAAGGTTTGAATTTCTGAACTTTGTTCGGAAGTTCAGAGTTGGGACTGAACTCGAATAGTTCGGTCGACCGAACCAAACTTCCGAACCGAACTAAATTTCCAAACTGAACTGAACTGAATTTCCGAACTCGGTTCTGTTCGCCCATCCCTACCTGATATGATACTTGAAATTGTGTGTATTATCTATGGGTAATAAATTAGATATCCATTTCAGTTCTAATTTACCTACAAAGCCCTAAACAGCTTGGGCCCCACATATCTGAAAGACCGCCTCTTACCTCATGTCCCACTTCAGCTCCTGAGGTCTGCCTAGAGTGCCCTCTTGTGCATACCATCTCCCTATCAAGTTCATAAAGCAAAAGGGTACACAAACTGCTCTGGACAGCTGAACTGTGCTAATCTGTTTAGCCATATTATAGCTCCCACGTCTGAAAGAGAGGCAAAAACATACAAAGATGAGAATCACTCAGAGGCAATACATTTGTGAGACTTCTGAGGCACCATTTGCAGTTGCTGCACCAAAGTCTGGAATTCCTTTCCCCTGAAAGTTCATCAAAGTTTGAGGCTGAACATTTTACGGAGGCAACGTAAGACCTCTTTATTTAGTCAGGCTTTTAGTGGGTGGACATAGGGTTTGGGGAGTGTTTTAATTGGAACTGTATATAGTTTAATTCTTTTAATGGTTTTTATATCTTTGTACACTTTATGTTCTAAGCCACCTCAAGTCTTTGTGGAAGGGTGAGATACAAATCTAAATAAATAAAAATAGGCATAAAAATGACATTCTCTAAATCCTGTGGTTAAATTCTGCTCTCTGCTCTACATAGCAGTTCCAGTGGTCTGTTTTCCCTCCCCCTGACATGAGTGGAACTCCTAATAATCTTCAGTGGCAGACCTGCATATGCAGAAGGCAGGTCTGCCCTTTTTTTGCATCCGATGTAAAAATGTTTTCTTTTCACTCATTACCACACTGAGTCATACCTGTGCTTCCGTTCCACCACTCATGAAATATTTAGTTACCCCTTCTCTTCCAGATCATGAAAATAAAATATTCATTACACATCCAGAGGTTATAAGCACATTGAGATATTTAGGGCAAAATACTCATCAGAGTCACATGGTGAAGCATATTGTGCTTCCCATACATGCAAAGGAACATTCAGAAGATCTTCACAAGGATAGAAGTTTTTGCCTCTAAATTGGTAATGAAAATCATTATGCTGTAAGAAAATCTAAGACTGTTTAGTCCTGCTTATTTGTTCTTGTAAATTTATTCTTGCATCTGTGAAGTTCCACCCTTCTGTGCTAATTTTAGACTGCAGATCCCCGAGGAACCGAAGTATATTCTTTTCTCTCTTCAGCAGGCTGTTTTTCTCAGAAGGGAAAATAAGATATTCAGTTTCTTAACAGTTTTACCTCTAGAGAGATCCATCTGTAGCCCCAAAGAAAGTAGAAGAGCATCAACACAGATGAAGTTTAGGTGGGGTTTTTTTCAAATATAATTTACTCCTGTCAAGTACATCACTATAATTTTCTGCACTACCACTTACTTCTGTGCTTCAAAATATGGAAGAATAATTTGCTTGGACATCAGCCTAGCAATAGTTTGCTGGAAATTTCACATCATCAGTGAGACTTATTAATCTTTCTGGGAACAGTCTAAGAAAATTCCTTTTTTTCTCTCTGTTCTTATTAATTGCTTCTTGAGGATGCCTCACTCATTTCTTATACCTACGTTCTGCTCTAAATGATACCAGATACATGGCTTAATTTGGGGGGGAATGAGGGGCAGCTTACCAGGGCTCTGTTCTGGCAATTAAATTCAAGAGGGGACTGAATCC
>QEPC01002818.1:1284-19138 GCA_003113815.1 Sphenodon punctatus
CCGTCCTGGGCTGCCCTGTGGGCAGGAGGGGCAGGATATAAATTTTAAATTAATCAATCAATAAAAACCAAAGCCGCCTGAACCAGGTCATTTCGTTCAACTGCATCCTGTTTTTCCAGTTGCGCATTAAGATGTTAAGCACCGCAGTCAGCAATGCATTGCAGGTCTCTCTGTATTGGTCCATTAGTGGAGTTTTGGGGAAGCTACCTAGTAATGCCAGTTCAGCTGTAAATGGTATGGAGAGGCTCATGACCTCGTTAATATATTTCCGAACTAGTAGCCAGAATGGCTGTATTTTGGGACACTGCCAACTGCAATGTAGTAGAGTTCCCTTTTCTCCGCAGCCATTCCAGCAATTGGAGGAGCATCCCTGCTATACTTTGCTAGTCTGTTTGCTGCCAGGTAGAATCTCATGGCAATTTTTATTTGCAGTTGTCTGATTTCTAGAGAACAGGAGCATTTATGCATTCTTTCTAGGATGTGCTTAGTTTGTGCAGCAGACCACTCCTTGTTTAGATCCGGTGCCCATTTATCTAAGTATTTTTACACCCGTCCTTCTTACTGAAGGTAGTGTCCAGGTTCCACCTACAACAAAGCGTAACTTTGCCCTCATTTATCTGAAAACCCCATGCAACAGAGAGCGAGAGAAACAATTACACAACTTAGATGTTAGGCATTCATTACTTTATTATCCACAGAAAACTAAAGCCATTAGAAAGTCAGATTACCTTTTTGTTTCTTAAAGGGCAATCTGGATATAAAAGTCTCTTGTCAGACAATCACAAAGTGGTTAGTGTGAACTCTCTCTACCTGTTATGAACTGTCTAGTAAAGAAGCACCATTCTCCTCTAGAGCCCATTGGATTAGAGGTATATGGGGACGGCAGTAGAAGCTTTCTTTAATGTACCACCATTGGAAATTCGTAAAGCTGCTACCTGGCAGTCTATCCATACTTCCACCAGACATTATGCACTACATTTGCAATCACAGCAAGATAGGTCTGTTGGGTCTGCAATTCTGAACGTTGTAAAACAAGTAAGATAACTTGATGTGGAGTACAATAAAGATGAATTGTTTCTGAAAGATTTCATTCAAGACTGGTCATATCGATGTGATCATTTATGGAATTCCTCCTGCTTCCAGTACTTTCCCAGTTGTGAGAATTATGGAGCCACTCGAAGACTAGAAGGTTGCTACCTTGTAACCAAGGTTCTCCGAGATGGCTCTCTACATTCTCACATCACCTGCCTATCCAGCCCCACATCGGAATTCAGGGTTGGAACTTCGGTGCCATTGTTCTCAAAGATAAAAAATTAAGGATGTGGAAAATGAAAAAGGCAAGTACTGAGTGACTGTACATGAGGGGGAACAAGGTTGATGGAGGCGGGATGCGTACAAGGAGATAAGACAGAGGAATCAGGCAATGGGGGGAATTGGCTGTATTATGATGGGGAAGTTAGGTGGTGGTAGAGTATTTATGGGGGGAAAGGTTGAAAAATTGGTGATGTGTATGCACGGACGAGACTGGGGGGCAACTAGGGATGAGGGGAAGTGTATGGGTGAATTCACACATAACATAAAATCAGAGTTTGTGTGTTTTAAAATCAGATTTTAAAAAGTGTTTGTATGGGTATGGGGTACCCAGGTGATAGGGAGTCATATATTGGAGAGAAGAATGAGAGATGGGTGATATGTATTCAGGGACAAGGTTTGGGGGACAGCCAGGGATGGGGACAAAGTTTATGTATGTTTTTCAAATGTGCTTTGAGTTGGGGAGAACAGGACGTTCAAGTATTGTGGGGATATATATGTGGGGGGCGGGGGGGGAGGTTGATGGGTATGGGATGTGTAATGGCAGTCAAGACTGGGGGTAGCCAGAGGCGGGGAGCAGTATGTGTATGGGCATCGGTCATGCACAGGCTGACAGAGTGTATGGGTAGGGGGGAACAAGGCTCAGAGTCAGCAAGAGGTTGGGAGCAGTGTGTTTATGGGGAAACATTGTACAGTCTTGCATGTTGTGCTTGCTTACAGCTTAGGCTCCATGCACCCACGCTTTGTCTTAATTACTCCTCTCAGTCACTTATTTCTCCAAGAAACTTGTCATCATGGCATTCCTCCTATCATTCCACCCAGTACCTTGCTGCTATTTTGTTCTTCCATGATAGAAAAAGTGTTGTGTGTTCTTTGTTTACTAGACAGATTTTTCTGCAATATTTTAGATTTATAAATTTACCAAAAGGCTTTTTGAACCAGAGCAGAGTTTCTGCTGGCCACTAGACCTTTAACAAAGTAGTGCCAGCCTGGGGACTTGTCACCCGCGGCGTGGCCAGGCACCGCAGGAAGAGAACCCCGAGTCCCCGGGCTCGGCAATTGGCCCTGCTGCAACGCACGCTGCTTAGCCAGAGACGCCGACAAAGTGTCCAGTTGCCGAGGCAACCCGCTCTGGTGCTGACTGCGCAGAGTGGCAACCTTTGATCTCCCCAGACGTGAGGTCAACCCCGGGGCCAGTGCGGCGCTCCACATGGCTACAAGCTCTGCACCCTATGATGATAGAAGTCTTGTCCTTTGAGACCCATAGGCCTACCATTCTATCCAGACGGGCATTGTTCCTCCTTGTCACCCTCCCAGGGTGGAGGGTGCTTCAGGGCCAACGAGATGCTCGAGGTCCGGGACCGCAGCGGGCTCATCCTGTTCACGGGCCCCCCTGTCGCCCTGCTCCCTGTAAAAGTGGCGGCGATGCCACCGGCACCACAAAGCATCCCAATTGCCCTGGCAGCGCCTGGGGACGCAGAGGAGGCAGGGCCTGCGGGCCCGCACTCGGCGGATGCAGCCCCTCCCCCCGTGCATTGCCCTGCACGCTTGCGGGCACGCGTGGGGGCAGGGTTAGTAGGATAAATCCCAGTGGCGGGAGGCACCCGTCGCTGGTGATTGCAGAGGAGGAAACCAGCCCATTGCAAGCTAAGTGTGACATGCTTTGATTGTAATTCATAGGATTGAGAGTGTGTGTGTGTGTGTAGGATTGTGAGTGTTGTTTCTCCCTTCCCCCATTTCCCTGTGCTGAGTGTGTGACGGGCATGGTGCAAGTCCCTTCCCTGTGTGGAGTACAAGTGGTTAAGGAACTCTTCCCCTTCAGGGATCCCTTCCCTTGGCCATAGTTGTGTGCCCGTTCCTTCCCCTTGGCACCGTGTTCCTGGGGAACCCTTCTGCCTTCCCTCACCCCTTCTGCACCGCCTACCTGACCCTTCCCATTGTTCCCAGTGTGTTGATACTTGTGAGTGTGCAAGGAGTGAGCCGGCACGTCTATTCGGGCCATTTTTTGACCACGGGGGGTGGCTATTTCATTCACCCCCGCCGGGGATTCACTGGAACGAATCGGGACGGCGTAACGTCTGAAATCATCCTAAGTTGTAGGGGAGCACAATATCTGACCGTGTACATGACATGGCATTGCTGCTTTCATGGCATGTAAGTTATTGCAAGTTAAGGCCATGGGCTTTTCTCCATGCTTTTTGGAGCAGGACTGAATTTGAAGAGCCTTCACTCCTTTCTTAAATCAAAAGGTTTTTTCATTCTAGTATTATGTTTATTAGATTTCATAATAAAAAGATTAGGGACTAATAAGCCATCACTTTGAGCATCAGCATTTTTCACTGTGACAAAACCAAGTTCTTTTTGTTTTGTGCATATATCTTCTTGTGAATTAATGACTCTACTGAACTTAGTTTCCATAACAACAAGCCCCAAACATGCCTAGAGCGTCCAGGATACCGCTGGGAGCTTGATCATTGGCTTGTGTTCCCTGAAGCAGCCCTGCAGAGATTTCTTTTTAAACTGGAAGCTACACAGTTTCTTGAATTAACACTTAATGCAACATTTTATGTGACAGGCAACGCATCAGTGATACAGAACAAGGATTCCAAATTGCATATGAAAAATTGACTCTCTACAAGATTTATTGGTATGTATTTTTTAAATTTCAGTTTCAGCTAAAATGTAATTAATTGTTTACACCTTTGTTATAATCTGTTAGTGACATGCTTCTGTTTGAATTCTACTAGCTGCTGATAAGTCAATTGCATATTATCTGGGAAAGGGTTTTTACTTTTTAAAGCCATTTGAAAGTTCGTATTAAAGCGCTGTTATATCCGTTGAAAATAAGTCAGACCAAATTATAGTTCAAATGAATGAAACTACCATGTAAATGAATTTAGCAGTATTGGGCTTATTGATATGTGTAGTTTTGATCTTTCAAAACAATTTAAAAGTAATTGAAAGTGGAGTCCAGTGAAAATTATAGACAATGTTGGTAATTTGCAATGGGTGAGAATTTTTTATGTTTCTTGTTGGCTTAGTGTAAAACAGTTACGTCATGGAATATTATGCAAGTGGAAAGTGCATTTGTAGTCCTCAATAATTGATCATAATTCTAAGTATAGCCTCCTAAGCGGTGAGGGAAAAAGCAGATGGGTTTGTGCCTGAATGATCAAGAAGCTCAAATTCACACTTTCAATATACACTTAGCTTTTGAAAGGCTGTTCGTCACATTGCCTTATAAATCAAGTAATTGCTATTGTTGAAATTGTATACAGTCACATGGTCGCCAGAAGGTCAGGACGATGGTGCTATTCTATTAGAAATCCTGTTATGATCAGATAAAATTTAAAAAAATCCAGGCTGCTGTATACCTACCAATGTATATAAAACAAAATAGTATATGCCGGTTTAAATTTGATTTTACTATGATAACAATAGCTTGTTCTGTTCTTGTTTTGTTGTGTAAACATGTATATACATACAGTACATGGGGAAACACTCTGTTTTAACAGTCAAAAATGGTCAGTCTCCAGATCATGGTTGTGGAGAAAAGCTTGATAACATGACCAGGAGGTGAGGTTGCCAGGTTTCGCTTATTTTTAAAGATGTTCCTGTTTTAGGAATCATCTCTTAGTTCAAGCCCTCTATAGAAAATCCGTTGTTCTGAATGTAGCGTGGAATGTAACGGAAACCCCTAATTTCTGTTCAGCAGCTTTCTCGCTTATTTTGATCTGACAACCCTCCTAAAACATGACCTAAGAGATCAGAAGTCAAAAAAGAACTCAAGATGGGTTATTTTATATTTCATAATTTTTGAATCCACTGGGGTTTGTAATACTGGAAACGCATTGCATTTAATTACAGAATTCTAACGTCTTCATAAGAAATAAATATAAACCCTCTCATTAAGAGTAGGAAGGTTGCTAATGGCAACCCTTACACCAGATCGGCCAAATCTGAGTAAACTGCGGCTAGAGTAGACTCTTTAAATTAGAACTAGGCCCAGAGCTAAACTAAATGTATAGGCCGAGAGCAAATTCCTAAACTAGGGAAAGACTTTGAGGTATGCCTTACTCTCATGCTGAAGAGAGCTCGTCTCAAACTAAAATCAACTTCACGAAGGTAAAGCATACAGCGCTCCTAAGTTGGTGTGGGTTCCTGAGGTCAATGGAGAAGAAGACTCCCACCTTGAGGGACAGCTTTAGAATGATGAGCCTGCATGAAAGTTGATTGGTATGTTTGAACAGTAACTGACCGGGGAGGGTCTGGTCAGGGAAGAGGGGGTTAAAAGCTAACGGTTGCGGAAGAAGGGGAGAGTTAGAGAGAGAAAGAGACCAGCAGGACAGGGTAAAAGTCCACCATAACCGGTCCAACCGAGGCTAAGAAGAGATAAATGGAGCTTATGCTTCACTTTTAAGGATCTGATCTGCACTTGAAACTTGAATCCGAAATTGTTACCTGTTCTTCATCGACAATGCATTTGGTTTGTGTCTACACTTAACCTGGAGGCTGGTGTACAGTCTGTCTTTCCCTGCTTGGCTGCAACACTGGATGTTAAGGTAACACCACCAGGAACCAGGTCAGTGAAGGTCTATCACCTCTGAGAAGGGTAAATCAGGACTAAGGGCCTGTAGACCTTTGGGGAGAAAGGTGTGACAGGCTGGTGGCAGCAAGGAATCCCAGAAACCAGTGGGATCGCCACACTGAGATTGGGCCTAAGACTTCCAGAAGTGGATTAGGAATGGGACCGTTCTAGAGGCAGAGAGAATGAGGTGTACTATGATTTCAGGGTTAATACCCTTAAAGGAAAGTGAGAAAACCCCTAAGAAACAAAGTGGAAGGTATTCTAGGGAAACTGAAGATACGGGCCTAATAGGATTCATAGAAGACCGTTATAATTTTGATGGGTAAGAGACTGTGCTCATGGGAGATGAGAACGATACTGAAGGAATTCTGAGAGCCAAAGGATTTGCAGCACAAATACTTGGCTGTAAAGCCCTGGGAAATAGACGGTATTGATGAGACACTGAATAAGTGAAGAGTTGTGTATGACCTGAAGGAAGGTCAATAGAGTTTGGGGGAGTGGGGCTGGAGGGGGTCCAGAAGGATCAGGTGGGGCAGCCTCCCAACCCCAAAAAGGGGAATATTGATGTATATCTGGTGACCATGGGGTTAAAGTCCCCTAAACATACTTATGATAGAAACTTATATTGAGACGTGTATACTACTACTACTATTATTATTTATCATTTCTATTGCGCTACTAGTCATAGCGCTACTAGTCCTATAGATATGCATATATGTGCCTTAAAAGGGTTAAAGTCCCTTAAAGAAGGGTTAAACTCCCTTATGCGAGGTTAAAGTCCCCTAAAGGACTGAAAATTATGAGCGAACGATTGGAGAGACTCGGCTTGCCCTAAGAAATGAACTGATACTGTAATAGGCTGAGTGGAGGTAGCTCCCCAGACCTTATGAAATGGACATGACACTGGGTGGAGGAGTGCTCCCCAGCTAAATGGGCATAAAATGGATGTAAGGGGTTAAAGTCCCCTGAAGACTGAGATTGTATGGGGTTAAAGTTCCCAAGGAAACTGTGAAAGGAAGTGGAAGGGTTTAGGGGAGACCATAATGTGAAATGCTTGGTGGAGTGGGCTCCCTCAGACTAAGGAACTATAGAATGATTGTCTGGTCGAGGTGGCTCCCTAGATGGTATAGAAATATAATATTGAAACATGTATATTGGGTTAAAGTCCCGTAGGAACAGAGTAACAACTTGGTAGAGGTGACTCCCCAGAACTTTTGGAGGGGAAATCTGGTGCACCGGGATGGCTGGAAGGGGAGGTAGGAAGCCAGACTGGATGGTGGGAGGCCCCAGTGTGCAGTTGTGGCAGCTGGATCAGTGTGCTGAGGCTGATAGCCACCATGGGAGTAAAATGGAGAGATTGGGACTATTATTGTTGAATTGGAGACATTGCGACTGTGAAAATGTGACGGTATATCTGGGACTGTATATCGGGTAGACAGGGCTAATGGGGTTTAGTCCCCGTCTCTGACTAAAACGGGAGGAGTGTGGAAGAGTAGTGCCACAATGAACTACGGACCCTTTAGACATCTAGTGCCTGCATGTAGGTTACGTTGGCTGAGCTGCAGGTGGTAGACAGGAAGAAGGACTGCACCTAATTGAGCACCTGTGGAAGGGCATGGCTCAAGTCAAGCTGAGGAAGCACAGTATTGTGAGAGAAGCCAAGGAAGTGGGACTTAGAGGAGAGTTCCTTGAGGAAAGGAGAAGCCAGAGAATTGCTGCCTGGCNTTTTGATCTGACAACCCTCCTAAAACATGACCTAAGAGATCAGAAGTCAAAAAAGAACTCAAGATGGGTTATTTTATATTTCATAATTTTTGAATCCACTGGGGTTTGTAATACTGGAAACGCATTGCATTTAATTACAGAATTCTAACGGCTTCATAAGAAATAAATATAAACCCTCTCATTAAGAGTAGGAAGGTTGCTAATGGCAACCCTTACACCAGATCGGCCAAATCTGAGTAAACTGCGGCTAGAGTAGACTCTTTAAATTAGAACTAGGCCCAGAGCTAAACTAAATGTATAGGCCGAGAGCAAATTCCTAAACTAGGGAAAGACTTTGAGGTATGCCTTACTCTCATGCTGAAGAGAGCTCGTCTCAAACTAAAATCAACTTCACGAAGGTAAAGCATACAGCGCTCCTAAGTTGGTGTGGGTTCCTGAGGTCAATGGAGAAGAAGACTCCCACCTTGAGGGACAGCTTTAGAATGTTGAGCCTGCATGAAAGTTGATTGGTATGTTTGAACAGTAACTGACCGGGGAGGGTCTGGTCAGGGAAGAGGGGGTTAAAAGCTAACGGTTGCGGAAGAAGGGGAGAGTTAGAGAGAGAAAGAGACCAGCAGGACAGGGTAAAAGTCCACCATAACCGGTCCAACCGAGGCTAAGAAGAGATAAATGGAGCTTATGCTTCACTTTTAAGGATCTGATCTGCACTTGAAACTTGAATCCGAAATTGTTACCTGTTCTTCATCGACAATACATTTGGTTTGTGTCTACACTTAACCTGGAGGCTGGTGTACAGTCTGTCTTTCCCTGCTTGGCTGCAACACTGGATGTTAAGGTAACACCACCAGGAACCAGGTCAGTGAAGGTCTATCACCTCTGAGAAGGGTAAATCAGGACTAAGGGCCTGTAGACCTTTGGGGAGAAAGGTGTGACAGGCTGGTGGCAGCAAGGAATCCCAGAAACCAGTGGGATCGCCACACTGAGATTGGGCCTAAGACTTCCAGAAGTGGATTAGGAATGGGACCGTTCTAGAGGCAGAGAGAATGAGGTGTACTATGATTTCAGGGTTAATACCCTTAAAGGAAAGTGAGAAAACCCCTAAGAAACAAAGTGGAAGGTATTCTAGGGAAACGGAAGATACGGGCCTAATAGGATTCATAGAAGACCGTTATAATTTTGATGGGTAAGAGACTGTGCTCATGGGAGATGAGAACGATACTGAAGGAATTCTGAGAGCCAAAGGATTTGCAGCACAAATACTTGGCTGTAAAGCCCTGGGAAATAGACGGTATTGATGAGACACTGAATAAGTGAAGAGTTGTGTATGACCTGAAGGAAGGTCAATAGAGTTTGGGGGAGTGGGGCTGGAGGGGGTCCAGAAGGATCAGGTGGGGCAGCCTCCCAACCCCAAAAAGGGGAATATTGATGTATATCTGGTGACCATGGGGTTAAAGTCCCCTAAACATACTTATGATAGAAACTTATATTGAGACGTGTATACTACTACTACTATTATTATTTATCATTTCTATTGCGCTACTAGTCATAGCGCTACTAGTCCTATAGATATGCATATATGTGCCTTAAAAGGGTTAAAGTCCCTTAAAGAAGGGTTAAACTCCCTTATGCGAGGTTAAAGTCCCCTAAAGGACTGAAAATTATGAGCGAACGATTGGAGAGACTCGGCTTGCCCTAAGAAATGAACTGATACTGTAATAGGCTGAGTGGAGGTAGCTCCCCAGACCTTATGAAATGGACATGACACTGGGTGGAGGAGTGCTCCCCAGCTAAATGGGCATAAAATGGATGTAAGGGGTTAAAGTCCCCTGAAGACTGAGATTGTATGGGGTTAAAGTTCCCAAGGAAACTGTGAAAGGAAGTGGAAGGGTTTAGGGGAGACCATAATGTGAAATGCTTGGTGGAGTGGGCTCCCTCAGACTAAGGAACTATAGAATGATTGTCTGGTCGAGGTGGCTCCCTAGATGGTATAGAAATATAATATTGAAACATGTATATTGGGTTAAAGTCCCGTAGGAACAGAGTAACAACTTGGTAGAGGTGACTCCCCAGAACTTTTGGAGGGGAAATCTGGTGCACCGGGATGGCTGGAAGGGGAGGTAGGAAGCCAGACTGGATGGTGGGAGGCCCCAGTGTGCAGTTGTGGCAGCTGGATCAGTGTGCTGAGGCTGATAGCCACCATGGGAGTAAAATGGAGAGATTGGGACTATTATTGTTGAATTGGAGACATTGCGACTGTGAAAATGTGACGGTATATCTGGGACTGTATATCGGGTAGACAGGGCTAACGGGGTTTAGTCCCCGTCTCTGACTAAAACGGGAGGAGTGTGGAAGAGTAGTGCCACAATGAACTACGGACCCTTTAGACATCTAGTGCCTGCATGTAGGTTACGTTGGCTGAGCTGCAGGTGGTAGACAGGAAGAAGGACTGCACCTAATTGAGCACCTGTGGAAGGGCATGGCTCAAGTCAAGCTGAGGAAGCACAGTATTGTGAGAGAAGCCAAGGAAGTGGGACTTAGAGGAGAGTTCCTTGAGGAAAGGAGAAGCCAGAGAATTGCTGCCTGGCCAATGACTCTTGTGGGGAACCTAAAGATAGCCAGCTAAAAGGGGTGCCTGGCTGGACTAGAGTTATAAAGACTATGTGAGAGCCAGAGGCTGTTTTCTGGTTTTAGAGACTGCATATTAGAGTGGAAGACAGTGTATGAGAGACATTGTATGGACTATAGAGGGTAAAGGACTGCTGACCTAAGATCCCAGAGTTAAGCACTGGTTGGGCCCTAATCCTGCATGAAATCACACCCTGAGGAGCCCGCACTGTCATCTCCCGTATGGCCAAGTATGAGAACAAAGCAAACATCAATGAGGAACTGTAATCCAGGCAGCAGTACATGCTGGGCCATGAAGCGGATGCCGAACTCCAACATCCTGGTGTTGGGGCTGCGGGAGCTGGGCATGGAGATTGCAAAGCATCTCATCTTGGGCAGAGTGAAATCTATCACTGTCCACAACCACGGGTGGTGGAGCGGACTGACCTTTTCTCCCAGTTTTACCTGCGTGAGAAGGATCTGGGGAAGAACCAGGCCGAGGTCTCCCAACCATGCCTGGTCGAGTTAAACTCCTACGTGCCTGTCACTGCTTACACCGGGCCCCTCAACAAGGACTTCCTGATCACCTTCCAGGTGGTTTTGCTCACAGATTCCGGAGGACCAGCTGTGCATCAGAGATTTCTGCCACAGCCACGATGTCAAACTGGTGGTGGCAGATACCAAGGGGCTCTTTGGCCAGCTGTTTTGCGACTTCTGTGAGGAGATGGTCATAACAGACACCAATGGGGAGCAGCCACTAAGTGCCATGGTCTCCATGATCACCAAGGGGACAGGGCCATCCCTGCCACTAGGCAGACCTAGGCGGCCGTCTAGAGCAGCAGATTGGAGGGGGAGCGGCAAAGGGCAGCAGCAGGGAAGCTGTCTCTTATACACATCTAGATGTGTACCTGGAGGCTGGTGTACAGTCTGTCTTTCCCTGCTTGGCTGCAACACTGGATGTTAAGGTAACACCACCAGGAACCAGGTCAGTGAAGGTCTATCACCTCTGAGAAGGGTAAATCAGGACTAAGGGCCTGTAGACCTTTGGGGAGAAAGGTGTGACAGGCTGGTGGCAGCAAGGAATCCCAGAAACCAGTGGGATCGCCACACTGAGATTTGGCCTAAGACTTCCAGAAGTGGATTAGGAATGGGACCGTTCTAGAGGCAGAGAGAATGAGGTGTACTATGATTTCAGGGTTAATACCCTTAAAGGAAAGTGAGAAAACCCCTAAGAAACAAAGTGGAAGGTATTCTAGGGAAACGGAAGATACGGGCCTAATAGGATTCATAGAAGACCGTTATAATTTTGATGGGTAAGAGACTGTGCTCATGGGAGATGAGAACGATACTGAAGGAATTCTGAGAGCCAAAGGATTTGCAGCACAAATACTTGGCTGTAAAGCCCTGGGAAATAGACGGTATTGATGAGACACTGAATAAGTGAAGAGTTGTGTATGACCTGAAGGAAGGTCAATAGAGTTTGGGGGAGTGGGGCTGGAGGGGGTCCAGAAGGATCAGGTGGGGCAGCCTCCCAACCCCAAAAAGGGGAATATTGATGTATATCTGGTGACCATGGGGTTAAAGTCCCCTAAACATACTTATGATAGAAACTTATATAGAGACGTGTATACTACTACTACTATTATTATTTATCATTTCTATTGCGCTACTAGTCATAGCGCTACTAGTCCTATAGATATGCATATATGTGCCTTAAAAGGGTTAAAGTCCCTTAAAGAAGGGTTAAACTCCCTTATGCGAGGTTAAAGTCACCTAAAGGACTGAAAATTATGAGCGAACGATTGGAGAGACTCGGCTTGCCCTAAGAAATGAACTGTTACTGTAATAGGCTGAGTGGAGGTAGCTCCCCAGACCTTATGAAATGGACATGACACTGGGTGGAGGAGTGCTCCCCAGCTAAATGGGCATAAAATGGATGTAAGGGGTTAAAGTCCCCTGAAGACTGAGATTGTATGGGGTTAAAGTTCCCAAGGAAACTGTGAAAGGAAGTGGAAGGGTTTAGGGGAGACCATAATGTGAAATGCTTGGTGGAGTGGGCTCCCTCAGACTAAGGAACTATAGAATGATTGTCTGGTCGAGGTGGCTCCCTAGATGGTATAGAAATATAATATTGAAACATGTATATTGGGTTAAAGTCCCGTAGGAACAGAGTAACAACTTGGTAGAGGTGACTCCCCAGAACTTTTGGAGGGGAAATCTGGTGCACCGGGATGGCTGGAAGGGGAGGTAGGAAGCCAGACTGGATGGTGGGAGGCCCCAGTGTGCAGTTGTGGCAGCTGGATCAGTGTGCTGAGGCTGATAGCCACCATGGGAGTAAAATGGAGAGATTGGGACTATTATTGTTGAATTGGAGACATTGCGACTGTGAAAATGTGACGGTATATCTGGGACTGTATATCGGGTAGACAGGGCTAATGGGGTTTAGTCCCCGTCTCTGACTAAAACGGGAGGAGTGTGGAAGAGTAGTGCCACAATGAACTACGGACCCTTTAGACATCTAGTGCCNGGGGGGGGGCGCCAAATTTTGTCATTGCCTAGTGCAGCAAAATGCCTTGGGACGGCCCTGGAAGGGGAACCCTGGAAAGGCGACCTCTCTGGATGAGGCCCACCACGGCTTTGAGAGCGGGGACTTTGTCTCCCCCACAGAGGTGGAGGGTATGCGGGAGATGAACAGTAGTGAGCCCATGGAAATCAAAGTGCTGGGCCCCTACACTTTCAGCATCGGCAACACCTCCAGCTTCACCAACTACGTGCTCAGCAGCATCATCACCCAGGTTAAGATGCCCAGGAAGATCAGCTTTAAATCTCTGCGCTCCTCCCTGGCGACACTCGACTTTGTCCCAAGAGAAGTTTGATCGCCCAACCCAGCTCCATTTCAGTTACCAGGCCCAACACAAGTTCCACAAGTACAGACGCTTGCCCTGGCCACTCAACAAGGCAGATGCCAGAAACATGTTGAATAAGCAGGTGACACCCCCTCTCAAGCATGAGGAGCTGAACAAGGAGATCATTAAGGAGCTGACCTTTCAGGCAGCCGGAGACCTGGAGTCCACAACGCCTTCATTGGGGGCCTGCCTGTGCAGGAGGTCATGAAGGCCTTTTCCGGGAACTTCATGCCTGTTTTGCAGGCAGTTCCTTTTCCGGCCCTGCGACACCACAAAAATGAAATCTGACACAATCGCCACTGCTGTGCAAAAGATGAACCCTGACATCCACATCACCAGCCACCAGGACCGCATTGTCCCCGACACAGAGCACATGTATGCTGACGACTTCTTCAAGGGGGCTTGATGGGGTGGCCAATGCACTGGACAATGTCGATGCCAGGATGTACATGGACCACCAGTGCATCTACTATTGCCAGCCCCTGCTAGAGTTGGGGACGCTGCGAACCGAGAGAAACATCCAGGTGGTGATTCCCTTTCTGATGGAGTCGTACAGCTCCATCCAGGACCCCCTGAAAATCCATCCGCACATGCACCATCAAGAACTTACCCAACACCATCGAGCACACCCTGCAGTAGGCCTGCAATGAATTTGAGGGTCTCTTCAAACAACCTACAGAGAATGTCAACCAGTACATCACAGACCCCACGTTCATGGAGCAGACTCAGAAGCTGCCCGGAATGTAGCCCCTGATGGTGCTGGAGGATGTCTACAAAAGCCTGGTGACTGACTGACCTATGACCTGTGTGTGCTGGGCCTGCAACCACTGACACACCCAGTACAAACACAGCATCCACCAGCTGCTGCACAACTTCCCCCCGAACCAGACAACCAACTCTGGCACCCTCTTGTCTGGCCACAGGCAATAACACCACACCCTCACCTTTGACGTCAGCAACCCCCTACACATAGGCTGTGTAGTGGCTGGAGCCAACCTGTTTGCACAGACCTACAGGAGCCTGTGATGCCACATGTTTCCCGTCTCACCCACCTCCTGTTCATTGCTTGTGAAACTCCCACAGGAGAGAATTACAGAGCCATTCAAAGGAGAAAGGAGGGTGGATTGCCTGTAACCGAGGCTCTTCGAGATGGCTCATATTTTCATACAACCCACTGTCCAACCCCTCTATTTAATTTTATTTCAAAGTTATATGAAAGTTGGAGGGAACTGCCATTGGTTGTCCATACCTCCTCTTATATAGTATCTGGCACATGACTAGCAAATGGCTGTTGAGTGTTGTGCAAGGGGAAGCTGTGGGGATAGGAGAGTCTGCCTGCCACTCATTGGAGTTCCCTCCCTCCTTATCAGGTACTTAAGCAGGGCCTGGTGCCCTTTGGGCGTCAGCCGTTGGTGGGGCCGTTCATGGGGACACGTTGGCATTGGTACTCCCCTTTGATCTTCGGCCTTTGTCGCTTTCAACTGGTGAAGTTCCTGAGGAGGCACTTGAGGGATAGAGCTGTGCCATCAAGGAGCTACTACCTGATCTGCTATGCCTGGACCCATTAGAGACCTTGACCTAGAGATTAAGGGAGAGGTTTGTGAACAAGGAGGAGGCAGGAGAGTGGAGCCGGGCGGCTGTGACGATGGGAAAACTGCTGCCTGAAACCCAGACTGTTCGATTTGCCTAGGGCACGAGTAGTGTGAAGAGGGGAAAGCCCCCCTATGGTGTTACCTTTGTTACTCTGACTCTTGTTCCTTGCTTATTGCTTATGAACTGCAGGTGAACTGCTTGACCTGTGGAGATCCCCACCCTGTCTGGGTGCGGGACTATTAGACACATCTCCGTGCCTACGGCCGATTTTGGAGGTGGGACCAAGGATATGAGTAATTTGGGCTGTGGAGTGTATATCTGATAAACATATGTTTGGAGACCTTGACGGATAGCCTACTTAGGAGCATTCTAAGCTCCCTGTGGTGTATGTGGGATCTTGTGTCTACCCATTATTTCTGTTTGTCCATTCCTAGTCTTGTAGCACCTATATTTGCCTATGTACGATACTTGTAGCCTGCTGTGCTCTCCTTTGACTCTGGTGGTGCCAGAACCTGACTTGAGATATTTTGCTGTACTTTCGATGACTTTGCTAAATTAAGTGGCCTACTGGAATATCATCATGGAATTAAGATTTCATGTCTCTCGATGCCATACTAACTTGGCAATTGAAATTGAGCAAGCAGAAAAAACATGTAGGATGCCGAAAATACTCAGCACAACTCAATCTAAATTGACAAATTTTTTCCTACCCTCCCATCCACTGGGAGGCAATGTAGAAAGTATGAATGAGGGCTCCACACTTTGCCTGGAAGACCAGCTATTTAATTCCCCACAGGCAGCTATTTGTCCAAAACCATCCACCCAGATTTCAGATGTTCGCTCCCATCTTGTATCCTTAACGAAGAAGTTTGATGATTATATGGTGAGGCTGGAGATTGACACGGACACTAGGTTCAAGGAGCTTGAAGAGAGATTGGATCACTCATATGATCGTCTCTTTTCAATGAAAGTTGTGGTAGGAAGGTTGTGGCTGGAATTTAACTAATTTAACTCCAATGCTCATCTTTCTAGCCCTTTGGAACATCTCAGGCAAGATGTAGCCACCCAAACTGTCAGTACTATCACTGAAGTACAGGAGCAATAGGATAATAAGGTAACGCTTACTCCCCCTCTCCAACCTGTGTCCCATTTACCAATCCCAAAAGACCCTTTTTTAGTGAGGCTGTAAGAATGGCAGCACAAGCCCCTACGAATGACAAGACTCCTTCGGGGGTATTCCAAGGAGATTCCCTCTAACCAAGCATTTTGTATCAACCAAGTAAGCCATTTAACAATCCCAGAGGAAAATTCTTTTAGTGATCCTTTGAGAGGGTCGACAAAAGCTCTCGTGATTGCTAAGGCCCCTCTGAGGGAATTGTGTGAAAGCTTTCTAGACCAAGCACCTTATGCTAGTCACGCAATTAATAGGAATACTCCAACCAATAATTTAATGAAGCCTGCTATGGGTAAAGTCTGGCCACAAGAAACTAAAGAGCGATGGGCATCAGCCATCACATTTCACTTGAATAAGAAAAAGAGATTCAGTTTTTTGAGAGAGAAAGCTCTGGATCTAGCAATGCTTCTAGATTATATTCAGGCAACTATGAAAGTGGTTATTAACCCTACGGATGTAGTTGATATCATGCCCCTCTTGAATAGGGGCCGGTTCTTAAGGTGGGAAGTAGTATTTAGATCAGTGGGAACTGCAACTGAACTATGGCTGCCGCGGAAGTAATTAAAGGTCTCTGGGATCTTCGTACAAAGGGTGGAAAACAGCTTGGCTCATGCCATCTATTACTCCTCCCTATGCATGTATCCGCATACCATGGATGTTCCATCATCTGACCTTCAGACCAGTTCGTGTCATTCCAATATGAACCCAGAAACTATATCAGAATGGGAGTTATTGGACACCACAGGCTATTCCCATATGTTTAGCTCAATTGACGTTCATGCTCAAGGAGAAGTAATGGCGCTATACCTCCCTGAAGCACTAACGGCATTAGAATTGGGACCCAAAGAGGAGAGAACCTTCTCTGAACAGTTATGTGTGAATCAAACAGCTACTATCAAAAGCAGCCGCACTGGCCCAGGTAGGCAGAAGGCTTTAGATTCACCCCAAGATAGCGGAGGGCCCTCAGCTAATCCATCTTTCTGCTCCACCTTAGTTGTGGCAGGAATTCCCTCCGAAGTGCCTACGACTGCTCTCTTATGACATTTACAGAATCCTAACATCCGCTGTCTGTCATGGAACATTGAAGGAATTAAACCCAGGCTAATGGTAGAGTGGGTTGACTTTATAGCCAAATATGATATAGTATGTCTGCAAGAATCTTGGCTTGCAAAAAGAAAAGCAGATTCCTTTTGTCTTGATGGTTTCCAGAGCTTTGTTGTGCCTGGAACGAAAGGGACGAGGAAGGGTCGCTGGTCGGGGGGAATAATTACCCTTGTTTCTAGTAGAATGCGGGCTGCCACCAGGCGAATCCCAGTAAATCTGAGGAACTGCCTGGTTTTGCAGGTCAAATGCCCACAATCTGATGAACTCCTAATTATCAACGTTTATGTCCCTCCTGAAACCTCTCCATATTACTCGCCTGCATTTTGGGAGTAATTCAATAATCTTTTAGACCAACTTTCCCAAGATGACGTAAATGATATGATAATTATAATGGGGGAGTTTAATACTAGGACAGGCAGTCAATCTTTGCACAGTGTCAACTCCCAGCTACAATCATATCTAAGAATCCCCTCACGAGGATCTATGAATGACAGTGTTAATGGCTATGGAAAGAAACTGATCCAGCTTATAATGGAGCACGGTCTATGGTAGATCTATGGTTAATGGTAGATCTTCGGATCATCTGAGGCAATTCACATATGATTCCATTTTGGGGGCCAGCCTAATAGATTATGTGATGATCTTTCCAGCTAATTTCCCCATTATTCATGTTTTTAAGGGGAAGGATGAGTGGGTTATCTGCAAAAACGGCTCCGAAGTATGGATTTTTTCTCCCCCCTAAGGAGGGTTGTCAGTATTTATTGGCAATTCAGGAGTATCAGCTGAGAAGAGCCTTCACAACTTTGCGACTACAATGTTTTGAGTCTTCTGTAATTTTGGGGAGGTATG
>QEPC01002818.1:19238-98103 GCA_003113815.1 Sphenodon punctatus
GGGGAGAAGGAGGATTTGGCTCAACAGATTGGCTTCCAGGATGGAAAGTATGGATAATATATCCAGGGCAACCCAATTGTGCAGGGGAGGTAATAGCTGCAGGTAATGGAAATACCTACTGGGTAATGAAAACTGGTGACTCAATAACTATTTGTCTCAACAGAGGCAAACTGAGACAGTGAGAGTAATCAATAACATGACTCTTGCACCTGTGAACCCAGCTATGAACTTTTATGTCAAAGCTGCAGTGTTTTGCTAGAAAATAGCTTTTGTGTATGATTTTAACATTTATGCTTATATTTTGCAGAAAGCTTACCATTCCTTTTGGCCTCGCACCAACGTGGCTTTCTACTTCCTGGTGGGGGCTACTGAATTTATTGAAGGAACTGAAATGTTTGTGTTAATTTTTCGTGTTGTTATGTAGTCAGCATATAAAAAAGCTTATATGTAGTATGATTGGCTATTTAAGACAATTGCATTTTTAATTTTGGTATTGTACCTTGTTATAATTACTTGGATTATTATATTATTAGTTATTTGTGTAGTGTTTTACATGCAACATTGCATGTGCAAGATGTGGTAAAGTGTAAATAAGAACTACAGGCCTCAAGTGGAAGAATGTAAGTGTCCAGGGGTGGAGTGTAGTGAAAAGATTGCGAGAAGACCTTTGTACACCAGCTGAGCCAGATAGTGGACACATATATCTTAATTCGGCCTGCATATGCTGTAGAATCCATCTTGATTGACAGGTGTGTAAAAACATATATGTAATGTAAAAGTTGAGAATTGGAAACTCATTTCATGCAATGGATGAATTTTATGTAAGCCTCTTTGGTCACATTCCTGTATCCCAGGGTAACTGTTGTTTAGAATGTCAAGGCCAAGTAACTAAATGTTATGAGAAGCGTTATCAGTGCTCAGAGAAAGGCTAATTGGGAAGCTGAGAATGACTCAGGCTAAGGAAAGATACAGCTCCACTAGCTAGAATTGGTCACACATGTGCAGGATTTGTAGAGTGAGTGTGTACATCAGAATCTTATAAGACCCAGCAGTCGGGGTCCCATCTTGGAACTTTGTTGCTGGCTACTTTGCAGACGTGTGGAGGGGCGCAGCAGAACCTGGGGTCCGCTTGGGGATCATCTCGCAGCCGGTGTAAGAGTTCCCCGGCGTGCACATAGGGATGTGTGAGAAGTCTCTTTTACTTTCTGTATTCATTGGGGTTATTGTTTTTATCTTTATGCTTTATTATAACCTCTTAGCGGAGGAACAGTCAGGAACGAAGCAATTGTTCAGAGTTGACCTTCCTGAGTGAAATCCCGACTGTTCCTCCGCTAAGAGAGAATGGGATTGAATCCAATCTTCAATAGAGTCAAAAGGGCTCTGGCATACAGTTTGCTAAGAACCGGCAGAAGGCTGATAGGCCTAAAACAGGCAGGATCGTTAGGATTACATGTCTTAAAAATGGGTATAATAATCGCCAAGGCCCAGGGTAGAACCACCAGGCCTTTCCCGTTACATCAGGGAGTGAGGCAGGGCTGCCTATTGGCCCCGCTATTGTTCAATCTTTACATTAATGATCTGATACGTATGGTCGGGGCCGCCCATACTACTCCCCATCTCATAAGGAATAGGCCGGCTTCGATACTTCTTTACGCAGATGACATTGTTCTTCTAGCCCAGACTAAACAGGGCCTTCGGCAATCTTTAGACTCTCTCAATCATTTTTGCTTGCAAAGCCATCTGGCAGTCAATGCTAACAAATCTAAAATAATATGCCTTGGTACAGCTCGTTTAAAATACAGATGGAGGATCGGGACCCAGGAAATTTCCCAGACAGCTCACTACTATTATTTAGGGCTCATATTTTCAGTGTCTCGAGCTTGGAGGGCCAATTAGGAGTGCTGGGCAGGAAAGGCATTTCAGTCAACTGTTGCGGTGCTACGGTTATATCGTGCTGCTCCTGTGGCACCTCTGGACCAAGTAATTAATATTTTTGTGGCTAAGGTTTTACCCCAACTCGTTTATGGAGCAGAAATAATGTATTTCAGTTATCTATCTAGATGGGAGTTCCCTCAAAATTATTTTTTAAGGAGTATTCTCCTTAAGGAGGGCTCCCCAAGGGCGACCCCGCTATCCATGCTTCGTTTAGAAACGAGCTTTTCAACAATCGAATCTCAATCCAATCTCAGAGCGCTGATGTTTTGGTATAAATTATCACAAGGGAAGGCCTCATCTTTAGCATACCAATGTTACCGTGAACAAAGGTCACACCAAGGTAGTGTTCAGTACAAATGGTGGAGCGGGATCAGGAAATTGGCGACACTTTGCTCTTCCCTTGAACTCCACTGTCTCTCCAGAATGTGATAAGGCTGAACTCAGGCGGAGAGTAATAGACCTAGCTGTGAGTAAAGATATGGTAGCCATTGGGGCAAGTAAGGTTGCCCCAATGTACGCTCGGGTGAAATTCGGCTGCTCTTTGGAGCAATACCTTCTCCAATTGCAGGAACCTAACCTAAGGAGAATGATAACTCTCTTTCGGTTCAATCTCCTGGAAACTGCAGTAGTCAGAGGTAGAAGAGAGCAGGTTCCTTACTCTAACAGAACCTGCATATGTGAGTTGCAAGAAATAGAGACTCTGCAACATGTAATATTTTGTTGCCCTAGATATCAGGACCTTAGAAGTACATGGATAGATCCACTGTTTCAGAATTCCTCTGATTCCACAGAGGAAAGAATGATAAGATTACCTGCAGCAACACACTTGGAGAAGACTAGAGCAGTTGTCTGCTTCCTTAAGCTTGTGGAGAGAGGGTGGAAAGTATTAAATGAATAGATTTGTTAGATTCAAAACAGATTACTTTTAATCAAATGCTTATCAAAAGGGAATACTATTGTCCACCGATGTATAGCTTCGTATAACGGTTTACAGGTTTTTCTTCTTGTAATTTGCAGAGAATTTGCTCTGGGAGTATGTTCACCCCCACCTAAATTGTATTACCGCCAACACTGCAAGTTCGCTTCCCCTTTTTGAGTAGCAAATTGTTATTTTATTTATTTACCTATTTTAATTTTGTGTCTGTGTTTATGTTTTAATTGTATTATAGATTATACTTTTTGTTATAGCAAAATTGCTGGATACAATAAAGGCATTGATTGACTAGCAAATGACTATTGGAGGAGGCATGGGACAAAATTGATTGCTGCTGGAGAAGAACCAGAGGTGGCTCACAGATTTGTGCATGGAACCAATAGTTGTGAATATACTACAGGGCATAAAATTTCCGATCGAACTCTGGGAGCAACAACAACAATAAAAATTCAGTTGACAGACTTTATCCTGATATTAAACAGTTCTTGCCCCACTGCACCCCTGAGCCAGTCACCAGCCTCAGTTTTCTGGGCACCAATGGCTCCGAGGCACTGACAGATGTCGTGCCCTGAATCTACAAAACCATCTTAAAGAACCTTGGTTATAAGTAACCAACCTTTCTTTCTCCCCTGCTTCTCCCACAGTTTGGATAAGTAAAGGAGGCTGGGAAGTAGGGAAGAAACAAAGAGAAGGTAGGCTGACACCAAATGCTCACAACTGGTGGGTGGCTGATGTCTTGTCAACAAACCAGTAGAAAGATGATGGGTTGGACAATAAGCCATCAGGAAGGCATCTTCTGAGATACTGACTAGTGGGTGCTACTGCTTGGTGCAATCGATCTCTAAGTCTACTTCAATTAATCTTTCCTTACCTGAACTTAGCCCTGTGACCCCCAACGATGCTCCCTATAAGGGAGGGAGCATCTAAGCTCCAGTTATGACTAGTAACAGTTTTGACCTGACCCATTTAGAAGTGCATCAGGGTTACCCTTATGGTAAAACTCCTTCCAGTCCGAATAGTCAAACTAACCCCCAGAAGCTTTCATCCAGTTTGTCAAAGAGGCCCATGGAGTATAAGGTATGGCCACAAGAAACCAAAGATCGTTGGACTCTGGCCATTATTTTACATTTAAATAAGAAAAAGGGATCCAGATATTTGAAGCGCCCGGAATGGGACATGGATACACAATTAAACTGTATGCAATCAATTATGAGATTGAAGGTTAAAAGGAAGGACGTGATTGCCATCATACCTTTGTTGGATAGAGTCGATTCTTGAGGAGCAAGATCACTTTTAGCTCACCCAAAATAACCTCCACAATTTAGATGGCTAGGAGGCAGTTGAAAGCCTCGGAGCTTTTTATTCAGAGGGTAGAAAATACACTAGCACGTGCATTTCACCGCACCTCATTCCTCAAATCTTCCTTTATTAACACCACTTTTCCAGATTCTATCAAAGGGAACAGATTCTGCTCTATTAAAAACGCAGAGCTGATCTCAGAATGGGAGCTTTTGGATGTAACTGGTTTTACTGACCGTACCCCTACGGTTTCCCAAGAGATCTCTGTGTTTGCCCCCCTTTCTGGAGCTGAAACCCGATCGGAACAGAATCCTAATTTCGAGCACTTACCAACAGAGAACCTCTCTCCGAATTTTACCCCTCCTTGTACAATTGACAGTAATACAGAGTAAGCCCAGCAAGATTCAGTAACTTTCTTACAATGTAGCCGAGGTTCTATAGTTAACCCTCCCTCTTGTTCCATCGCTGGTGGAGCGGTGGTCTGGTCTGACTCTACCCCATCCTTACCCTTATGACAGTCACAAGGTCCTTGTATCCGGTGTCTATCATGGAATATAGAAGGTCTTAAGTCCAAGCTGATGGATAGAGAATGGGTGACATTTATCTCCACTTATGATATATTATGTTTTCAGGAATCTTGGCTGGCGAAGAGTGATGAGGACTCATTTCATATTGAGGGGTTCTACTCTTTCTTTACCCCTGGAATTAAATTAGCAAAGAAAGGTCAGCTTTCGGGGGAGTAATAACTCTTATTTCTTCTCGAATTCAAGCCGCTATCAGTTGAGTGCCTGTAGCTTTGAATAATTGCCTAGTAGTGCTTCAGGTCATCTACCCGGTGGTTGGTACTTTTTTGTTCATTAATGTTTATATTCCCGCTGAAGTCTCTTCCTATTATTCTGCTTCTTATTGAGATCAGCTTTCAGATCTTTTAGATCAGCTAGCCCATAAGTGCACCCATTCAGTAATAGTTTTACTGGGAGACTTTAACACCAGAATTGGAGTCCGTCCGGTGGATGTCGTTGATCCTCAGTTACGATCTTTTCTTAGAATTCCTCCTCGAGGATCTATGGACCACCTTATTAACAATCATGGGAAGAAACGGATACAGCTCTTACTAGATCAGAATTTACTGGTTGCTAATGGCAGACTCCCATCGGATTCATTGGGTCAGTTTACTTATGATTCTATTCTGGGGGCTAGTTTAATCAACTACGTACTGATTTCCCCATTTAACTTTTTCTTTATCAAAGACTTAGTGGTCCTGGTGAGACCAGAGGGGAATCATTACCAGATCGATCTGACCCTTGAAATTCCTAGGGTCAACAGCCCCCGAGTTCAACCTAGTCTCAATACTTTTCATATTCATTGTCCAGTCAAGTGGACCCCTGTAGTTGCAGCTCAGGTGACTCAATTGCTTTATTCACCTGAGCTTTTGTCAATACGTGAGTCGCTGCTGACTGCAGCTGAGTATGCAGAGGTATACCCTCTTTTATCATCTATTTAAATTGATTGCTCCCGTAGATTATTCAGAAACCTTTATTGCACTCGAGTCGTACCTCTAAACAAATTTGGTATGACCGCGAGTGCCAGACTGCAAAGATTGCTTTGGGTAGGGTTAGGAGAGATTGGAACAGACACCATTTGGCTTGCGATTGGGACCTTTCTGTGGCTAAAAGGAGGGAATATTATAAATTGTTGAGGGTCAAGAGGCTCCAAAAGTTGGCCCAAATTTTGGCAGAACTTGAAGTTGCAACCAAAACACAAAGCCCAGCCAAATTCTGGAAACTAATTAACTCCTGGCACCAAAAGGGCAGACCGGACAGTTCCTCCTGGCCAACGGAGGTGCAGTGGACTTCCTTTTATACGGAACTATATCAGGATTCCTGCCCCTCCGAAAAATCTGAAAACTCTGAGAACATCTTTTTTATTTCAGAGTCTGTGCCTAACGATTCTTTGGACTTAGATTCCTTAACTGTTAGTAATGGCGAAATACTTAAATATATTAACAAACTTCGCCCTGGTAAGGCCCCGGGAGCGGATGGTATTGTCTCTGAACTTTTCAAGGAAAATATAGGCTGGTGGGTTCCTGTACTTGCCAAATATTTTACGGCCATTAATATAACACAAGTTATTCCGGAATCTTGGACTTTGATTACTATTATCCCAATCTTTAAGAAGGGAAACCCTAAGGACCCAGCCTATAGGCCTATCAGTCTTCTCCCAATCATGAGTAAATTGTATTCCAGAGCTCTTCTTGTTTCATTAGAGGAGTGGGTTTCGACACTCTTTGCTGGCTGAGGAGCAATCTGGGTTCCAAACTGGCAAGTCAACTTTGGATAATTGTTTTTCCTTACTCATCTAATTGACAAATATGTTCAAATAAAGAAAGTAAGGCTGTATGTGGCATTTATTGATCTTGCAAAGGCTTTCGACTCTGTTCCCAGATCTATTCTTTGGCAGAATAAATCAGAGATGGGGATTAATCCCCATTTACTTAAATCCATAATGAGGTTGCATGCTGATACTAACGCCGTAGTTAAGATTGATACAGAGAGCGGAGCCACCAGACCCTTCCCTGTGCATCGTGGAGTCAGGCAAGGTTGCCGATTGGCACCACTCCTATTCAATCTTTTTATAAATGATTTGGTGCGTCTGATTGGAGCTAAACACTCCACCCTTCCACTGATAGGGAATAGGCCGCTCTCTGTATTACTCTATGCAGATGACCTACTTCTCCTAACCCAGACCAAACAAGGCCTCCAGCAATGTCTTGACACGTTAAATTGCTTTTGCCAGCAGAATTATATGTCAGTCAATATAAATAAATCCAAAATAATCAGCTTTGGAGTAGCGCAACCTAAACATAGATGGGTAATTGGTCTACAGGAAATTCTCCAAACAAAAAGCTACACCTATCTGGGTCTTGTGCTCTCATTGACACACTCTTGGCAGGCTGATGCCAACTCTTGGATAGCGAAGGCGAGACAGTCAATGGCGGGGATTTTAAAGCTTTTCCACGCTGCTCCCGATGCTTCCATAGACCAAATACTTAGTATCTTTGCAGCTAAGACTGTTCCCCAACTCCTTTATGGTACAGAAATAACCTTTTATAGTTATACCTTCAAATGGGAGGTTCCCCAAAATCAGTTTCTAAGAAGTATACTTAGAGCCCCCAAAGCATCGCCACTATCTATGCTTCGCCTTGAAACAGGCTCGTTATCAATAGAGTCTTTAAATTATCTCAGGGCACTTCTTTTCTGTCGAAAACGATCTCATATAACATCTTTATCACTGGTGTGGCAATGCTATTCTGAGCAACGGTCCCACCATGGTGCCATTCAATATAACTGGTGGAGGGGGATTAAGAAATTAATCCAGTGGCTTGCTCTACCCCCCGATCCTGCCGAATGGCCATCGGAGAAAGGCGAGCTGCGTCAAAGGATACGAGATTGGTCTTTGAAACAGGAGATGTCAGTAATTCAGTCAAATAAGATCACTCCTCTGTATGCTAAGGTGAAATTCTCCTGCTTCCTCGCGCATTATTTTTGTCAGATGTGGGACCCCAAACTAAGGAGAATGGTGACCCTCCTTCGCTTCAATTTGTTTGAAACAATGGTAGTGAGAGGTAGGAGAGAGCAGATCCCTTATTCAAGTAGAATCTGTACCTGTGGTTTACAGGAAGTGGATACCCTGGAACACATAATTTTCCGCTGCCCCAGATTTTCTGTTCTCAGAAGTACATGGATAAATTCTATGTTTCATACTTTCTCCTCAAATACAGAAGAAAAATTGTTGACACTGACCTTAGCATCGTCAGATTTAGAAAAAACTAAAGCGACTGCTTGCTTTCTTTTACTTGTGGAAAGAGCTCCTAAACTATCATTTAGGGAGATTTAGTTGGGGATCGACGTGTTTGAATCACTCCCTATGGGTATTCTGGACTTTCTGTAGTCCCTAGTTGTATCCCATAGTTTCGGATTTTGAACTTTATTCAATTTGATTTTGTTTTCCCCGGATTGATAGGTGCGGTTTTCACGTTGGTTTTGGTTTGTTTTATTGTATTTTATTGTATTTTACTGTTTGTTTGGTTTTAAATATTCTTTGGTTTTAGCAGAAATTGCCAGATACATTAAAGAATCTATCTATCTATCTATCTATCTATCTATCTATCTATCTATCTATCTATCTATCTATCTATCTATCTACTGCTCGGTGCTTGTCTGGCATCAGGATAGGCCATGGGGCTAGCTTGCTGGACTTGCCAGGTCAGTGAGTGGGATTAATCTCTGCCTAAATCCTTCTGGTCATTTTCATGCTGGGGGTAGGGCGACAAAAGCCTAGTGTTATTGCCGCGGTAGGTGTGAACAACCCTGCCAACTACATGCCTATGATTCAAAGGTACAGTGACTGGCAATGGTACGGTGACTGGCTGACAATAAGTTGGGCTCTGCGCCATATGTCAAACCCTGAACACATCATCTGCCCCGGGAGGGGCCCCGAGTAATCCTGGGCTAGCTGGGGGACTGTTGGTTGCATGGGATGGATGCCCTGTTGTTTTGAACTGCAAAACTACTATTAACCGTTGTGGCTCCAATCCTGTGTCAGTGTCATCTTTGCACCTGCCATGATAAGGCCTATTCTGAACTAAGCTGCCAATTAGAACATGTCCTTCAGGACTAAGGGGAACTGTAAATGGTACTGTCTAGATAAAGGCCTGATTTGCGATATGGACAGTTGTTGCATGGACTGTTTAAATAAGAGTATGGCTGGACTGGATCTTGGGATAGATCCTGCAGGGACTACTTACTTACATAGGGTGATTCCCTGTGAATAATTTTCTCCTGCAATACTGTCTCCAGAGGGCAAGTTATGTAGAAAGGCAAGGTGCCTGTGACAGATTTTGACTCCACTAGAACTCAGAGGCCAATTCCTGAACCCCTGTATTTTGTTCCGTTTAAGCAATTAGGCTTTCTTGTCATTTAAAACCTTTAACGTTTTACTGAGTTTGAGGAGCCCTTGCCCAGAGCTGCTGTTTCTCCTTCAGGTGGATCTATAATTCTCACAATTGGATTTCATGAGCCAAGACTTCTGGAGGAACACACCTTGAAAAGGGTAGATGTTGGTCTTGTACTGTTGCCAGTAAGATCAGCTTCAGAACCACTGTTAAACAGAGCTGCTGTTTCTCCTTCACAGGGATGTATAATTCTCACAGTTGGGTTTCATGAGCCTCCCATGGGCCACTACCAGTACCTATATCAGCTGTTATGAGAGCACACTCATCTCACACACAAACACGTGACCAAGAACATGCCCCTCCCTATATAAAGTGGAGCCCCACCTCAAAAAGCTTAGTTCCTTCCAGCCACACTAGTTCATCACTCTTAAGAGCATGGAAGGGGCCATTGCCGGCGCATCCCCCCAATGAGACACAGAGACCGTATTGGATTTTAAAATAGCCGCACTCTTTATTTCAATCCTCCTCAAGGCCGGTGGGTATTGCTCAGGCAATCTGGGTCCAGTATGCTAGCTACTTAACTTATTAACACCGCTACTGACAGGGATGTGCACTCCCTTGTCAGTACCAACAACATAACTCCCCTTTCGACAGCACCCTGGCTCTGGCCGAAAGGGGACCAACCCCAACTGGGGTTTGAGTAAGGAGGTAAGAACCCGCAAAGCCAGCAGACCGTGCATGTACTTGCTGACCCGTCTGGGCCCTCCTCCCAGGGTGTTAACCCCAGTGCCCGCTGCTCCCATCATGGCACTGGGTGTTCTCTCCCCATCTCTTAAGGCTGCTTGTTCCAGATCCCAGGACGAATGCCGCCTCCACGCGGCCCCAGCGGACCCGCCCTCCGAGCAAAAGGGGCGGGAACGCTCACAGTCGGCCCGCGCGGCGCCACTGCGCATGCGCAACCATTCAGCCGCCAGGCAAGCCTCGCCCAGCCAGGCGTTCTTCTCCGCTGCCCGGATGCAGCCTGCTCCTTCTCTCCCCGTATCTCCTGACGTGGAGCGCGGCAATTTCCCCGTCGCCGCCATTATGGCGGCGAAGGGGGCTTATCAGCCGTAGTTAGGAGTTCTTAGAAAATGTGTACGAAAGTAGGATTTAACTGTTGCTCATCTTGTAAATAAAATTAAATTGCTTACCAAGCACCCTCTCGCAATCAATGCCTAATCTGTTTGGGTGAAGATCATGAGCTGGCAGACTGCAAGGCTTGTGCTCTCATAACCTCATAAGTCCATAGGGAAAAGAGATTTCGATTGCCAGGGCTTCTGAAGGAACATGCCTTGAAAGGGGGAGATGTTGATCTTGTACTGTTGCCAGTAAGATCAGCATCAGGACCGTCGTTAAAATCCTCCACAGTATTGACTATTAAAGTTTTGGAACCATCTGCGTCCACAGCAACGCCACCAGTGGGACACAGCACAGCGCGGAGGCAGAGCATTCACTGCCAGTATGTGAGGAGAGTTCTCCTCCTACTCCTGCTCAGTTAGAGGAAGACTCACATAAATGGTCTCCTATAGTTTTAATGGTGCCAGTGGCTTCTTTAAAGGCTCCTGTGTCATGTCCCTTGGGGCAGCCTGTGTGTCAGAACTTATCTCTTGATTGGGTTTTGCTAAGGACTCCTTACTTGCTTTACCTTTGGTGGGCTCCTTCACATTAGTGAAGTAACATATATACGACCAAGAGAGACAACTTCTGTCCACGGCAATTAACTCGAAAAAAATTTCACCTGCCTATAAGGTTGTTCCCTCGGCCCCTCAGAGTGCACGCTATCTGAATCTCCCATTATGCTGGATTTATAGGAGGGTTTTACCCTCACCTGATTTAATCTGTATACCTCTGCTGTTTCTGAAGGCAGAATTTTGGGGATTCTATTTGATCAAAGGTTTTGCAGGAGATGCGGGCAGAACGCTGTTGGAACACTTTTACATATTATTTTTGATTGTCAGTTGCATTTAGGCCCTCGCACTATCTATTTAGCCTCTATAACCTCTAATACCAAGCCCTGTAGTCAAATGAAGCTACTGATCGATTTGCTTTCTGGACAGGATTTAGATATCCCGATTTGCGTGGCCACGTTTTTGGTGGCTGTGCTTAAACTTAGGCCTGGTACTGAATAAGTTTTAACTCTTATGTATTTATTTTGGCTTTTGAGTACTTTTTCATTACGGTACTCTTTGTGATGGTCTTTGGCTTTGCAATAAATAAATAAATAAGGCTAGTGAGGGGGGGAGCAGAGGAAAACTTCACCTGCTAAAAAGTCACAAGATACGCAACCTCGCCCAAAAACTTCTTCCTCAACAGATGTGGTGCAGGTTGAGCACCTGCATCAACACATAGCACCCCAGTCTCCCTCTTCTTTACATGCATGCACCTTTGGGTTTACGTGGAGGAAGGATTAGAGCCTCTGGTGGGACAGGCATACCCTTATCAGCCACCATGACCAACGTGGCCAGTTAACTAGGCATTCGATGCCTTCCAATCTGACGTGATGGCTGTCCAAGGATTTGTGCCTCCCGTAAGGCCACCACCTATGCATTTTTATTTCCCTTCTGACCATCAGGAAGGGTGCTAATAATGTGCTCCTTGAACACACTGGTCTCCGAGGGGTGAGGAGAGAGTCACAGTAGATCCTGTAGTAATTATGGACAGCCTAAGGGAGTTCTAAGATGTCTAGAGAAGGATTGCCTTTGGCATCACTGTCAACAGCAGCAGGCAGAGAGCATACATCAGAGACAGCTACAGCTACAGAGACAATTACACACAGCAGCAGGTATGAAAGCCATTAATGTCAATAAAGTCTAGTCAGACCCATTTTGTGTGCCTACAGTGCAAACGTTGAAAAAGTTACTAAAGGGAAAGCAAAGAAAAAGAATCCTAAAAAGACTGGTTCCCATGTGTCCACAAAAGAAAGAGGATTTAAATCCTTCATTGAAAACACCGGGTTCTGGGGCGATTCCAGCGGTGGAGGATTTGGAAGACAGTCAGGGGCAACTTTTTCCACAGACATTAGCAGAATCTTCTTTTTTTGATTCTCCAGATGAGATTTTGCCTCCTCCATCGGATGAAGTAGTTGAGTCTCCCACAGTGCCATCAACAGAAGATCATAGGCCTGTCAGAATGGCAGAGGCTCACTGCACTTCTGTGTCAAAATAACCTATATGCAGGGAGCCATGCTCACTGCATTTCCCCCTTTGGCAGCAATGGGGAAAGTGCAGTGGGGGAAATGCAGTGAACACTGTGTGCCAGGATTTATGAAAACGGAGTCCTCACAGAACCTGCGTAAGGTGGGGGTGGGGCGCAAAGAGCAGCTCCAATTTCCAGGCCACTCCCGGCACGTATGTTTACACCTAAAGCATTGCCCATCCTGTCAGCAGTGTTGCCACCTCTCCCAATTTCATCACAAATCTTGCACTGTGATTTTCTTTGCAGAAAGATGGGGGAGTGGCCACCGCTAACGTCCAACTTTATTTTACACACATCAGAATCCCCTAGATTTTGTGCGATCTTTTTTATGTCCTTCTGGGATTTGGGCCTTTAAGATTTACACTTCTTTTGAGCTTTCATTCACAACTTTAAGGATCAGGAAATGAAACCCAAGATTCCCCTATGACTCACGGAACTGGAAATTTAAGAAAATAAAACCACATAAAGAAAATACATTTATTTATTTATTTAAAAATACATAAATCAATCTCATTATCAAATCAACTTAATAATTTGGAGGGGGGGGGGGGAAGATTCATGGTTTTGAACATGTGGGGCTGGCAATACTTCATCAGTCCTGTCAAATTGTCCCTCTACAGACAGACACTCCCAATCTCAAAATGGAGGCTGTGTATGGCTCATACTCAAAGGAGTCTTACTAGGCCCAACCCCAAGGGAAGAGAGCCACAGGTTTTCTCCGATTATCTCTCGGAAAACGCTACAAGCCAGGCTTCTGTGAGCTCATATTCCGTCTCTCACTACTTGGCACCCTCAGCTCCCATATTAAAACGCTCTCCACACAGCAAGCAGGAAGCATTTTACCAAAATCCACACCATAGTCTGTGCTCTGATGTTTCCTGACAGGAATTTTGCAACATCTGCTTGATGTTCATAGTCTCGGCTAAATTTCCCTGACCGTAGGTCCGGGATTGAAGCTACCAAATATCCAGCTGGCTCCAACAGGACCCATGCTGAGGGAGTGGGTGGGAAGGGACAAAACTGCAATCTCCTATCCAAATATGATTTCTTACTTTAAAAATGTGTGTAATTTCCAGGGAGGGGAAGGGCTTATATTTCCTTATTGTGTATATGCTGCAAATAGTCTCAGATTGATAATGTGTGGACATAGACCCGCACTGGCTGCTCCTAGCTCTCTCCGAGCCTGTCAGAACTGCCTGCTCCCTCAGCTTCCCGCTACAACTGCCACGGTCCCACTCAGTGCTCTGAAGGCACCAAATTGGCCGACTGGTTCAAATCAACCAATCAGGACCAAAGCCACTGGAGTGGGCAGCCCCCTCCCCCGCAGCCTCCAGTGGCAGTTACTTCCTGATTCAAGCCAGGACACGCTTATCCTATATCTGGAGGACCACACGCTAAGGCTCACTATTCCGCTAAGGAAGTGGAACAGTTTTAACTGGAGCAGTTTAGAGAAACCATGAAAAGTGTCGTGCCCCAGCTTCTGGCACAAATCAACTGAACTGGCCCAGTTCAGCGTTAATTCATTAATTAAACTCTCCTGCCACAGGCAGCTCAGGGCAGCTTACAATCAATAAAATCAAACAACAATCAAACTAAAAACAACACATAAAAGGAGGACAAAAATACCCCCACCCACCCTAGCCCACTCCCCCCCCCCACCCACGTCCCCCGCCAAATGCCTGGCGGAATAGCGAGGTCTTACAATTTCTTCAAAAGGAGGGGAGATCCGGGACCAGCCGGGCCTCCACCGGGCGTTCCACAGCTGGGGTGCGGCCACTGAGAACGCCCTTCCCTGTGTAGCCCCTCCCCCGAACACTTGGGGGACCTCGAGCAGGGCATCCCCAGATGACCGCAGGGGCCGATCCAGAATCCAGGGGATGAGGCGATCCTGCAGATAGGTAGGGCCTAGGCCGTTTAGGGCTTTATAGGCCAAAACCAACACCTTGAACCGGGCCTGGAAAACTATCGGCAGTCAGTGCAGAGAACGGAGAACTGGCGTGATGTGCTCCCGGCGACCCAGTCCCACCAGGAGACGGGCCACCGCATTCTGCACCAGCTGCAGTTTCCGAGCTCTCACCATGGGGAGCCCCACGCAGAGCGTGTTACAGTTGTCCAATCTGGAGGTGATGAAAGCTTGGATGACAGTGGCCAGGCCCGAGTATGAAACATATGGCCAAAGCCATCTCACCAGATGTAATTGGCGGAAGGCACGCCTTGCCACAGCCTCCACCTGGACATCCAGGCGGAGCTGCGAGTCAAGGAGCACCCCTGGACTCTGTACCTGGGAGACTAATGAAGGGCAAACCCCACCAATAATGGGAGCCGCCATCTCCATCACCTTACCCACTAACATCACCTCCATCTTGTCAAGATTCAGCCTCAGTCGATTAGCCCTCATCCAGTTCCCGACATCTGCCAGACACCGAGTAAGCACCGAGACTGCCAGGCCTGGATCTGTGGAAAAAGAGAGGTAGAGCTGGGTGTCATCAGCATATTGATGACAGCGCACACCAAACCCCCTGATCACCTGGCCGAGCGGCTGCATATGCACGTTGAACAGGAAAGGGGACAAGAGAGAACCCTGCGGGACCCCACATAGAGGTCTCGGTTAGAGTCCAGGAGGGAGTGTTGCAGAGACTTGATCTCCAACACAGGGACGAAGCTAGGTTAGAATGGCCCCAGGTGCAGGAAATAGAGTTACCGTATTTCAAGTTCCCAAAGAGAGGACACTGTCGGGAGGCAAAAAGGGGGGGGGGGCGTAGCCAACGCTAACATCCAGCTTTATTTTCTAGGCGACACATTAAAAAATCCACACTATGGTGCAAGACACTGCAGGCCTGAACCCATAGGTCACAATGGTTAGCTATATGTCTATGTTCGATGGCTCAGTCTACAGTAGACAGTTTCTACTGTGCAGTTTCTTTGAATATTAGCGGGGTGAAAACTAAAATGTGCCCCCCATGGCTATGCCCATCCACGCTCATTTAAAAATGAGCAGTCCAGTGCTTGCTCACAAACTCAAAGTGTGATGCCTCCAACAGCAGCTGCAACACCTTGCCTTCGATCCACGGCAACTCCAGGCGGGAGAAGACTCCTCGCCTCGTGCAGCACTGGCTCCTCCCCCTATGAGTGCAGCAGCTCAGACTCACGCAGGAAGGGCCCACGTTCTACAGAGGGGAGGGGGTGCAGGTGGGACCCCAAGTCTAGCAGCAAATAAGGCGGGAAGGGAGCCCCGTCTGGTTACTGCCCCCCTGCTCTGCTGGGTCCGAGCTCCCTTGGGGCTCCGACCTGGAGGCCCCCCTGCGGGAGAGAGACTGGTGAGATCGCCTAACTGGGCAGGAGTTGTGCTGCAGGGGGGTGCACTGGAGCTCAGTCCCAGCTGCTTGAAGGCTTCCTCTGCCAGCCAGCAAGTTTTAAGAGGGGAGCAGGGGCAGAGACAGAGCAGGGTAGAAGATGGATGGGAAAAGGCTCTAGGGTTGCCTTGCCACCTATGCACATTTTTCATACTTATTCCTTAAAACTTTGCCTAGGTGGCAACCCTATCCCTGCACAACCTCCCGAGGAAACCTATTTGTCTGCAAAGGGAAGCACCTGAGCATTTGTGGCTTACCCAGAAGTTGCAGAGACTGAGAATTTGCCGGTCTCGGTAGCCATATTCCTTCTGGTTTTGTAGCCTTCAGGAATGGGGGGGGTGGGGCAAGTTGCATCAGCTCTTGACANCAGTTGAGTTGAATAGATGTTCGAAATTCAGCTGAACATTAGAAAAGAAAAGAAAATAGAAGTGGATTCTAATAAAGTTAATCTGCTTCCTTTTCAGACTCCTGACGGAAGTGCTGACTGGAAACCTTTCTTTTCCGGCACAAGGAGAAATGCCTCTGAAGTATTTTGGAGGATACAGTAAGAACAGACTGAAGTTCTCGGATTCCCTTAACAGCCAGCGCTGGAGATTTGTGAGAAGCGGCCTGGATGATTTCAGATATGGCTTTCCTCCGCTCTCTGATGACATCATCATCCGAGGCACAAAGGGGCCCGTGCCTATTATTCTACACCAGAAATCCGATGCTTCCCACAAGACCCGGAAGAAGGCGAAGGAGAAGCTCACTAAAAACCAGATCGACCCTTCCAAATTCAGCCCAATGAAGAAAGCCAGGAGGGATTGCATTGCACAGACCGAATACTGCCTGAGCCAGCACCCACTAGCTCTCTACCCACATTTGGGAGAAAGTGTCCCTCCGGAGGTATAAACCTGTAGTCATTGTTGCGCTTGATTTTAGGCACGCACCCTCCTTTAATGATTCATGGGGGGAAAGAATCCCAAAGCCAACTTCTTTTGTATCATTCCATACATGAAAAATATTGCTGTTGGGTGCAACACAATCGCAGCTGTGTCTCCCATCTGTAAAAAGGGCTCATGGGATTTTTCTGTGCGGCAATAAGTTTCTTTAGAGAAGAGTGATCAAGCCATGGTGCGGGCCCCAGTGGTGATGCATCACATACATGCCGATCCCCAGAAGCAGCCTGTCTGTAACATGCCCCTATCAGCTGCCTCCATGGAAACGGCTTTGCTGATGTATTCCTGAGCCTGCACTTTTATCTTTGCTTCATTCTTAGCTTTTCAAAGAGGTTCTGGGTATCCTGGACCCTGAGATGGGCCTCAGCAGCAACTCTGCCTCTGAAGATGCTGACCAGACGAGCCACACTCCACACAAAACACCATCTTTGCTTGAGGGAAGGCAAAAAAGAGAAACGCACCCCAGGTCATCAATACAGTGAGTGTGCAACAGGCCAGAATAAACAGCATCAGGGGCTGACTGATTACACTTGGTCTAGCCACACAATACACCTACCAGGATTTGGGCAGCCTTACCCCATTTTGGTCATTGTTGTTGCTACGCGATTCAGTGCATCATGCGTGCGGCAGCCACCAGATGTTCCCCCCACCAATGGCAGGGCGGACAGCTGGCTGCTATGCCCTGTATCCTTGGAATAGGCGCAGGGCATAGCAGCCTTACCCAAAGTGGGGTAAGTCTGCCCAACGTGCAGTAGGGTAGATGACACAAAGTTATTCAAGGTACTTAAAACCCGAGCGGACTGTGAAGAATTGCGGGAGCATCTTGTGAAAGTGTGTAATGTTGGCGAGTGCAAAGTAATGCCCCGAGGGACAAATAATCAAACTATATATATACACCATGCTGGGGTTACCACTCTGGGAGTCATTGTGGACAGTAAACTGAAATCTTCAGTTCTTTGTGTGGCGGCAGCCAAAAAAAGCAAATAGGATGTTGGGAATTATTTGGAAAGGGATAGAGAGTAAAACGGAAAATATCCGAATGCCTCTATATAAATCTAGGGTGCGACTGCGCCTTGACTATTGCGTGCCGTTCTGGTCGCCCCATCTCAAAAAAGATATTGTTGAAAAAGAAAAGGTACAGAGAAGGGCAGCAAAAATGAGAAAGGGTTTGGAACAGCTCCCCTATAAGGAGAGGCTGGATAGGTTAGAGCTCTTCAGCTTGGAGAAGAGACAGCTGAGAGGGGATAGGAGAGACGTTTACGTTTATACAATCATGGTGGTGTGGAATGAATAAATAGGGAACGGTTATTTACCCCCTCAAATAGTACTAGAACTAAGGGATACTCTATGAAACTATCTGGAAGCAGATTTAAAACAAATAATGAAAGTATTTTTTCACTCACCGCACAATTAACTTTTGGAAGGTTGCCAGAGGATGTGGTCACGGCCAGTAGTAGAGCTGGGTTTAAAAAAGGACTGGATAAGTATTTGGAGAGTAGCCATCCATGAATGGCTATTAGCCAAGTAGGTTTGGGGGACGTAACTTCATCCTGTCAGGAGCTGGAAGTGCGGGGGACGGATTGCCCATTGGGACCTGGTGGGTACTGCTTCCAAGCAACCAAGACCGGCCACTCTCGGAGACAGGATGCTGGGCTCGATGAACCATTGGTCTGACCCAGTTTGGCACTACTTATATTCTTCCTGTTTAAATCATGAGTGGAGAATGTTTTCCATCCTGGGGGCCACTTGGAAAATGAGTACAAGCTCCAATGACCGCTGAGAAGTTGGAGCTGGGGGGTGTTTAAGGGGTGCACTATGAAAAGGAGGGCCCAGATCAGGGATCTGTGCCATGGATCTGTCCCCTCTCTTTGGGTGCATTCCCTCAACTTAGTACAAGCTCCTGAGCTCAGTTTTTCAGTTTGGGGAGGTTGGAACTGGATCCAGGGGCCAGATCCAGGAACAAGAAAGGGGCCACGTTCAAAACTTGCTGGGGGCCCCATTTGACCCATGGGTTTAAAAATGTGTAAACCCCTGGTTTAAATGTTCAACTTGCTTGAAGAGACACTGTAGCATCTATAATCTGGAGACGTCCAGGCACAAGCAGGGACCTGGCTTTATGTGGTACTCTAGTACCGATTCTCCAGAGTCCCTTAACTGGGTCTTCTTTGTGTCAGCCGGGGCAGCACAGCCAAGGTCACTCTGACGGGGGATCATTTGGGGGGCATTTTCCTTTGGGTGGGCACAACTAGGAGGAGGGCAAGAGCAGAAATAAAGAGATGAGGGAAACGTATGAGGGCGCATAGGGAGACTCTGGCCTTGAATGGGGGGCACAGTTCCCACCCCCCAGGTTATACTCCCAACATGCTGATAGATGATTGACTGTGTAATATGAATATATCTAGCCCCACAAAGCCAGAAGTCAAGAACCCGTACACATGGCTTTCCAAGAGAGAGGTAATACGGAGAGCAAAGGCTGCCAGACTGAGCTACGTTCCGCCCCTGGATGAGAACGTAAAGCAAGTAACCAAGGACTTTTGCGACTGGGTTGCTTCTTTGGTGAGTAAGTTAAACTTCCAATCGTTGTTTCTTCCCCTTTCAGGAAGCAGCTCGTGAAGATGTAGGATAACGTTGCCACGAGAGTCCAGGGGACTGGGGAACCCTGTGTCTTTCTGTAGTACCAAGTCTCCCAAAGCACCTAGGCACGTTTTACAAACAGTTTGCGTTTAGCTGAGAGAAACGGAGCACAGGTAGAAGGCAAAGCAGCAAACTCTTTTCATTTTAATTTTTAAAAAAAAATTTAGAGAACCAGCTGCTTCTGCGATAGTCCCTCACTCACATCCAGCAGTTTATTCCATCGTTTGCCCGAGGGATGTTTCCATACACCCATCCTTTTATTCCAGGTTCACCTTGCCACAGTGGCCAAGAGACTTGATTATTGTAATTAGTGGGGCTCCTTCTGGGGGGGCTTATCTGTCACTGGTTTGGGCAGCTGTAATCCTGTTATGCCCACCCTGCGTTCTCTGCATTGGCTGCCTGTGCGCGGAGGATTCAATATAAGATTATGCAGCTGGTCTTTAAGGCCCTGAACATTATAGGCTCTGGCTGTAGAAGAAACCTGATCCCGGAGCTTCGCCCTCATGGTTATCTGCGCCCAGAAACCACCCACTCTTTGGGGAATCCCACCATCATGCCTTTACATTGTTTTGAAACAGATTTATGTTTAAACTTAATTGTATGTTTATTATGAATTTATGTTGGGAAGCGCTCCAAGCGCCATCTCGTGGTGGAAAGTGAAATAATCATTCATTAGGCTAGATTTATTTGCATTGTAGTGGATTCGTTTGGGGCATTTTCACACAAGACACTTTCCACCCACCCATCACCCACCCACTATACATGTTACAGGGTACCCATAGGGCAACACTGCAGCCCTGCAACATGGATAGTGGGTGGGGAGTGGGTGGAGAGTGGCCCTTTTCAAACGGGCCGCCGTGGGTGGGCCGATGGGTGTGCGCCTGCGGTGGGTCTGCGCCCATCTCCACCCACCTCCTCCCATCTGCACGCACAGAGCAACCGGCATTGGAGCCCGTTGCTCCGTGCGTGGGGAATGGGGGGAGCGCGCACGCCCCCCCCTACGGTGTTCCCACGGTCGACCCCCCCCCAACATACCTGCCACGGTGTTCGTACGGGCGTCGCCACCGCCACCACCCACGTCTGCAGCGGGGAGGCACCCGTGTAAAAAGGCCCAGTGTCTTGTGTGAAAATGCCCCTAGATTCAGCTATTCAAATACTGTTTTTAAATGAACTACATGTTTTCCTGGAGCTTACTATTATGCGCATGTTTCCCCCATCCCTGTCTCTCCTCCCTCTGTCTTTAGATTGTAAGCCCTCGGGCAGGGACCGTGTCTATCTTATTCTTTGTAAAGCGCTGGGTACATCGCTGGCACTGTGTAAATGCTAATAAAATAATAATAATAATAATAATAATAATTAATAATGTTTTAAAGATGTAAAAATGAACAGAACTAAATTCTGGCTTATTTACTGATGTCGGAGATGATGAAATATTTTAGGGGGGTATTTTAAAAAAATAAGGTTTTTAAAATAAATTTACAATTGTTATGAAAAATCATTAAATCAATGAAGTTTTCCAAATCACCAGAAAATCCCAGACTTTGGAAGTTTTAGTAACTAACATTTACCAAAATTTGGCCATTTTAATTTTTATGCAGGCATTTCTGCCTTTTTTGTGTGTGCAGTTTATCAAAACCTGCAAATGTTCATCTTTCTGCAGTTGAAATTTTTCTACTTTTAAAATAAAAAGGTCTTTTTTTTAAAAAAAGTTTCCACATCAAAATATTCATTACCTCTGAATTTTTTTTCTAAAGCAACAAAATTTGATCGGCGCTAATGTCTGTTGAGAGCAAACTGTGGATCAGGCCACCCCTGCTGCCTATAGGGCCACGATCCCATGGATAATTTTATGTATTTTGTGGGTCTTTATTTTTGTCTAGGGTCACCGGGTTATTCTGTATTTAAGTCTCAAAATGGGGTCACATAGGCAAAAAGTTTATGAAACACTGATCTAGAGACAGAGGGTGATTTCAGACGTGCCGGGCCTCCCTTGGGCCACAGCATGGAATCACCTTTTCATCCCCCTCCGGAATCCGGCCAGCCAGTCAACAGAAGTGCCGACCGAATTCTGGAGGGGGATCGGGGAGGGGGCGGGGCTGCATGGTGCAACGTGCGGCTGACAACCCCGCCCCCCCATGCTCCCCCGGCCGCTCACCCCCCGGGGTCTTGGCCATGGCCCGGAATCGGCAGCAGTAACAGTTGGTACCATCCGCCGATTCCGGGCCGTGGGGCTGTAACAGACGTTATGATACCATGGTCAACCACAGTGAACCCCCACCGTGGTGGCTGCAGTACCGTAACATCTGTTGGACCCAAAAGAGATTCCCGCCGGGGGTGTTCACCCACGGCAGGAATCTCTTTGACCACGCTTCCGGAGCTCTGGGTGGCCGTGGTTGACCGTGGTATCGTAACGTCTGAAATTACCCAGAGATAGGCCCTTTTTACACAAAACGGGTCCACTCATGCCCATGGAGATCCACTGCGTGGGCATGAGCATGTGCTGTCTGTGTGACTGCCACAGCAGAGGGGGGGGTGCGCGCTCCCGCGGTACACCCATTTCCACCCACCTCCCAGAATGGCGATCGCTCCGTGCATGGAGGTGGGTGGAGATGGGTGTGTGCCGGTATAATGCCTCCCCCCTGGTGCGTACACCCATCTCCCTCCCACCCCCCGCACCCATGCCTGTTTAAAAACATCCATAGAAAGATCTCCTGATCTTTCTTCTGAGAAGATGAGATCTAGGGGCAAAACCAAGCTAGCATGGCCAAGAGAGAACCCACTCATTCCTTTCTCCTGAACTGGGGGTTGTTGTTCCAGGGAGGAGAGAAATATAATATTGATGAAGACACCATCTTGGCCCTGTTTGACACTGGCTATGGAACCAAGTCCACGCTCTCTGTGCCTATCCATGTTGTGGAGCTGAACAATGTGCCGGCAGAGTTGAGGAAGTATGTTGGACTTTCATCTCCGCAGATGGCCATAAAAAGTCCTCCTCAGACAGGGAGAAACCCTGGCCGCACTGAGGTAAGCAGGAGTTGGCCTACAGGCCTAGTCTTTTGAAGACTGACTGGTGAATTTGGGAGCCCAGTTGTAAACTCACAGGGGCTAGATTTTCATGTCAGGTGGTTGGTACTTTGAAAAATAGGCCCCTTTTAAGATGCCTCAAGATGGGAATCACAAAATTGAAGAATTTTAAAAATATTTTGAGATTTTCTGTCCCATTAAGAAGGAAGTCCTTCTTGGGACAGAAGAAAGAAGAAAATGGACAATGGGAGGCCTAGAACAACAATAATCTCTTATCTGACCAAGCTGTTGCTGATTTAGGGAAGCTTGATTTGAGTAAATGGCTGAACCCGGAACCTACTGAAGTCAGACACAGATTTTCATGGACTTCAGTGGCTTTTCAGTTAGGCTCAGGGTTGGAGGATCATGCCCAAGGTGCCAAATTCAGAGGCAATGTGTTAGGTTATGTGGGTTAGACTCTCCAGCTAGACTTTCAGACCCGCTAACCTAGGTTGCAAAGCTGAGAACACTTGCAGTAGCTCTCGGGCAGTATAGTTGCTCTGAGGATTGCAGTCTCACTGATACGTGTGCGTAAGTGACTCAAAATGGATGCCACTGAGATGCCAAGTCAATTGAAGAACATAAGAAGTGCCATCCTGGGTCAGACCAATAGTCCATCTATCTCAGCGTCCTGTTTCCGGCAGTGACCAACTTCAGAAAAGGTGACGTAAAGCAGCAAATCGTCTTCAACTTATACATTCTTATACCCACCTGGGAATTTCTTTTTTTGCTGAATCGCCTCTTGTGTGGGCAAAATATTGTCCACTGGCTTCTAACCACTCAGGACAAAACTGAAATGAAAATCTGAAACACAAGAGTAATTTCCACTGAGCTTTACTGGAAAGAAAACTTCCAACTTTACTTAGTTCCAAAACTGTAGCACATTTCCCTCCTACTTACTGAGATGTTGAATTATGGTGGAAACAGATTAATTCTTCCCCAGCTCCCAAACTGTAGCTCACTGAGACATCCCCAGTCTTGGTCCATAAAAGATGATCTAAGTGGTGGTAGATTGGGAAGTGACAAGCAAGGCAGGTTTGTAAAGGGATATCTGCATCTCACTAAGCTAAGCACGTGCACCTGCAGCTTCACAACTTCTTGGATGTATTCCTGTAGAATCAGTTGAGAATGACAATTGTACCTGTTCATTATATAGTTAATGTTAGCCAGAAGTTCCCATTGATTTAGTAGGGATGGGACTTCTACCTGTTATATGCACCGGTGGGATATAACTGCTTGGTCCCTCATGCACTTAACACTGTGAATAATTTGTCCAACACAGATTTCTGTATAGATCAGGGGTTAACCCAAATTGTTGGAGGAGGGGCTTGACTGGAGACTACTGATTGCAACTGTTAATGTTTCTGAACAGGATTCTTCCCATCCAAAATGGCAGAAGATTAGATATGGAGCCTGGTACCTTGATCCAAAGACATGGAAAAAGCAAAAAGCAAGTGAACCTTTAGAGGACCCCAAGGCAGTGGCAGATGCAGAAGTTCAAGATCCAAGGAGGAAGGACGATGAAAAGGTATTGGGAACACCCCCGGACAATGAAAACTCTCTTCCTAGATGAGACCAGTTGAATGTAACTTCTTTCAGAAGGTCTACTGTAGATGCTCTGATCGGGGTACCAATTCAGTTCAATTTATTTATTGGCACGGGCCATGGCCTAAAAACAACATACATAAAACATACAAAATCAAACACAGACAATCAGGGTACCAAGCACTTGTAAACAAGGGGTCAAATTAATCACTTTATTACCTCAGAGGTGTGTCTGTGGAATGCGAGGTCTTCCAATGAAAAGCAGCATTCGGATATTTAAAAGGACTGCCATAACGTAGATGAAGTCTGCTTGTTTTCCAGGGCCATTACAGGTAGCCCAAGGGGAACTTAATATTTAAGTTAAGTACCAGGAAAACCTTCCTTGCTGTAAGTATAGTAGAGGAATCGAACTAGTTGGTTGGGGAAGTTGTGGAATCGCTCTCACTGGAGGTGTTTAAAAAGGCCACATAAATCTCTGTCAGGCACATGGTTTAGATCAGGAATGGGGAACCTAAGGCCTGGAGGCTTAATGCGTCCCACAGCCAGTTTATTTTGCCCCTTTCCTGTTCCTGGATCTGGCCCGTGGATCCAGTTCCTACCCCCAAGCCCTGAAAGACTGAGCTTAGGGCAAGGGAGCAGAGATAAGGGCAAGCACCCAAAGATAGGGGATAGATCCATGGCACAGATCCATGATCTAGATCCTCCACTTCCTAAGCGCACCCCAATACACGCTTCCACGCTCAAATTCTGTGCAGCTCTGGGGGTAGGGACCTGCCTATATCTATTGATTGTACAGCACCAGGTACACTGCTGGTGCTATATAATTAATAATTTTCAAAGTGGACCCTGGGAAGGAAAAGATTCCCCATCGCTGGTCTAGCTCTAGTAAATTCTGCTTCAGAGTAGGGAATTGGAGATTATTATTTGTAACTTATATAGCACCAGCAAAGTGCCTAGTATGAACAGTTGTAATTAGATGGGTCCCTGCGCTGAGGGGAGAATAAAATGGACAAGGAAGGGGGATGTAGGGAGAGACAGAAATGCATACGTTCCCATTTTACAGACTGGGAAACTGAGGTTGAGAGAGAGTGATTTGCCCTAGGCCACTCAATGAGTTCATGGTTAAACTGGGATTTGAACCCTGGTTGCCCAGGTCCAAATCTACACTAGGCTCTCCACATATGACTCTTGCAGTCCATTCCAACCCTATGATTATATATCTTACACAATTATTAGACTGAAGAGCAGAGAGGTTCTTAATTTGCAGCCATTGGATTCTTCCTCTTTGGTTTTTCCATCCTGTTCTGTATCATCCCTTACATAGGTGTGGGCTTCAGGAACATTAAAGATGCTCTCTCTCTACTGGATGGCAGTGCATCCAAAGCTTTAAGAGCTGAGAAATTGGTTCTCCAGGCCCTGATCCTGTAAAACCTCTATGTACACTTCATTATACGCCTTGTGAGTCACCCCCATTGTAACCACATGGTAAAGTGGGACAGCCCAGGTGATAAAGTGAAGCATGCGAATAAACCTTTGAAACATTCGGGCCTTTAAGAGAGAGAAAGTGTGCGACTTGGAATACAGATACACTTCCCCGTACACTTACTGTCGGCCCTCCTCTGCTGACTGCTGCTACCAACCTCTTTGTAACCAAGCCAAGCACACGCACCTGAGACTTCGCATCCGCTTGAATGTTTGTTTGTCTTCTCCCCTGTCTCTCCCACTGTCCCCTCTCCCTGTCTCCCCGCCCTTTGTCTTTTAGATTGTAAGCCACCGGCAGGGACCGCATCTAATTCTATGTTCTGTACAGCACCAGGCCACACGACTGGCGCTATATAAATGTTTATAATAATAATAATAATAATAATGGCTGTAGAATAGGGATCCGGTCAAAGGTGCACGCAAGCAGTGTGCAAAGGTGGCACACAAGCAGCAAGTTTGGAATGCGTGCACATTGCATTGCACACCATGCATACCATGGCCATGGTGTGTGCACGGGGTGCGTGTGCACTGCCTTCACGCATTCATGTACTTTGGACTGGCTCCGAGGGTCCTGGGATTATAGCAGAAGTTCCCCAGCTAGTCAGGATCCCAAGCGGTTGCACCATCTCCTTATAGGATCTTGACCTCATGTCTTTGTTGCTGTCTTCTGGGGTCATGGGGTTATGCTGAAGTCTCAAAATGGGGTCACGCAGCAAAATGCTTAGGAGCCACTGGATTATAGTGGAGAAACAAGAGTTCTGTTGTTTGTCTACGCACCTTATACCAACTCCCCCTGATGTAAACGATTAGCTCCAACCACCATAAAGAGGTTTGGAAATACTCCAAGGCAGAAAGAGATGTGTGTTGTGCAAGGAAATATCCCTAGAAACCTCTAAGCTCATTGGCACTTTTTAAGTTAACCATAAAGGCAAAGCTCGGAGAAGGAATAAGCTGGGCTAGATCCTGTGTTGGGAGCCGGGTGGAAAACTCAGCTGTTTACAAAAGCAACTCCTGTAATTATGCTTTGATACAACACTTAGTGGGAAATGATATGTAGCTGAGCCCTAGGGTCTTGACACTGCATATTAACAGGGTAGGAGAAAGATGGCTCCTCCGCTGCAAAATTCAAGACTAAAACGTTATGACCCGTGGGGTTGAGTGTGATGAATCAGGCTGTGGCCCCTTTAAGGCTGGACTGCTCTCTTTAGCCCCACCCCCTGTGAAGGGTATAAGAGGGAACGTCCGGCTGTACAGTCAAAGGAGTCCGTAGCGAGCTGCCAAAGGGGAAAGAATTTGTAGCGAAGCAGCCTGCAACCTGGGAGCTGGCCCGAGCCCTGATTCTCCAAGGGGAAGGAACACAGAGGGCACTGGGAGCCTAGAAAAGGGACTTGTGTTTAGGGTGTATGTGAAGACGCCGTGAATAAATCCGTGCATGACCGTGATCTCAGACTGAGTGGTTTGGGACTAATCCTTCAAGGACTTATCTTGGGCAGACAGCGTATACAGAGACTAGGAGGATCTGGCCTCACGCTATGGAATCCCTTTCAGTGTTTGGAAAAGGTTCTCTGTGGCTCAACCACTTATTCAGGAGTAGTCCCATTGACGCCCTACTCCGGAATAAGTGGTTGGTTGGATTGTGGCTTATCTCTGTGAAATCAAAGAGTACTTGGACTAATTATAATTAAGGGGCATTCACCTGAATTGAGAAACTTGCACAGAAATACCCCTTGTCATTCCCGTTGGCTAGGTAGGAGGGTTGAGAGGGTGAACAAATAAAATCAAGGAAACATTTTAGATGTAATGCCTGTGCAGGAAGCTATTCACATCTGTTTGGGATCCTCTTCTAGGAGGCAAAAGTCATGCAGCTCCATGGGACATACGCCTTTAAGGAATTCCTTGAAAGAAAGGGCTACAGGAAACCGGAGGTAAGCCTTGAATTCAGAGACTGACAGGTGACATGGCCAGTCGCCAAGAGCATGATCCTCGCAGCCTGCAACCAGAAATTAGCATATGATCTCTTTGTTTAGACCTCGTTCGAAGCACATAGTCCCTGGCCTGAGTAAGTACAGATTTGTAAACGCAGAGCCAGGTTGAAGCCTAGGTTTTAATTAGGGATGGGACTATTGGCGAATTACCAGTTACCGGTTTTATCGGTATCAGATTAATCCGATATCAGATTTATCGGTATATCGTTTTTTTAACATTGCCGATTTTTCGGATCTTTAACATTGCGGCCATGTTTAAAATGGCCGCAATGTTAAAGATCCAAAAAATCGGCAATGTTAAAAAACTGATATACCGATACCGATATTATCGGTATTATCCGACATCACCAATTATCAGCATTATCAGATTAATCCGATACCAATAGTCCCATCCCTAGTTTTAATTCTACTCTTGACCTACCTCGTGATGTAGTCAGTGAGCCAATCAGGGCCCTGAATGGGATAGGCCCTGGCTGTATTTGAGACCTGCTCCTGGAACATCGCCTTGATGGCTATCGACAATCAAAAAACACTCACTTTTGGGATCCCAACATTTGTGCCTTAAGTCGGCAGGCACTCACGCCTTTGCTGTGGTGGGCCCAATGCGGAACTTGCACTCTCTGTCTGTCTGTCTGTCTGTCTCCTTTTTAAAGTGTGCCTGAAGTCTTTTTTTATTCTCAGTGTGCTTTTAGAGGACCCACTGCTGGTTCCCCTTAATTTATTCTGTCCTCCCTCCTTGCCTTCCCCTTTTAAAATTGTTTTTAAATGGATTTTACATTGGTTTATTGTATTTTATTGTTTTAATTTTGTGAAGGGCTCTGAGCACCATTCAGCATAATTATTAATATTACTAAAAGTTCTCATTACTACAAGCTCTCATGTCAGCATCCCCTGCAGGCAAGACCAAATCATGCGGCCGCTGTTACAGAAAACTGCTCTGGATTTTATTCCAGGAAATATCTTCCATGGAGCCCCACAGATTTATGCCTATGGGCGAAGCATTACCATGTGGCGTTGCCACTGGTTTTACCACTTTAAATGGAGACGCCGGCCTGAAAGTACCCTGTGGTTTATATGTCTTTGGGTTTAGTTTCTTCTACAGATGCTGGCTGGAACGGATGCTGATGGAGCAGAAGCGGGGACGTCAAAGAACTCCATGAAAGAATCTCAGAGACGTGAGGGAGTCAGAGAAGGCTCTCCCTCCATAATGGCTAATTAGTACAGAGCTTGGGCGTTAACGTGAGTTAACCCCAAATGCCGTGAAACTTGGGATCAAAATCACAGGAGCTGACAGCATTGTTCTACTTCCCTTTTGAAAGGGAACTAATCTAAGACCACTTTCACACGTTATCGGGGATCCAGGGGAACTTCCTTCGGAGCAATTGCGCCTTTGTTCTTACGGGAATCAGCACATCTGGGAACATGCTATTTCGCTTTGTCCTGTGGAAACACCTGTCCTTGTAAAAGCTACATTCAAGGACCCGGTCATGCGCAAGTGTTCTCGCGGGATAAAAGCAGAATCAAGCACTACCACATGCACTAATTGCCGCGAGAATAGAGCCGCGATTGCTCCGAAGGACGTTTCCTTGCTTTATGGTATAAGGCAGTATGGCATATTACCTGCCATACTCCCCTTTGGTTTACTGTGTCACTGAAATCCTCTGAGGAAAGTGCAGGCTTTGGACCAATACGATATTATTTTATATTTATACCCCTATAATGTTCTATATGTGTTAGAAGAGACAGACAGCAAGACAAACCAGTTCTGGTGTGCTAGCCTGAAAGACCAGCTTCTCACAACCCTGCCCTATCCCAGAAATGGCTCACAGCACGTAACTTGCTTTTGGGGGGGCGGGGGGAGCTTGCCAGCAATTAAATTTGAGTGGGGGCTGAGTCCCAGCAACGGTTCCCAGTAGGAATGTGTAAGACCAGGAAAAAGCCAATCTTGGATATTTGGGGATTGGAATTGAAAGCCAGAAAAAGCCTAGCTGGCTTATTTGACTTTCATTAATGACTTATCTGCCCCATCCCCTGAACTGGCCATCCTATAGATTAAAACAAAATAACTCCTGTTTTATATGCAGCTGCAGAGAGGCAGGTTAGTCCTGTGGTTGGGTCGCTAGCTGGAGAACAAGGTTCATTTCCAAGTTCTTGGCAAGGTGCTGTGGCGTCTGGAAAGAAGGTGTGGCTTCTGGAGCAGATGTGGGCCCCTGGCAATTCATTTTTTAACGAATTAAGCACTGGTAAAAAATTAACATTCCTAATTAAAATGTTCCCCTTCCCAGCCAGTTCTCATTAGGAATCCCCCTCTTCCTCCCACCCCCCCGAGAGACTGTGGTTAACCTGAGAAGCTTCCTACCAACTCCCCCATCTCTTGCCTGAGGAAGTCTTGCCCTAACTCTATCACGTAGCCAATGCCCCTCCCTCTGTTACCTTCACCCACAGCATATCCCCCATCACATACAAGTACCAGGCAGCATTACGGGCATCTCCTCAGGCACTAAACCTGGATAGGGTACAATCCGTTTTGCTGAGGAAACGCCTTCATCTTCCAGTGGGAATACCTTCAGCCGCCATCAGAATTGAGACTAGGACACTTAGATGGGCAATGAGGGCCCCAAAGTATGCGCTGTCCTTGTGGCTACGAGCAGAGGTATTCCCATACACTGGGCTGTTTCCTGCCTTGGCCAGAGATAGTTTCATGGCAAAATGTTTGGAGGCCATTGCAGCGGTTAGGGCTTCTCCATCACTGGGACGTTATGTCAATTTAATCCCAGAACCGTGGCAATCTGCCAATTATTGGCATAATGACATGCCCCCCATTTTGGGGCGGAAGTTGCTACTGGCCTGGCCTCCAAGATTTTGGAGGGTCGCGCTTCTGGAATACCTTTTGAGGAGTGACTATGCTCATTCGACGCTTTACAAGTTGAAACAGTGGACCACATTCTGCTGGAATGCCACCTCTATCAAAACCCTAGGAAGCACTTTTTAGATGCAATTCTGATCAGATATCCTGGTAGATCAAGACCTAAGCTTACCCAAATTCTATTGATCGATCAAGTTTCAGAAGCGACTCAGGCAGTAGCAAGGTTCCTGCATGCAGCTTTCAAAATTAATGAGTGCTTCTTGAATTTTAAACGATATAGTCCATAGGGATTGTGAGTGTGTCTAGACTTACTATGTGTTGAAATCGGACTCCTGGAAATGGCAGAATTGGGGTGAGAACTTGATGATGATTATTTAATTATATGGGAGTGATGTGTAAGGGCTTATTATACAGCTCTAAGTTTATTAATTTAATTTTATGGCTCCAGGCAGCAGACAAGCTGTTGTTTGAAGCTATTGTAATGTGAAAGAGTTTTCTGGAATTTTAAACTTAGGGTTTTTATTAAGTATTATAAATTTGATTGCCAGTCATGGCGGAATCTGGGTTTAATAACTGATGATTATTCAATTATTTAACTGGTAATGATGACTCAGTACTTGAGTAATAGTTATTTTGTTTAAATTTATTCAATTTATTTTATGATGAGGTTGTGAAGGCTATGGCTGAAAAGCTTCGCCTGGTTATGTTATGTATGATTAAACCAATAAACCAATACATACAAGTACCAGGCCCTGAGGGAGGGTGTGCATACATTACTATGCATTAGCCTAGAGCTATAACTTGTTATCTCATGGAAATTCTTCTTTCCTCTTGAACACTGGAGAGAAATTATTACAAACCAAATCAAGGCAATTTCCACTTCACACAGAGCTGCAAGGAAGCTATTTAATCTGCTGCAGTTTGCAAACAAAGCTACAATTATGCCTACATCTTTGTATTTGTTCCAGTGTGAATTAGAACTTCAGTGGCATTAATTTTGATGAAAGAACCATTTGCAGGACCAAGACACAAAGGAGCATAGCGGAACATTTTTAATAATGGCATCAAATCCTATTCTTCCAGCTGGGATTGTGGGAATAAAGTCTTGAATTAAATGACCTAATAAAATCATCCTTTGCAGAAACTGACAATACAGGCCGTTTTCCAAATTGAACACAAGCAAGAGGCTACTGCACATTGGACTGCAATGTAATTGGTGTAGTAGCATTAACTCTTGGGAGGCAGAGGTCTTCTCTGAATCACCGTTGCTAAGAGACTGGAGAAATTGCTGCATGGGATACAGGAGAAATCTGAGCACAAAGCTGCCCCTTGGCACTGGGATGTCACTGACACTTACTCTACGCAGAGGTGGCCACACTTTGCATTCTTTTATTAACGTTCTTATTGACATTAGTGAATCTTGTCTAAGCAAGGACTGGATCAATCGGAGCCAGATGCTCTGTGACTCTAAATCAGGGGCGGGGAACCTCAGGCCCAGGGGCCAAATGTGGCCCCTGTCTAGTGCTTGGATCTGGACCTGGTCTCTACTCCCAAGCACTGAAAAACTGAGCTCAGGATAAGGGAGCAGAGAGGAGGGCAGGCACGCAAGGGTAGGGGACAGATCCACAGCACAGATTCATGATCAGGGACCTCCTTTTCTTGAGCTCCTCTGCCCCCAACCACTATGTGGGCCCTTGGAGCTCATACAAACTTTCAGTGTGACCCCCAGGACAGAAAACATTCCCCACCCCTGCACTAAATCGAGGAAGCTCTTCCAGCTTCATTGGTGTTATATCATAGAACGTCAGAGGTGAAAGGGTCTTTGGGACCATCCAATCCAGCCTCATGCCCACGAGCTCATTGCATCCACAAGGCATCATTTATCCAATTATTAAGGGCCCTGGAAATATTGAAAGATAATCATCACTCTTGCCAATATGCACTATGGAATAGCAGTTTGGGGATACTATGCAGCTAATGTTGTTAACTGGAAGAATTATTATTTTAGCAGCAAATATTTCTGGAGAGGGCTAGTATAAACGTATTGCTGCTTCTCGGGGCAGATTGCAGTAGACTAGGCTCTACAAGGGGAAAGTAAGCTAATCGGCATAGCAGGATGCTGGCGTCAGGGCTGCTTTGACGGTATGGGTGACCCCACGGTAGAGGAAGGGGAAGGTTGTGGTGTAGCACTTCTACCTGTCGTAGGTGTAGCAGGTATCGTTGACACCGTCACATCCGCTGCTCTGTGCAGACGTCACGACCTGGTTCTCCAGCTCGACTTCGGTCGGATCACATTTTTTGCAGCTGGAAGAGAGACGGTAGAGCAGGCACATTAGATAGTAGCCTCCCAGGGCAGCCACAGCACTGGCAAGTGCTCAAAGAGGGCATTGCTACTCGATGAAAGATCACTTACTACATCAGACTTTGGGGGGCTTAGCTGCCCCAGAGGCCAATCCTGGTTTAGGAATCCAGGACTGTGAGCCACAAGCCACTTACTCTACAGTAATCCTATTGAAACCTTCAACAATTTGTGGATCGTGGCCAAAGGGCTAAATTTCCTGCTGGTGTAACTTGGCACAGTTCCGCAGACTTCAGTGGAACAGCAGCAGCTTACGCCTGCAGAGATTTTGGCCCTATCATTTTACATCCTGTCCTGCTGATTTCAGTGGGAGTAGATGCTGATGCTTTGCCTGCAGAGCTGAAATTTTGGCTGATGTCACCCTTAATGCAATAAAAGGTTTCAGCCCTCTTATCTATCACACATGGAAACTGGTTTTACACCATGCATTATACAAAATCCCTCTATAAAGTATTTTAGGGAGTTTATAAAACTGTACCCCCATCTCTACCTATGTTGTACATCAGTATTAATAATGGTCCAATGATAGTTCAGGAGGAAGAATCATCTTGTGGTCAAGGGACAGAAGAGAGGTTAGGAGACACGTGTCTGTTCCCAGCCTCTGTAACGGAAGGCGTTACCAGACATAACACTAAATCTGTGGCAATCCATTATGTGCTGACATTGAAACTGCTGCCACCATCCAGGGAGTGTGGTTGGTTTTACAGATGTTGATGCCTTTCTGTGTATCCCCAGCTACGTGATAATCCCTTCCTCCAACCATTGGCCAGAAGCTGCCCCACCAGCCAGAGATGGGGCAGTAGCCTTATCTACCCATAGGATATATATAAAAAGTTGCCTAACTGAGTCAGACCAATGGTCCATCAGCCCAGTGCTGTCACAGCCTGACGGTTTAAAATCCAGCTCTCCAGAAGAGGCCTCACCCAGGCGTGCTACCTGAGACCCTCCAGGATCCCCGGCAGAGGCCTCACCCAGGCGTGCTACCTGAGACCCTCCAGGATCCCTGGCAGAGGCCTCACCCAGGCGTGCTACCTGAGACCCTCCAGGATCCCCGGCAGAGGCATCACCCAGGCGTGCTACCTGAGACCTTCCAGGATCCCCGGCAGAGGCATCACCCAGGCGTGCTACCTGAGACCTTCCAGGATCCCCGGCAGAGGCCTCACCCAGGCGTGCTACCTGAGACCCTCCAGGATCCCCGGCAGAGGCCTCACCCAGGCGCGCTATCAGAGATCCCAGAGATTGAATTTGGGACCTTATACGTGCAAAGCATGCATTCTACCACCTGAGCCACGGCCCACCCATACCAGTAGCTACGTGCTGTACATAGCCATGATTCCTGGGATCACAGCCAGTGTTAATCACACAGCAAAAAAACGTGGCTGCACAAACCGATGTAATAGGCGAATGTGTGCTTCAGTCAAAAAGGAGTGGCTAGCTTTATGTCTGGTAACACCCAAAATGACCTTAGAGCAACCTCTTCAGTTCTGTCTCTTAGCTGCCCCCTCTATTGTGAGGTTGAACCCATAAATATTTGAAGTGTTTTGTGCTTCCCCGGCATGGTCCATCCAGCAAACTAGCCAGCTCCATGCCTGATCAAATTAGTACAGTAAAGAAAAGTCCTTACAGCTCAGAAAGTCGATAGACAAATTTGGTTCTGATGGGCGAGGTGGGGTCAGAGATGTTCTGTCTGCTCAGCAGGGGAACTCTGGAGAAGGAAAAGAGGGTTAGAAAGCTACCAAGAGTCACTAACAAAATCAGTAAGACACACAGTCCAGTGAATGACCATTGAGTGAAATGCATCGTGGGATATTCAGCTTTCCCAGAAATAAATACTAGTCGCTGGCTGCTGACGGGGTAGAATATCAGACTTTTTTTATATAGACCTTGCCCTCTTCATTGACACCTGCAAGGCTAAGTAGACACTCCTTAAGAGCCAGTGTGGATAAGGTGCTAGACTTGCACCTGGGAAGGTAGGGTTTGAATCCCACCCTAGCCATGAAATCACTGGGCGGCCTTGGGCAAGTCACAGTCTCTCAGCCCCATCTGTAAAATGGGAGTGTATGTGTCCGGCTTTGGGCATTTTCCCTCACCTGTGTCCATCCACTCGGCAGGGAGATGTCTCCAAAAATCTGTGACTGTAAAGCACTGCACGTGCCTAGTAGCGCTATAGAAATGAGGGGGTTTCTAAAATGTTTTTGAACTGATCCTCGTCAAGAAGCAAAACCCCAGTCTGCAGCTGGGAACACAGCAAGGCATAAAAGCAGGGCCGGCCGGGTTTACTTCTGGGGCCCACAGAGTGGCCCTGTTTTCATCAAGGCCGGGTGTAGCGGGGTCCTCCCAGTGGGACCCCAAGCACAACCACCTCCAGGGCTTTGTGGAGGGTATTCGGAGGATTCTGCCACATGCTCTGTGAGAATGGGGGGTACAGGCATGGAGGCAGTTAGGCCTTAATGCTTCTGTGAGAGTGGGGTACAAGAAACGGGGGTGGTGGTCTGTATGGAGACTATAAAGTGGGGGGTAGGGTTGCAGTTGAGGGGGCTGGTTTTTGCAGCTGTTTTATTGTATTTTTATTGGGGCTGATTAATTGTATTTTTATTAGAACTAATTAATTGCAATTTTAGTGTTTTAATGGAGAGGAAGGACAAATGTGGAGGGGATTTGAGGTTGAGTGGTCACAAATGTTATTTGTAGCTCTATTCTTTGTAAGCCACCCAAGTCTTTTTTCTTTACTTTTTTTTTTTTTTAATTATTATTATTTTTTTTTCAAAAGGGCCACACATAAATCTATAATAATAATAATACTAATACACAACACAGGCCGGTGGGAGTAAATGGACTTTAAATCCTTGCACAATAACCTGAGAACCAGCACGTACGGAAACTCTCCATCAATCAAATGACCAGTACGCCGAATCGATACCTTCAAAGGAACTAGTTGCAACACAACATTGAATATTAGGGTAACAGAAACCAAGCCTTGTCTGCCACTTACGTGATCCGTATGTTTCTCTCCAAGACCTCTTCCTCGGGATTGTCTTTCGACGGGATAAGTTTCGAGGTCACCGTCGCACACTTACACTTGTTGTCCACTAGAACATACTCCTTCACTTCCTCGGTCGCTGTTAGCACAGTGGCTAGGAACAGAAAACAACAGATTTGCTTTATTTCTCAGGTGTCATGTCATGAAAGAATAGACGGAGATTGTATCCTGTTGGACATTTGCTTAATCCCTAGTTATCAAGTCCTCCTGAGTTAATAAAGACAAGGAAAGCTAGAGCCCCCTGCTAAACTATCGCTCTACCCCAAATTCATTGCTGCCTATCCCTTCCGCTTGTGCAGGCAGCTGGGCACGGAAGGGGAGACCATAGGGAATGACTCCATAATTGGTGTCACTTGAGGGGAGTCAGAAAAGCAACTGGAGGCAGATTCTTACCAAGTGATCGGAGGGGCAGTAGTGTGATTCAGAACCAGAGAAACCTGTGATTCACTCCAGATGGCTCAGACTATCTCCAGCACCAAGGGCCTAAAGATCATGAGAATCTTAGAGTGTGAAGGAACCTCAGAGGCCACCTAGTCCAACCCCCTGCTCAGTGCAGGAAATCTGCAGCGACCGCATCCCTGACAGACGGCCGCCCGGATGTACGTATTTAACCCCCCTTAGCCCTGGAGTGTGAGCAGGGGGTGTTGAGACAAGCACATCCCCACCTATGACTCGCCCATCACGCATGCTGCAGGGATGCGCAGGGCACCCACGCGGCCCAGCAACACGCATAATGAGTGGGGCGGTGCTTGTCTAAAGACACCCAGAGAGGCTCACCCTGGCACTCCAGCCTCCTTTTAGAAAGGGGAGCTTCGATATCACTGCGTGCTTCCCTGCAGGATCCAGACCGCACACAAGTCCCCCGACGCTCCGGTTCTCTGTCACTAGTGCTGGTTTACTGACTCCACGCAATATAATAAGAATCAGTTCACACACGTGCGCAAGAGGTGCCACCTAGACACATTTTTAAGGAGGGTGCCCTGCAACATGTATTTTTCAGAAGTGTTCCTTAAAAATGTGCCTAGGTGTTCAGCTTAGGCAAGACCCACCCTGGGCTCCCAGCCTTCAGAGAAACCCTGCCTGCTACAGGGCCCTGGGCAAATCCCAGGAATTTCTCAGTCCCTGAGACAGGTCACCTGGCTCTGGACCCCTACTCCTTGGTAGGGGGCAGGGCTGCAAGAGGGGGTGATTGCAACACCTCCCCCCCCCCTTTCTGAAGGGGCGTGACTGTCTATTTTTACACGGCCACTAACCTGTGTTTAAAACTCCAGATTCTTAATCCTGGATTCCTGTTCCATGGACATTTACAGCTCAGAATAATCATGAATCCAGAATCACTGTTCGTGGTCAATACGGATTTTAGACTAACATGGATGACTGAAAAATCCCATGGTGCTGAGCTGCTGAATTCCATCACCTTCTTCTGCTACGGTTTTCGTTCCACTTTAGAGAGAGCTTTGAACAATCCCGCAGCTAATCTACGCACCCGCTCACGGGGAAAGAGAAATCAAAATGCTGATTTCCTGGCCAGAGCCCCTGAAAGCACTGATGAGCACAGAGACGTTCCTGGGTAGACGAGGATAATCTCTACACAATTTGGATTTACAGTTCACGTGGATGTTAACCCGGGCTTATTTGATCCCGGGTTAAATAAATTCTTGAAAATGAGGATTAAATAAACCCGAGTTCAACCTAAACCCGGATAATTTAAACTCGGATTAGGTGTTTACATGGACATTTAAACCCAGGTTGAGAGACGATTTAGTGTCCATTTAAAAACAGACACTAAAAGGGGCAGAGTCAGGTTGCAGCAGCTCTCCCAGCGAGGGTGGCCAGATATGCATAATTTTAGAGGACACTTATGAGAAATCCAGGTTTCAGGGCTGCATTGGCGCCAATGTAGCCCTGCAACCTGTATTTCTCATAAGTGTCCTCTAAAATATGCATATCTAACCACCCTACGGAGTCACACCCGAATGTAATTCTGCTTTGCCCCTGCCTCTCCCTTGTGGTCTCTTCCGCACCTCTACATACCCTGGGATTCTGGTCGCCCTACCAGCCCATCGGCAGGTACTTCACTGACTCTCCCCTCCTGGGCTTCAAACAGCCATTAGGACAATCAGGCTCCTGGAGCAGGGGCGGCCACAGCCAGAGTTCCCCCTCTTACCCTCCTGCTAGATGCAGCCCTTGCGATATAGTTACTCTAGCATTTAACATGGAGTCTCCTGGGGAGATTTGGAAGCCCTTCAAGGTTGGTTTGTTGCTTGTCTCCCATGTTCTAAGCAATTGCCTTGCCTCACACAGCAGGGCCTGCATTATGTTGCCGTCTGAGCCAGCCACATGCACCTAGGAGGCAGGTTTGGGAAACCAATTTGGAAGCAATACCATTTCTGAGATCCCTGAATTTGCATGTCCTTCTGCTGCAGCTGTGTTTGCAGGCAGAATGAATGCACCTGCAAATGACAGGCATGGAATTAAATTTAAACCTCAAAATGTGGTCACGGACAAAAAAAAATAATTAATTTTTTTGTTAAATGGTAGCCCCTAGTTTTAGGATTCTGTTAGTAGGAGACTTGTCAAACTTCTCTTTAGCATGAACTTTTTCTATTCCTTAGTGACTACTGAGAGTATGTCAGTCATCATACAAGTGGCAAATTTCAGCTATCTTTCTCTTGCCAGTATGAAAATATCCCCATGACTTTGTAAGACCAGCAACAGCAGAGTGAGGGGCACTTTTCTTCAATGCCACCAATCTTTTTATTTTCTGAGAACCAGGATGCTGATTCCACACTTCTTTGAAACCAGGAAAAATACTGGAATTCAGGTTTCATTTTTAAAACCAGCCACTTGCGCCATTCAGAATGCCAAATCCACCCAACAAGCTCTCCTTTAAGAGAGGCTATGTGATGAAGTGACTGGATCCCCGATCTGGGAGTCACTCAGGAGGCCTGGCTTCATTTCCCAACTCTGCAACTGACCTGCAGTGTTTCACCCGCCTGCCCCTGGCAGTGCCACTGAAGCTCAGCTAGTGCAGACAGCTATCAGCCAATCCCCTATCCATACCCAAAATCCTAGAAAGCCACAGCACTCGACCAATGCATTAGTCCAGAGCTCCTCCTGAATAACATAACTGACATTTACAAATTATTCAGTTTCATAGGCTTTTGCTTTCTCTTGTCTTCTCCCTGCTCCATCTCTTCCTTGGCACATCTCTGTGCTCCTCCACAAACTTGGTAACTGCTGTAACAAAAGATGCCTTTCCTGCAATTCAATATCACAAAGAGCCTCTCGGGATCCCTCCCATGCATTTTCAGTCCTTCTCCAGATTCACCTCCACATCCAGTTCTGACTGATTTCCATCTATCACTGTCGCTCTCCAAAGCGCTGCACTGGTGCAAGCTCCATCAAAACATATTCTATATCCACACTGTTCTCTACCAGATGAACACAAAACCCACTGAAGTCAATGGAGTGAGTTCAGTTGGAGTCTTTCCATCGACTACTGTACTGAGATCTGAAGCCGTCTCTAGCTCTGCAACAATATTATTCAGCTACCGTTTCTAAAGCACCATAAAGGGTTTTTTACAAACACACAGGAAGGCAAATTCTACTGGGAATTTAATTATACATGGAAAACTATGCTCCCTGGTGCAGTTACACTGACTAGCTGAATTACACCAGGGCTGAGGTTGGTCCAGTTATAGCTTTTTTGTCTATCATTTTTTAATGATACATTTTCATCTTCACTTCAGGATAAGCCATCTTCCAATATAGAATCTAGTTTTAAAGTTATCGCTCTTGGATGCTTTATCAATGCATGGAAGAGTCCTTAGGGGGGAAGGAAAGGTTAGCAGCAGTGAAATGTCAAGTCTCCTAATGCTCCTTAGAATGTCTGCAAGGTTGATCGCTCTTCTGCACATTGCTGTTGTAAATTAAAGCTTCCTTTCGGATTGAGTCTGATCCAGACGTGATCTTGGTTAAATGTCTATTCTTTTAATATTCGGTTTCCTTGCAACACACCCTGATCTATGGAAACAGCACTCCGCAAAATCAATAAATAATCGTCTTCTTTTGCATATTAAAGAAGCACATAAATTTTAAATCAACTCCATCATTAAAGCAAAGATTAATAACTGATTAGGCCACAAATGCATTTATTTCAAAAGAGAGAGACCCAGTTATACATCTAGCTCTCGTTAATGGACACAATCCTTGAACCAAATACTCTAGAGCGGTTCCATTAACAGCCCTACAACAAGCAAGTTTGAGGATTGGGGCCACTGATTTCAAGTGATTTGCACAAACACATCTGACAGCAGAGTTGGGTTATAATCACTGAAAGGGGAAGGAAGGAAAAGCGGTTCTCAGTTATTAGTGGATATTTGACCCACATTTACTTAACTCTCGTGCAGCCAAACTGCATCCTGAGTTACACTCTGCTTGAAAAGTGTTGATTTCAGAGAAATCAGAAGCTAGTAAAAAATCTCATCCTGGACTTGCCTTTCCAGGATGAAAGAAGATTTGGAATCTAATTAATCAAAGGGCTTCTTCTCGTGCTATCAGTGAGCTCCGTAGCAACAGGCAAAAGGGATCCCACCCCCCACCCCACCGGGTTATGTCCTCCACTCAACATGAGCATCTAGTTCCCCAGACAGAGTTCTGCCTCTAGTTGCCTGTGGAAACAGGCCAAGTCCCTGAACCACAAAGCACTTGAAGATCAAAAGTTAACCTAAATCAAAACCCAATCCACTCCCTGCAGATGATCACCGTTCTTGGGGCTAAACTCTCCCCTGACCAGCGCAACGTCTCATGGAACTTGAAATATGCTCAAACTGCTGGACCAGCAATTAAAAACATCAAATTAGAAGAGGGAGTTGAGAGGCACAAAGCTCACTCACACCCTCAAAACCTGCAGGGCACTGGGGGCAGTTTTTGCGTGTTGAATACAAAAGCCAAAAAGGGCTTTTTTGTGTGTGTTCATTTGTGTTTTATCCAAACCCAAATGCACAGCCCTGGTAGCTAGTGATCACTCTGAGCACTGAACTCGCCAGTGTTTTAAAACAGGATAACTATGGCACACTTAGAGAGAGGCCAATGAAATTCCAAAGCCCATTGTAATACTGAGGCTCTTATTAACTTCCATTGGGTGTTGGGTCAGGCCCTATGAGACTGACAATCGGTTTTGCCTGCCCATGAAACACATTGATAATCAATTGCCACTCCGTGCACATGCACACTTATCCATTCAGCGCAAGTTAGAATTTCTTCACTTCAGCTTTCTTGGGTGCCACCTACCTGCCACGAAAGCAGCCTCCAGGCAAACAGCCAGGGCTCCAAACAGCAACCAAGAGCTCTTCATCCTGCCTTCCTTTCTTTTGAAGAAATGAGAAGAGGGTCATCTGCCTATAAGGCTGTGTGCAAGTGAGAGCACAATGTGTTTCCTGAAATGCAGCTCAGGCTGCAAGCCTGCTTACACCAAGGCAAGATGTGAGAGACTACTGAAACCACATGTTAATATTGGTTTAATACATGGGGGGGAAATCACATTTTAAAAAATCTGTCCTGGTGGGTTGAATTATTACCGCACATTTTATTCTATGTTATATCATCAAAAATAGTAAAAGACAGCAATAGCTCTCCAAAAGGTGCAAACTTGGTTACTCTGCCCTAATGCTCAGGACGGGCAACATTCACTGCTGGATTGTTGACTTATAAACAGGCCAGTTGCTCCCCACTTTGGAGAGCTGAAATGGGGGGATGCTCATGCCTTCAGAAGCAAGTGGGGGTGGGGTTCCCAGCGTGTAAGCTGAACAGAACATTTGCTTGGCATAGCAAGACTGCTGAGATGTCTACGGGTCCTCAGATTCTGGACCTTATTTTTCCCCCCTCACCCTATTAAAGGAGACCTTGAGGCAGCATCCATTGATGACAATGAAAGTCTGGTCACTGGCTTCAGTGAAAGAAATATTGAATGCTCTAGCCTGACTGACAAATAGCATCTTCTGGAAGGAGGGTAAAGTATTAGGGGGTTAGCAGGGATGTAGCAAGACTGGCAGGCCCAGGCTCATGTCTTAATTATGCCCCCCGTAAGGGCAAGGAGACGAGGTCTGTAGCATGGAGCAGTCTTGCAGGGCAGCTGCCCCTTTAAGAGGGAGCTGAGCGTGCCAGTCTTAGGGCTGAGCACGTGCATGGGCGTGGCAGAGCCAGCCCTATAGCTATAGACCAACCTGATCGAAATACAGGCTGACAGGGTGGGCAGGACACTGACCCTTTTAAGGGCAGGCAGCCTGGAGAGCTGGCCACGCCCACGCCTCCTACATAAGGGAGGAGTGGGACAGCTTGTTGGCTGAGGCTATCGACCGAACGGCTCCCAAGCATCTACTTCCGGAGAGCCGACGGCGGGGGGTGGGGTGGGGGTGTCGCCATGGTTTATGAAGGATCTGCGCCGGATGAAGCAGGATGGACGGCGGTTGGAGCGACGGTGGCGCTGGACTTGTGCGGAAGCCGACTGATTGCAGCATACAGCTAGTTTAAGAGCTTATGCTCTTGTGGTGCGTGGCAGCAAAGAAGGAGTCTCATCGCTGCCCTCATCGCGTCTGCAAAATCACGTCCAGCTGAGTTTTTCCAGGTGGTGCAGAGGCTGGTCAGTCTGGCCTCTCTCCGCCTGGAACTGGAATTTTCCAGTGCTCATGGTGACATGTTTGCTGATTTTTTTGCAGATAAAATTGTCCATATTCACCACGATCTCGATGCTGCACTTATGACAATGGATGTATCGGAGGTATAGGAAGCCCCGTCATGTCTGTTGTTGTGGGATCCGTTTCAGTGGGTGTCATCTGCTGACGTGGTGGAGGTCCTTGGGACAGTTAGGGCCACCTGTTGTGAATTAGATCTGTGCCCATCCTGGCTGGTGAGTGAAGGCCAACCGGGAGACGTTAGGGCCATTGCTGATGGGGTGGTCAACACCGCGGCCTCCCTTAGGGAGGACAGAGTACCGAGCTGTCCCAAAGAAGCAGTGGTGCGTCTCTGTTAAAAAAGCCATCTTTGGACGTTGACTCCCTAACCAGCTATCGGTCAGTCTCTAACCTTTCCTTTTTAGGGAAGGTTATTGAGCGGGTGGTGGCCCGGCAGTTACAGGAGCATCTGGACTGGGTTGGTTTTCTTGATCCCTTGCAGTCTGGTTTTCGCCCTGGGTTTGGCACAGAGACTGCACTTGTGGCCTTGGTAGATGACCTGCGCCATGAATTGGATCAGGGCAGATCCTCAATTCTGATCTTACTGGATCTGTCGGCAGCATTCAATACCGCTGACCATGAGATTTGGTGGCGAGGCTGCAGAACCGGGCTGGGGTGAGCGGAATTGTTCTTGAATGGTTCCACTCATTCCTGGCAGCGAGAACTCAGCGAGTGGTTCTTGGGGAATGTACATCGTCTCCCCAGAATCTCAGGTGTGGAGTTCTGCAGGGTTCTATATTGTCCCCTCTCCTGATCAACATGTATATGCAACCGTTGGGTGAGGTCATGAGAGGGTTCGGCGTACAATGTCATCAGTACGCCGACAATACACAACTTTACCTCTCATTTTCTGGAGACCCAGGCCTGGCAGTCTCAGTGCTTACCCGGTGCTTGGCAGCTGTGGGGGACTGGATGAGGATAAGCCGTCTCAGGCTGAATCCCGACAAGACGGAGGTGATGTTGGTGGGTAGGGCTGAGGGGGTGGTGGCTCCCATCATTGGCGGGGTCTTGTCAGGACGCGCTACCGCCGACGATTCGGTGGTGGCGCGGGGGACACCCAGCGGCCGTTGCATCGGGGGCAGGGACACCCCCGGAGCAACTCGCACAAGTCAGAGGCACGAGGGTAGCTCTCCGTGCTGGCTGTGGTGGATGGGCCCTCCCAGACGCAGCCTAGTAATGGAGATGCAGGGCCAACAACGGAACCACGCCGCTCTGCGTGCATACGTGTGCAGAAGGGGGCGGAGCCACATAGTTAAAGAGGGCAAGCGACCAGCACAGTTCGCTGTGAGACCGGCCCCCTTGCTGCTTGGATACCTTGCCTATTGTAGAAGCGTTGTGTGGAGTAGGAAGTCTGGGAGAGAGTGAAAGGTGAGTGCGTGTGTAACAGAAGGGTGTGGGTGTGGTGGTTGCCGGGGATTGTGGGGTGCGTGAAGCCTGTCACTTGCCTCCCCTCTCATGTCTGGGCCTCCCCTTTTCCCCTTCCTGGAGTGTTGTGCTTGTCCCGTCCTCCATAAGTTCCTTGGGTAAACTTCCCTCTTGTCCCTCACGAGACCACACAGTTTCTCCCATCCCTTGCGCACTGTGGAGATATTTGGGTGTTTGGGGGCACAAGTGAGGGTGCGGCTGTGCGGGGGCTGCCTCAGGGCATTCTACCTCCCCCCCTATGATGATCTGGCCTTCACCCCACGTAGGTTATTAGGGCCACCTAAGATCCCAAGGGGTTGTTTTCTTCCATTTTGTGAGTGCAGCCCCCGGGGCGATAGAAAAGGGGTGCGAGGTCCCGTGGCAAGGATCCCCCTTCTAGGTCTAGGTCCGTATTTCCCCCTGCCAGGATCCCCTCTCCTAACAGGTCTGCCCCCGTCTGGCCGCTCAGGTCTGCAGTCTGGGGTTGCTCCTCGACCCACAGCTCTGCCTGGATTGTCAGGGGGAGGCTGTGGCGAGAGGAGCATTTTGCCAACTACATCTGGTGTGACGGCTGCAGCCGTATGTCTCGGACTCGGATCTGGCCATGCTCATCCATGCTTTCATTACCTCTCGACTGGACTACTGCAACGCGCTCTACGTGGGGCTACCCTTGATGACATCCGGAGGCTGCAGCTAGTGCAGAATGCGGCGGTCCACCTCCTAACAGGGACGGGCCGCCGTGAGCACATTACACCGGTGCTCCGTACTCTGCACTGGCTGCCTATAGTCTTCCGGGCCCAATTCAAGGTGTTGGTTATGACTTATAAAGCCCTAAATGTCTTGGGTCCTGCTTACCTGCGAGACCGCCTCAAGCCTCGGGTCATTTTGTGGCCCTCGCGGTTGGCCGGGGACACCCAACTCGAAGTCCCCTGGGGATACCGGGTGGGGATGGCGGTGAAGGCGTTCTTGGTGGCCGCACCTCGGCTGCGGAACTCTCTCCCGTTGGAGGCCCGTCTGTCCCCTGACTTCCCCTCTTTCCGCAGATGTTGTAAGACCTGGTCGTTCTGCCGGGCCTTCGGGGAAGGGGGTGGGGAGGGGATTTTATTTTATCTGTTAGCCGCTATTTGATGTGTCGATTTTATATTGTAATTAGATTATTTTATTGTGAAGTTTTTATGTTGTTTGCCACCCCGAGCTGCCGAGTTGCAGGAGGGTGCGGGATATAAATGTTTTGTAAAATAAATAAATAAATAAGTAAAATTAAATAAGAGGCTGCAAGCCGGAGAAGGTTGGGAGCTGAGCAGGCGATATCTCCTGGAGCCCTGGACTTGGGCTGGAAGAGAGCCTGGCTGCCTGTAATCCTGCTACTCTATGCTCTCCGGGGTCCTGAAGACCGGAACGGGCAAGGAGAAGCTGCCCCCAGGAGGAAGCCTGCTGCCTGGGAAGTCTTGGAGTGAGCCAGGGGCCTGCTGGCCTGGCTGGAATGGAGTTTGGGGGGTTGCTACTGTCTATGTATGTGTTGGCGAGACTAAGCTGGGACTGCAGGGTGTGAGGTGACTGAGCCAGCGACCCAAAGACGGAGGAACACTGAGCTAATTCCTAAACTGCATGTGTGCGTTGCTGCCTCCCCACAGAAGTGACAGCCCAGGGGTCTGATACTGCAGGGACCTAGCCCTGGAAACAGCCTCCTGCAACAGGGCCTTTCTAAGGGGGGTTCCTGGATAGCCTTGGCCTCCCCCCACAACGGTGGCGATGTTGCTAAAGCCCCTTGGAGTGAAAGCAACCTCACCAGGAAGGATGTTTTAAGAGTGGAACGGGACCGGGCTGGTACTCCACCCCGTCCACTCTGAAGACTTCCTTCTTGGTGGGGCCTTTACAAGTACTGGCCCTGCTCCTTCCTCAGCCCACTCTGAAAATCTCCTAGCAGCACTTAGGCCACTTGCAAAGCACCTCAACCCCCACCCCCCAGGGCCCAAGTTTAACTCAGCCCCCGCACTCCACAGTAGTTACACCTGTGCAGAGCCCAGGACCCAGCTTCACAGCCGTGTTCTGCCAAGTAGATCCGTCCCTGCCGTGGGTCGTTCTTTTACTCCAGCTGTTGAGTGCTTGTTTCTTGAGCCCGTACCTTTGCTGGAACAGAGATACACGATCTCTAATTGAACAAGGGTTGTCTACCTTACAGCAGCCATGGGGAACCTTGTCCCTTCTGTGGGCCTCTTTGACAACTGGGGCAAGTTGCACATGGGGAAAGCAGGGGGGGCACCTAGGCAATATGCTCAGGGTGGTGGACGAAAGGTTAGTCCAGATCATAAATTTATGCCATGGATCCATCCTCTCTCCTTGAGCACATGTCCTCATAAGGACTGAAACTCCAGTTCTCAACTCTCGCTTTTCTCAGCGAGAATCGGGGTTCTCCGATCGTTCTAGCAAACGAGGATGAGTCGAGAATTGCTTGGATTCTTGCTGAGAAAAGCGAAAATCTCGCCAAAAGCCCTCCCCTGCAAAAGACCCAGGAAGGGCCTTTTGCAGCTCCTGGATAGGTTTGCAAAAGGCCCTGTACGCCACGTACTCACTGGGACTGCTCCAGCCGCTGGGTCTCTCCTCACTCGACTTCTCTGCAGGGGGACGGGGGGGGGAGCCAAGTTGCCCCCCCAAAATAATAAATCACTGCACACGTGCAAATGGCTGCTGCAGTTGTTGTACACATTTGCAGCCCTTTGCCAAAATGGCACCGGCAGCACCCCTGCCATTTTGGAAAAGGGCAGATGGTCTGTGAATGTGTGAGCGGCACCACGCAGGCGCAAAATGGATGCCCTTTTCTGACACCAGGCATTTGGTGGGGGAGGAGGGGAAGGCGGGATGGGCATGTCGGGGTCAAATTGGGGTCTTTTCTGCAATATGGGGGTTTTATTCTTTTGCGCATGATTAATTTGAATATGTTTTAGAATTTATATTTATATTGTGTTTTAATTATGAATTGTGAGCCGCTCCGAGTTGCTTGTAGCGAGAGGGGCGGGGTAAAAATGTACATGTAAATCTTATCTTATCTTATCCCTATTCCTCCTGTCTCTAGCCTACCACGACGCTCCCCTTCTCCCAATCTTATCCCTATTCCTTGCCTCCCCCCTCATCAACTACCATTTTTCTGCTCCCTCTGGAACTGTCGCTCATCTATCAGTAAAGCTCCCTATATCCATGATCTTTTCCTCTCTCGCTCCCTCCAGCTCCTTGCCCTTACTGAAACTTGGATCACTCCCTCGGACTCTGTCACGCCTGCTACCCTCTCCTGTGGGGGTCTCTCCTTCTCTCACCAACCCCGCCCTGAAGGACGGGGTGGTGGGGTGGGCCTCCTTCTTGCTAAATCCTGTCAGTTCCAACCAATTTCTCCTCCCCCCTCTCTCTCCTTCCATACCTTTGAGGCTCACTCCGTGCGCCTCTACTCCCCCCTCCATCTACGTGTTGCTGTCATCTACCGTCCCCCTGGTCCTCTCTCTTCCTTTCTTTCTGACTTTGAGTCCTGGCTCACTTTCTTCCTCTCTGTTGATATCCCCACTCTCATCCTTGGTGACTTCAACATTCATGTTGATGACCCATCTCAGCCCTCAGTCTCTCGCTTCCTCTCCCTAGCCTCCTCCTTCAACCTCCACCTTTGGACCAACTCCCCCACCCATACTAATGGCCATTCTCTTGATCTTGTCCTCTCTAGAAACTGCTCTGTCGCTGATCTCTCCTTCGATCCTCATCCTATATCAGACCACTTCCTTGCCTCTTTCAACATTTCCCACTGTCCCCCCTCCTCTTCCCCTTCTCTACGCCCCTTCCGTGACCTTCAAGCTATTGATCCCCTGGACTTTGCCTCCTCTCTCTCTCCCCTTCTTCCTACAGTCTTCTCTTCCTCCTCCCCTGACTCCGCTGTCTCTGCTCTCAACGCCTCTCTCTCCTCCACACTTGACTCCCATGCCCCTCTCTCTTCCCGCCCTGCCTTCTCCCACAACCCCCGTCCTTGGCTCACCCCTAGTATCCGCCACCTCCGTTCTTGCACTCGTGCTGCTGAACGACTCTGGCGCAAATCCCATTCTCACGCTGACTTCCTTCACTTCAAATTCTGTCTCTCCACCCTTACTTCTGCTATCTCCCTTGCTAGACAACACTACTATGCCTCCCGCATTGAGTCCTGTTCTCGGGACCCTCGCCGCCTGTTCTCTACCTTTGACTCCCTCCTCAAGCCTCCCTGTCCTCCCCCTCCTTCTTCCCTTTCTGCTCAGGATCTTGCCTCCTTCTTCACCTCCAAGATAGACAAGATCCGCCTCGACATCGCTTCCCACTCCTCTCTTCCCACTCCCACCCCTCTCCCTCCTCCCCCTCCTTCTCTCATGTCCTCCTTCTCCCCTGCCTCCCTTAAGGAAATCTCCTCTCTGCTCTCCTCCTCCAACCCTTCCACTTGCCCCCTTGATCCCATTCCTTCCCGCCTCCTCACCTCCATTACTCCCACTGTCGCCCCTTCCTTCCTGCACATCATCAACCTCTCCCTCTCTACTGGCTCTTTCCCTTCTGCCTTCAAACATGCCACAGTCTCTCCTATTCTCAAAAAGTCCACTCTTGACCCCTCTGACCCTTCTAGCTATCGTCCTGTCTCACTCCTTCCTTTTGCTTCCAAGCTGCTTGAACGTGTTGTCTACTCCCGCTGCCTTGACTTCCTATCCTCCAACTCCTCCCTTGACCCCCTCCAATCTGGCTTCCGCCCCCTTCATTCTACTGAAACTGCTCTCGCTAAGATCACCAACGATCTTCTGGTGGCTAAATCTAAACGTCTCTATTCCATTCTTGTCCTCCTTGATCTCTCTGCTGCCTTCGATACTGTTGACCACTCACTCTTGCTGGATTCCCTTCACTCCCTTGGCTTTTGTGGCTCTGTCCATAACTGGTTCTCCTCCTACCTCTCTGACCGCTCCTTTAATGTGTCTCTCTCCAACTCCGCCTCCTCCTCCTTCCCCCTCTCAGTTGGTGTTCCTCAAGGCTCTGTTCTTGGCCCTCTCCTCTTCTCGATCTATACCTCATCCTTAGGCAAACTCATTGCCTCCCATGGCTTCCAATACCACCTCTATGCTGATGACACTCAACTCTATCTCTCTACTCCCTCTCTCTCTCCCTCTGTTCAAGCTCGTCTCATCAACTGTCTCTCTGACATCTCTACCTGGATGTCTCAACGTCAACTCAAACTCAACATGGCTAAAACTGAACTCCTTATCTTCCCCCCTCATCCTTCCTCTCCTTCCTCACTGTCAATAACTATTGATGGAGTCACCATCCTGCCTGTCCCCCAAGCCCGTAGCCTAGGCTTCATCTTTGACTCAGCCCTTTCTTTTAAACCCTACATTGACTCTGTTGCTAAATCCTGTCGCTTCTCCCTCCATAACATTGCTAAGATTCGCCCTTTTCTCTCTGTCTCGTCTGCCAAAACTCTTGTTCATGCTCTGGTCATCTCTCGCCTCGATTACTGTAACCTCCTTCTCACTGGCCTTCCCCGGTCTCACCTTTCTCCCCTCATCTCTGTCCAAAACTCTGCTGCCAGGGTCATCTACCTCGCCAGTCGCTTCGACCATGTGCAGCCCCTCCTCTCTTCGCTTCACTGGCTTCCCCTTCCTGAACGAATCCTGCACAAGCTCCTAGTCTTCACCTATAAAGCTCTTCACAACCTTGCTCCCCCCTACCTCTCTGCACTTATCGCCCTCCATACTCCAGCCCGTGCACTTCGCTCCTCCTCTGTCCCTTCTCTCACCCTTCCACGCCTTCCCTGCTCCCCTAAGCGCCTTCGTCCCTTCTCACTTGCTGCCCCCCATGCCTGGAACTCCCTCCCTGTCCACATCCGCCTTGCCCCCTCCCTTCATACCTTCAAATCTCTCCTTAAAACTCACCTCTTTCGCTCTGCTCTGTCTGACTCTTTATCCTGCTGAGCCACTATTCCTATACCTACGATCGGTTTACCCTTATCCTTGCAACATGGACCTGCCTGCTGTCATTCTCATCGTAACCAAGCCAAGTACGTGCACTTGAGACCTCGCATCTTCATGAATGTTAGACCCCTTGTCTCTCCCTCTGTTCCCCTTCCTAAGTCTCTCCCCCAGCTCCTGTCTCTCAGATTGTAAGCCCTAGGGGCAGGGACCCTGTCTATTTTATTACTTTGTAAAGTGCCAGGTACACTGCTGGCGCTATATAAATATTTGTTAATAATAATAATAATAATGTAAATAAATATGTACAGTACAGCTTCAGTGGCCATTTTGCGCATTTGCAGGCTGGGGGGGGTGGGGGTTGCGAGAGATCTTGTGGGATTTCGCACCAGGGCCAAAATCTTGCAAGATACCGCACAATAATCTAACTGGATTCTCTTTTCAGCCTTAGTCCTCATCTCTACCCAATTTCCTTGAGCCCACTCCTTCGATACTTGAGGAGACAGACTGTGTCTACAGGCCGGATCCAGGAACCAAATAAAAGTGACCAAATAAAAAACAGCCATGGGCCACACTGGGGCCCCGAGCCTCAGGCTCCCTACTCAGCCTTACGGTAGCACACAAATTAGCAACTGCAGCCTTTATCAGCTTTATGTTTTAATTTTGGCAAAACCCTTTTGGCCTAACTGTGCTCTTGCTGCTCCCATTCATGCAAGCGCTGCCCAAGTCAGTAGAACGGTCTCCTTCTGCCCGGGCAGAATTGGCCTCTTATCCTCCCTCTCTCCAGCCCTCCGTCTCATGGGGTCTACAAGACGCTCCCGTCTAGGTGCCATGGTGCTTGCTTTGGCTCCAGCTGTGGAGCGTTTCCTGAGCCCAACCTTCACCACAGGGTTAAAAATAACATCCTTTAACCGCGAGGGAGTTTTTCTTCTCAAGCCACTATTTGTTTCAGTTACGTTTTCTGTAATCAAATGGAAGATGTAAAACAAAAACAAAAAAACAAGCGAGAAAAAGCAACGGCGGAAACAGAAGAATGCAAAAGAGACACAATCCTGTCCATTCGGCCCATGCAGCAGGCTCTGATGTGAAATCTAAGGTACTTCATCCATGAATGGTTTAAAACGCATTACAGCGCAATCCTTGGGGCGTCTAGCACTTCTCTTAGCGCTGGCACAAGGTCCATTTGCTTCAGTGGGACTTGTGCTGATGCTAAGTGACAGCACCAGTGTTAAATGCCCTGAGGATCATGCTGCTAAATCTGCATTAATTGTGCAGTGCTACTGATTTCAGTTGGAACGCTTGGTAATCAATCCGTCTCTCTAGAAAACAGACTTTTATAAGGAGCCTAAATACTCAATGAGGTGCCAAATCCTAGATGGTCATTTTCCTCATGTACAGCAAAAAAAGTTCTTTGATTGATGCCTCCCCTTCCATTTCACTGTTTTAGTGTGACATCCAGCTGTTTTACTGCGACATACCACAATGTGCAACTTTTCACCCATGACACCCAGCTGTTTTATTGTGCAACCTGCAACCTGTTTTATTGTTGCAACCTGCAACTTTTCACCCATGACACCCAGCTGTTTTATTGTGACACACCACGCTAAGCGTGTGCACCTGCACCCCCTCAACTTCATAAATGTTTTCTGTCTCTCCCTTTGTTCCCCTCTCTGTTGTCTCCCCTGCCTTGTCATTCCTAGATTGTAAGCACCTTGGGGCAGGGACCTATCTCTAACTACTGATTGTACAGGACCAGGTACATTGCTTGTGCTATACAAGAAATAATAATAATAGATATTAGCTATCAAACATTTTGGAGTTATGGTTTCTTTTAAGCAAAACGAAGAATTCGTAACAGTGCTGATAAGGCTTAACCAACAAAGTTTGGATAAACTTAATAAATGTTTTAAATAGGAAAACTCAATTCACCTTATTTTTTTCAAGCTCAATCATACACTTCTAAAATCAAGTCCCTCATGAAACATTTGAATTTTGAGGACACAGCCCTGATTCATTCAAGATACATTGGGCATCACTCAGGAAACATTGGCCAGTTTTATTTATTTATTTATTATTTATTTTCCAAATTTGTAGCCCGCCTCCTTCTGCCGACCAGCGGCTCGGGGTGGCGAACAGCATATCAAAACAGAATATAAAATACAATTGTAATAATTAAAACAATTACAAACCATAAAAACAGCTGAAGCTCATACCCCTCCTCCCTCCAAAAGAAAATCCCACCCCTCACCAAACGCCTGGCGAAAGAGCCAGGTCTTACGCTGTCTACGGAAGGAGAGGAGATCCGGGGAGAGACGAATCTCCTGGCTGGGACTGTGTGTGCACTGGGTGGAGCACCAGGGCACAGCTGGGGAGTGGGCTGTGTGTGTGTGTGTTCACATGGTGGGGAATGGCCTGCAGTCACGCACTGCCCACCCATGCTCCGCCCGGAGCAACTGGGGAAAGCCCGGGTTGCTCCGTGCAGGGGGATGGGTTACAGGAGCGCGCCTCCGCCCATGCCGCCTTCAGATGAGCGCCTGGGTCTGTGGGGGATGGGTGGACCCACACGGGCACATTCCATCTATAAATGGCCGTTGCTCCGGAAGACGACTACTAAAGGGCGTTGACGTTTGGCAGATTCCGCACAGCTGGAAGTCCAGCATAACTCCAGGATATTATATTGCAGGGGTGGCACAGTTAGTTCCTAACCCCAAGAGCGGCGTATCAAAACCGTCCAGTGGCTGAGTGCCACAAGACACACGTCCATGCGTGCGCACTCAGTCGAAGCTCATTGGCTGGCAAAGCCAGTGCTCTGTGGTTCTGGATTCTGAGGAGCTGCTGCAATTCAGCAGCTGAGACTCGGGGACGATGAGATAAGACCGGACCATCAAGGCAGCGCGGGTAGGGTTACCACACCTCCCCTTTAAAAGACCAGACAGTTATACAAAACACATGGTGCAGGGCTGAATTGGTTTCAGTGCAGGCCTGCAACATGTATTTTCATAAGGGAAGGTATGGTAACCCTAAGTGCGGAGCCGAGGACCAGCCCTGGCTGGGAGCTGCACTTCAACTGCCCAAAAGCCGTGTGTGGCTCCTGAGCACAATGGCTCGGCCACCTTTGGTCTATTTGAAACAACAATACATGTCGGAGTCCTGGGCTGACCCACTGGTCTCCGAATTCTGGATTTTATATTGTATTTCATGGTTGTATCTTACGGTTTTATTGTGACATATACCACAAAACCTGATACAAGCTCAGACTGAGTTTACAGCAAGGATTCCCAAACTGTGGTCTGCAGCCCCAACGGAGATTGCAACAGATCTGGTAACGGGGTCACCATCCGGACTGGTATCTGAGTGCGGCTGCATGACTTGGTTGCACTGTCTGGGGTTGGGACATTCTATTTGAAGTCTCAGAATCACAGGCAAAAAGACTGGCTTCTGGCAGTCAATGGAAGAGCCCAAACTCCAAGCTTGGTATAGTTTCAAGGGAAAAGCAGAAATAGATAAGATCTCCGTTTCATGATTGATTTCAGTCCGATTTCTCAGCTGCAGGGTGGTACCAAGCGTTTGTGCTTTACTGGCAGCGGAAACTCATTCCTTTCAGACACACTTTTGTCTTCAAGCTTAAAAGCTTTTTTGGCTTAGCGTCTCAGACTGTAGGGCCAAACCTGGCTCTCAGTTACTCCAGGGTTTCAAGGGGGGAACTCTCTTGCCTTCGATCAGGGAGTCGGCCTACGAAGTGTGATCCTGTTCCTTAGACGTAGGGATGTGTGTTCTACTCTGAAGGTTTTCTGGAAAATTCCTGGGGTATTTTTTTTTCCAGAAAATGTTCTGCCTTTGTTTATTTATATTTTTATGTACATTTATAACCAAAATTGGTATTCAAAATTGCAGCTTTTGTATTCTAAACAGTTTTTAATAGTATGTTTTGATTTGTCATCTTCCAGCTTTTACAACCTTGCCCTACCCTGCCTTTAGCCACAAACATTTCCCCTAACCATTCATCTGAGGGAGAAGTTGAGGATGAGGAGTACCTAACTACCAGTTACAGTGGCTTGAAGAGGGCCAGGTACCTTGGGGAGTTTTTAATTGTATTTCATTGTCGTATCTGACTGCTTAATGTAAGCTTCCCAGAAGCCCTTGGGGAACAGGCAGGGTACAGACTGAAAGCGACTCTATTGTCTGCAATCTTTATTACATCAGAAAAGTTACACTGTACAGCATAATGAAGCATACCAATTTACCTTATTGCTGTCTTGCCCAGTGCTTAATTGAGGAAAATAATAATAATAAATAAAAAATAAATCATAAATTAATAAATTGCAAGGGCCAACACAGGGCTTATTGTGTGAGGGTGAGCCAATTAAATTCAAGGAGGGGGTGAGCCCCAGGAAATGTTCCCAGGAGGTGGCCATTTCAGGGCTGGAAACAGAAGCCAGAAAAACCCTGGCTGGTTTGTTTAGCTTTCATGATGGCGTTCCTACCCCATTCGCTGTGCTGGTCATCTTATAAATTAGATCAGCTGTGAAGAGGCAGGTTAGTGCAGTGGTTGAGTTGCTAGCTGGAGAGCAGGGTTCAGTTCCCTGTTTTGACAAGTTCTGGGGCAAGGGCCATGGCTTTTGGGGCAGAGGGTGTGGTTTATGGGGCAGGCTTTGGTTTCCAGCAATTAGGCTTTGGTTTTTTTTAACAAGTTAAGCACTGGGATTAAAGTGGTTCCAAATGCCACCTCCTCAGTCCCTGAAGCTCCGCCTCCTGCACTAGAGGAGCTGTGTTGTAGTGGTTAAGCGTGCAGTAGTGGGACTAGGAGCTAGGGGAGGCCCCTGATTCAAGACTCATCTTAGTCATAAACTCACTGGGTGACTTGGGGCCTGCCATAGATCTCTCAGCCTAACCTACCTCACTGGGTTGCTGCGAGGATTATTAGTGTAATGTTCATTGTTAAAGTTAATAAGGGAAGGAAAGGGTGGGATACAAATAAAAATAAATAAAACTTTTCAGAGCAGGGAACTGAACCCTAGTGACTGGCTAGCAACCTGACCACCCCACCTCTCTACAGCTGAATATAAAACAGTTCCTGTGATTTAATATCTATACACACAGGGGTTAAAACAGGAAATTCATGAATGAAAGCCAAATAAACCCTCCAGGGTTTTTCCAGCTTTCCTTTCCAACCCCTAAATGGTCAATTTCAGCCCTTTCCTGGTCTTTCCCATTTTGGGGCACACACTCCTACTGGGAACATTTCCTGGGGCTCAGCTGCTCCTTGAATTTAATTACCAGGGATGAACCTTGCTAAGCCCCCTAACCCTGCCCAAATTTAGTCTTGGGCTTAAGGCCCAAGAAGACTGGAATTTGAAATTTTTATAGAAAATATTTGTATGGAAAAGTAACGAGTCTCCTCGGATGATAAGCCAGATCCTCTGCTGTGACCCAGCCCCTTTGCATTAAAAGGGCAGGGGAACATGTTCCGGCAGAAAGTTACCAGAGAGCATTCCCATTGAAGGGCGGAGACTCTATGCTACAGAGGTGGGTGGCTCATGTCTGGAATAAGGGGCATCACAGGGCAGGGAGGGAGTTGCCAGGCTGAGACAGAAGCCAGGCTGAGACAGAAGCACAACAGAGCCAGAGCTCCACTATAGAATCCCTCCTCTGGTCACTTTGGCTTTACATGCAGCGCTGCGTAGGATTAGTAGCGCTATAGAAATGATACGTTGTAGTAGTCGAAGCAGCTTTGGGTCCCAATTTTTTGTTTTGAAAATTTGACCTCTCTCTTGTTAGACATTCCTGAGCTATGGGGGGAGGCAAGAAAAAATATATATTAAAAATATTATAACCCTACTTTTTAAACAGAGCTAGACCGAGAGAGCCGTATAACCACGCAGCTAAAGTGTCGGACTTAGGAGACCAGGGTTCCAACCCCATCGTAGCTAATAAACTCACTGTGTGGACCAGTGGGAAGATAAAATATAGGGCCCAGGCAACCCCTTCCCCACGGTCTGGCACTCTCCGTGGGGACCTAGAAGTGGTTGTGCTTGTGACCCCACTGGAAGTGCAAGTCCTGCACCTTGCCCTGGTAAAATCAGGAGCCACCACTGGGGTCGCAGTAGTAGAGCAAATAGCAGGACCTGGGGAAGTTGCCCTGTGGTGAGGCTGGCTCTGGTGTGGATTTGAACAAGCTCTCAGCCTCAGTCCCCCAACTGTACAATGGGAAGAATGGCCTACCTGACCGGGCTGTCGCGAGGGTGAATTAGATAAGGATTGTAAAACATTTTGAACACTAAAGTGCTCTACAAACGATTCATAATAATGATTTTGAAAGACAAAACCTGGCACAAACACAGTTTTCACCATAGGTGACTGGTAAGTGTTGATAGTGGGAGGGGGTCGGGCAGGGGTTCTATAGGGCTTCTGGAAATCGGGGGAGGGGGGCACATGTCCTCCATTCCCCTCCCTTGGGTCGCCTATGGTCTCCCTGTGGGCCTAGAAATGCTGTAGTCTAGTCTAAGTGTCTTGGAAAGCAGCTCCTCAGTGAAGGGCGGCACTTCAGTCACATCACACCTAGCTCTGAGCCGAACGGTCTCCTTCCGGGCAGGGTGAAGCAGGAGACTTTCGAAAACTGAAGCCCAAGCTCAGCTAGAGCAATCATTCAGGAATGCTCCCGGGGAGGACAAGAAGGGAGCCAGATAGGCTAGAGGCACCAAGCCAGAGGAAGGGGCTCCCCTCAAAAGGCAGAAGCTGGGAACCTACAGGTGGGCTTTTCTCCAAGCTGCCCAAATGAGAGGGACCACAACTTGGACCTGCATGTTTCTGGGACTGGTTTCTCCTTACAAAATGGAACATTTGGTCCTGGGCTCAGCTTATAGAAGAGGGTAGTCCTGACCCTTCACGCTTACCACAGGCAGACAGGTGCCCCCCCCTGAAAGGGGGAAAGTCCTATTATTGGGACTAAGCCCATAGGTAATTCACCAGTCCAGAGGTAGAAGTTACATATCCTTCTCTGGGCCTGCTCCCAGGGGGCCAGCCACGGGATCCTGCTACACTCCAGCTGCAGAGGCTGGCTGTAGGGCTATGCCTTTTAAACCCTGGAGAGCTCTTCTGCTCAAGCCCCAGATGGCCAACGTGGCAGGCATGAAAAAATATTCAGTCCAAACAGTGAATATTTTGGAAAGTTACAAACGTGTGGGGGAAAAAAGCTTGTAACACGGGGATAGCTAGCTAGATTGGAATAGGACCTTGTGCAGAATATTGAATACCATCCCCACTCAAGCAGCAGCGGACACAGCTGTATCAGGGAGCGTAGCTATACTAGGGTCTCCAGGCCTGCTGCAGCTGCACTCCTTGCCCCTATTAGACAGGGGACAGTTATGCCCTTGGCTTGTAAGAACTGTTTTGCAGGCTGAGCGGTCACGTGTAGTAATGCTGCCATTCTGATACGTGAGGGGACAACAGCACTGAAGCGTAAGTGAAGACTGGAGTGTGTCAGCCTTAATTGTATATTACTGTAGCTTCTTTCCCTGGGTTAAAAAGTCAGAACTTGGACACGAGTTCGCGAGTCTTTCCCCCTCTTTGTGGTTAAATATTTGTAAAGGAGAACGGCACCTGTTCTGTGGCCTTGGTTTTAAATAAACTAGCACCTGCACTAGCTTTGCATAGAACTGTTCCTGGGACCAGTATGTCAGTTTAACCTCACACAACAGTTGTTTCTATCTCAGCCTTCCTACCCCCGCATCTCTTTCTGCCTCTGTTAACTTCCTGGGAGCAATTCTATTGTATGTGTTAAGCTTTTCCCCAGGGAAGATAGGAAGCTTATTGATAGAAGTCTCTAGTGACCGGGAGTGGGAAAAGAGAAATGTTCATGTACATCAGGGGTGGGGAATCTCAGGCCCGGGGGCCAAATGCAGCCCGTGGCAAGTTTATATGGTCCCTTTGCAGTTCCTGGTCCAGGTCCTACCTCCAACTACTGAAAAACTGAGCTTCAGGGTGAGGGAGCAAAGGTAAGAGGACATGCAGACAAGGATAGGAGACAGAGCCATGATCCAGGCACTCCTTTGCTTGAGAACACCCCTAAAGCACCCCTGCCCAGCCCTCCAAGCTTGTACTACTTTTCAAAGTAGCCCCCAGGGCAGAAAAGGTTCCCCACCCCAGATGTATGTAAATGGAGAAAGATGACTTAAAATTCAAACTAAAGGAGAAGGTGGTTGCTGTGTTGGTCCAAATGTAAAGAGAGGGAGACAAACTAGTTCAAGTCATCTCTTTAACTGGACCAACTTCTGTTAGTGAGAGCATGCAAGCTTTTGCACCCTGTGGGGCCCTTCCTCAGACACGTAGCAACTCAGAACTCGAGACTGAGCAAATGCAGGACAGGTATATGGGTGCAGCCAGACGGGATGCATGGGCCCGATCCCTGCGTGGCCCTGGGATTTTGCCGAGGACACGTCATGGAGCAGCTGGCTGGCTGTGCCCCCATGGGGCGGGGCAAACATCTGGCAGCCCATGGGCACAGGAGATCCTGCACTGCATGGCTTGTTTGCCCAGGGAGGGTAAGGCTACCCAAAGAGTGGTAGCCTCCCCAGCCTGTCTTGTGTCGCTGCCCCTTATGAGGAGGCAGTAAGTTGGGTGGGAGTGGATAGGAAAAAGTTACTTCATCTAGAAAGCTGTTCTCAACTACCCCGCAACTCAAACGTTTGCTTTAGCTTAGCCCTTTCCTATTGTTTCTTGGTCTCCTACACTTAATTCTTTTTTTAATAACTTCCGTTCTTTATCACATGTCTATTTTTTTTTTCACCCTTAGACCCCGCCCAAATTATTTTTTTCTGTGGTGCTCTGGGCAGAGGATATCCTGCTTGGACTTCCAGTTCCACCATTTTTGTCTTATTGCTATATAAAATATATATTACTGTGGGCCCTGGGCACAGGAGGGGCCACATACAAACGCATCGCTTGTTTGCCCAGGAAGGGGTAAGGCTACCTAAAGTGGGGTAACCTCCCCAGCCTATCACAGCTGGTTGCGCCGCTAGTTGGGGTCACCAGATACTCAAACTTTTCCAGGACACTTATGAAAAATCCATGTTGCAGGGCCTGCATTGGCCCCTAAGGCCAATCTTAAGTACTCTTTCCCTGAGGTGCCAATGCAGGGCCTGCAACATGGATTTTGCACAAGGGTCCTGAAAAAAAATTGCACATCTGGGCACCCTATTGCTAGTCTCCATCTCTAGGTTCGGGCCAACACAGCTAATTATTACGGTTAACTCAAAGAACAGTATCACACCACGTCCCTCCCCTTGGCTAGTGTGGAGTGCCCCTTGGGGAAGGGACCTGTCTCTTCAAGAGCAACTGTTCTGCAGCACTGAGCACATTGGTGGTGCTATATAAAGGAATAATAAATAATAGTAATACCACAGGAAGCTACCTAAAAAAACCAACAAGCCCAGGCTTTTGACACCAAGACTAACCCATTCCTAGTTCTACTCAATATGAGAGCACACAGCCTTCTTTTTTTGCTTCCCAAACCAGTGCTGATTCTGGAGGCATTCGGGGTTGGTGGGAAACTCCGCCATAAAAATTGACACAGCTGTCTCGTCTCTAATTCAAATGTTCGGGTTTTTCTTCGCCTCCCGGGGTTCATGCTTTTCTGCAGAGTCAGGAATGTGAGAAAATATCTAGAGAGAGAGACCCCTTGTCTCTCCCTCTGTTCCCCTTCCTAAGTCTCTCCCCCAGCTCCTGTCTCTCAGATTGTAAGCCCTAGGGGCAGGGACCGGGTCTATTTTATTACTTTGTAAAGTGCCAGGTACACTGCTGGTGCTATATAAATGTTTGTTAATAATAATAATAATAATAATCTATCTATGGATCTCTCTCCTCAGTACTCTGAGCTGGTGCCTGGCCAACCTAGGAGCAGAGCCAAGCCCCGCCCACCCCGTCACAGGTGAGACGCCAAGCTCCTGTCAGCCCCGCCGCCGCAATACTAGTTCTTACCAACCCCGCCCTTCCCCTCCCCGATCCGCATGCGCACAAGCCATGTTCTCTCTACCCATCGCTAAGCCAGCACAGGCACCCCCCGCCTTTCTCCGCATGCGCACAAGCCATGTTCCTTCCCTACTCATCGCTAAACCAGCACAGGCACACACACACCCCGCCCTTCCTCTCTCCGCATGCGCACAAGCTACGTTCTCTTCCTACTCCTCGCTAAACTAGTACAGGCACCCCCGCCCGCCCGCATGCGCACAAGACATGCTCTCACCTACTCCTCGCTAAACTAGCTACAGGCACCCACCCCCCGCCCTTTCCCGCATGCGCAAAAGCCACGTTCTCTCTACCCATCGCTAAACCGGCACAGGAACCCTCCTCCGTCCCGCATGCGCACAAACCCCGTTCTTTTTCTCTCCTCTCACCCATACTGAGCCAACACGGGTGCCCCCCTTACGCACGCGTAACAGCATCTCCCCCGCGCCGCGACTTCTCTCTCGGAACTATCTCGGGATAGCGCTTCGCGGCCGGCGGAGGAGGGGAAGGTTATAACTGCTGCACACAAAGAGACCGGAAACCAGAGTTTTAGCGGGGAAGAAAAAACGCGAAGGCAGTGGTTAGTAGCCGGAAGTATGTGGTAGAAGAGAAGGGAGGAGCGGGCCCGCTGCGTTGCTACAGGCGGGAGAACCATCTTTGCGGAAACGGAAGTGGGGAGCAGATTTGCCGCTGCACGCGCTCAGCCGGAAGTTGTGCTGTCGCTAGGCTGACCCAGTGACCCACGCGCGCGGCTGGAGGTCTGTGGTTCTCGGCAGCATGGTGAGGTCTCGCCGCAGCGCCGCGTCGGGCCAGAGGCGCCCGGAGCCAGCCCGGGAGGAGGAGGAACTGGAGGAGCCAGATCCGAGCGCGCTGAGCCTGGTGGAGGAGGCGGATGAGCTGCACGAGCGGCGGCTGGATGCGGCGGTGATGGGCGCGCTGGACAGTGAGGAGGAGCCCGGGAGCGGGGAGGAGGAGGAGCAGGAGGAAGTGCTGGGGCTGCACCTGCCCGAGGACAGCACCGAGGATGAAGAAGATGGCGAGGGAGAGGAGAAGGATGAAGGGGAGGAGGGTGGGGATGAGCCTTTGGACATGGACAGTGACCTGGAGGAGCCAGGCGTTGCTAGGGGCTCTGGTCTCCCCCACGAGCTCTCCTGGGGCCAGCGCAAGCAGCTCTACTATGACACCGACTATGGCGCCAGCGCCGCCCGTCCTAAAGCTCCGAAGCGCAGCCAGGAGGAGGTGGATGCTGAGGAGCAGGAGGAAGAACAGGAGGCCAAGGCCGTCCAGAAGCGCCTGGTGCAAAGCCTGGGCGAGGATGACTACGGGCTGGAGCTGGTGCAGGCCTACGCAGCTGCTGACCAGCCAAGTGAGGAGACGAAAGGGCGGAAGATCACCAAGGACTTGCAGACTCTCTCCAAGAAGGAACAGCTGAAATTGCTGAAGCTTGAGTCCCCGGAGCTGCTGCAGCTGATTCAGGACTTTGAAGCCAAGTTAACTGAGCTCAAAGATGAGCTGGATCCGCTCATGCAAATGGTGAAGGAGGGGTTCATCCCGGAGGGGAAAGGCAGCCACTACGTGCAGACCAAATACCACCTTTATTTGAACTATTGTTTTAACGTCAGTTTTTATTTGCTGTTAAAAGCAAAGAGGATTCCAGTTCATGGACACCCTGTAATTGAAAGGTTGGTAACTTACAGAAACTTAATTAACGATTTGGGAATCGTGGACCAGAAATTATTGCCCGAAGTTCGTCTGCTCCTGAAAGAATTCCACAGTAGTGAAAGAGATGATATGGAGCCGAAGAGGAAACTCATCAGGGTTCCTCGTAGGCCTACCAAAAATAAATCAAAATCTGTTCCTAAAACTTCTAATGCTCAGGCTGTTGCTAAAGAGAGCCCAGAAGATTCAGATTTAGATGAGGAGTCTGCCTTGCAATACTACAGAGAGGTGCAGGAAAAGCTGAAACTCAAGAGGAAGAGAAAAGTGGAGAAGAATGGAGTGGAAGTACTGGTTGAAGAAGAGGAAGATCCCAATAAAAAGAGAGGAGTTACTTATCAGATTGTCAAAAATAAAGGCCTCACACCCAAAAGAAAGAAGATTGATCGGAACCCAAGGGTTAAGCATCGTGAGAAATTCAGGCGGGCCAAGATTCGCAGGAAGGGCCAGGTCCGCGAGGTCAGGAAAGAAGAGCACAGATATGGAGGCGAACTCTCTGGCATTCGGGCTGGAGTTAAGAAAAGCATTAAGCTTAAGTGATTCCCTTTGGGTTCTCTCTCACAACCTGAAGACAGCAGATGTGAACTCAATAAATGTTTAATTTCCCTGCCCCCCCAAAAAGAGTCCCTTGTGATTGTTTAGTAAATATAGAAGGTACTGTATTCCTGGAGGGATGTGAGTGTCTGGCCAGGTTTGCACCTGTAACAGTCTCCAGTGGGGTTTGTACTGTGAGGATCAGGTGGGGTGTGTGTGTAGATATGTATACATCAGTAGCTGTTCCTGTTTCCATACTATACCCAGTAGCTGGAGGGATTGTACTGACGGAAGGAAGTGGAACATTGTAGAGTTGGGGAGGGAATTGGGTAGGTGTGCAGAGGCTGTACGGAAGGATTTGGCTGTTGGGAAGCAACTTGTCAGGATCTGTGAAGATCCAATATGTTGGTGTTAAGGAATGAAGAACTTAAGTCATTGGCTTCTTCTACACCTTCCTTTTCTCTGGTCCTGCAGTTGCGAATTGCCAAAGTTAGGTGCCTCAATCAACTGTTGCATTCGGTTCCTCTCCTTGCTGATCCTTGGAGAAATGCCTGTGTAATATGAATAAATAAATCACCAAAAGTGTAGATTTTGCAAAAAGGTGAAAAATTAATCGCTTGATAGAAACTGCTGCCTTCACACCTGATGCAACACAAGGCAGGAAAAAAGGCCTTTGTCCCCCTTTTTGAATGCATGAGAAATGGCACAAAATGCTTTTAAGATTAATGTACGATTTTCTGTAACTTAAGACGATATATTTTTAGAACTTGCCCTTGGCTTAGCATAGACTAAACAACACACTGCTACTCCATGCTCTCCCTTGGTTGTTAGAAGTGTGCTTGTTTACAGTGGTTCATGAGGGGGCAGTGGTGATTGAGTGCTTCAAAGGTTAAAGTGTGCACAGGCCCAAATCTCCTGTCGCATATTTCTTGCATATTCATTTCCCCTAGTCCTTGATTCTCTTTTACACAGAATTTTTACATTCCTTGCTGAAAAGCATTATCATTGGTCACCACGGTACTTGTCCATATTATTTCAGTGCTCCAGGAATGCAGTTAAAATGAGGTAAGCAGAAATACATGCATCACACACCCAATATGCCAAGAAAAATGTTGTGTTGTGTCTGTGTTGGTATTGCAAAACCCTGCACTGTGCTATAGTATCCACAGAATAAATGCATAAAAGCAATGTACTGCACTGTTGTGCTATGCGGCACTTAGAGGTTGGTTGTCTTCTGTTGCAACCATGATACAGTCTTGAATTATTCTTTTTTAAATGTCGGAAACTTCCAACTCAAAGTGTCCTGGATGAGAACGAAGTCCAGGTATTAGTGACATGTTTCTGCAACTATGATTTTTTTTTTTTAAAGTAAAGCTGCATACCATAGAAGGCAGGGATTTTCAAGACTAGCTCTCAGAAGTTTTAACATTGGTAATTAGCTTTAATTAAAGCAGAAGCCAATTCTAATAAAACTTTCCAGTGTCTCTATAATAAGATGGTTCTGCTTTGTTTAAAGCTTGTCTGCATCTGAAAAAGATGACAATGTTTGGGGCTATTCAGACCTGCCCATGCGGCATTATTATTATTATTATTATTATTATTATTAAAATTTAAATACTGCCCATCCTGCTATAAGCATCTCGGGGCAGCTAGCATTGTAAAATACATAACTACAATACAATTAAAACAACATAAAATCCCCAGCTTAAAAACCCAAACCCTCCCTAATCCAACCCACCCACCCCATCTCCCTCGGTAAAGGCCTGGCGGAACAGGTCTTACACTGTCTATGGAAAGAGGGGAGGTCGGTGGTCAAGCGGACCTCCAACAGGAAGGAGTTCCACAGCCGCGACACAGCCACAGAAAACGCCCTCCTCATGGTCGACAGCCGAGGGACCTCGAGGAGGGTGCCCCCGGCCAACTGCAGGGGCCAATCCAGAAGGTGAGGCGGTTCTGCAGGTAGGTGGGGCCCAGGCTGTTTAGGGCTTTAAAAGTCAACATCAACACCTTGAATTGGGCCCAAAAGACTGGCGGCAGCCAGTGCGGAGAGCGAAGCACCAGTGTAATATGCTTGCACCATTAGAAGTGTTGAATGAGAAAAGGTTTAGAGTTAAGGTAACTTGATGTCATCTGTCCTAGTAGACACAAGTATATGTTGCTTCCTTTGGGGTAACCCACTTAAATACAGATGAAAATGCTGGGAAGCTGATGGCAGTCTTCAGTTATGGAGGAGCTAACGCTCTAAGCTTTATTCACATTTCCAGAATACACTTCGCCATGTGTAATCCCAGTGAAATCAATAGGACTGCATAGGTAAGTGTTGGCAGCACATGGGTATTCTGACTAGAAGTGTGATGGAACCACAGTCACCATGCTTTACTGCATTGAACTAGCTAAAGTATTGTAGGGATGTGAAAGGATTTAAAAAGAAAAGAAAAAAAAAGCTTTGCTCTTCCTAGCACTCCACTGGCACTTCAGTGGGGTTTGCACTGGTGGACTCCTGCCCCAGACAATGTAGCATGCACGTTTATATTAAATCGTGGAGCAGGAATTGAATCTCTCCCAAAGGCTCATCCCCCCCCCTCAAAAAAATGCTTTTTAGTCCTTAAAACAAAAGGTGCTAAAACTCATACACACAAGGTCAAGCAATGTGACTAAAATGCATTCCTTTTCAGGTGCTCCACTTTTAGGGTGTTTTTAAACGAGCCAGCCCCATGCAAGGCCCTCCTGTCCCTGCATGGGGCCTGTTTTGTCCAAATTTGGTGGGTGGGTGTGCACTCCCATGCATCTCTGCCCCCCCACCCCATGCATGGGTTTCAGCAAAAAGAGAGAGTGTCCCATGTGGGGATGGGACTGCTTATATGAAGCGCCCCCCAGGCATGCTGCCCACACAACAACCATGGACCCGCCCACCCACCCCGCCCATCAAGACAAGTAAAAAAACATCTTTAGTCTCCTAGCTTTAATGACCACCATTTCATTGGTACTTCAGTTACCATAGTATCTTCCATTCTAGATGAGGGCTGAATTTGTGATGTAAAAAAATCCAACCACCTGAACATGTCCATTTGTTCACCCTAGAAACAAATCCCCCCCCCCCCTTTCCCGGAAACTCCAGGCTACCTGTATAGACACCGAAAAACCACATTTTTCCCTTTGTCAATTGTCTGCTTTTAAAATACTCTGGGGAAGGAGGTGTAAGACAACTTCCTGCTACTAAAATGTTAATAACTCAAATGCAAAAAAGGCCAACCACAGGCACCAAAGAAGAATTGTTCTAATGAACAGTGGCATAGGTAAAGGTTTTTCACTAGAGTCCTTTCAGAAATATTCAGAATTCACCTTTTTGTCAGTAGTGCAAATCTCTTCTGTGCTGCCACCACTTTCTTCTATGCCATGATGCATCCCTCTCCTTTTTCTTAGTCATCTAACCATGCTTTTTTCTGCAAGATTCTCTTATTTGTGCTTTCAATTCTCATATACCATAGGGCTATACCCCTCAAATTGGCAAAAGGATTCCAACAATAAATTGCATCACCAATATCTTTGGACTGATGCTTGCAGGCTTGGTACTTCCATAAGTCTCTATTGATGTGAATACTGTGAAGTAATGCTAAATTTTCCTTTCACCGAAATGACTGATGGGCACTATGATAAAGATCCATGCTATTGGCCTCCTTTTGAAGAGATTTTTTTTTTTCCTGGCGAGGAGTGCCCTACAGCAGTAGTGTTGGCATAGCTTTTGTAATAAAAATGACACTTTCAAAAAATTACATTTCCTTTAGTTACAATTAAAGGAAAAGCTTTTAAAATGCGAAGTATCAAATCACTTTATTATGAAAAGAGTAATAAGGGAGACCGATTGTTAGCAAATATGATCAAAAACAAATGGAATAAAGCAATGATAACACAAATTAGGATGGCAGATGATCAGTTAACTACACAACAAGATAAAATAGCGGAGACTGTCCAATTTTTATCCAGGGTATATAATTCAGTCTTCCCCCCGCCCCCCCCAAAGAGTAACACAGATAACTTCCTATAGTTCCTATCGCTGCCCAAACTCTCTGCTGACCAAGTGGGAATGCTGAATGAGCCAATTACTGCAGAAGAAATCATAGATACTATCAAACAGCTCCCCAAGAGGAAGACTGCGGGTCCTGATGGATTTTCCATTTAATTTTACGCTGCCTTTGCTGACTCATTGGTCCTTGTGCCCATGAGAGTTTACAGTGACATTTTGAAATTTGGGAAAATGCCAGTCTCCTTTTCATCAGCTAACAGCCTTATGTCTGAAGGCAGGCAGACCAGTAGAGGACTGCGCCAGCTACCATCCCATTTCGTTGCTCAACTCAGATTTTAAATTATTTTCCAAAACTTTGGCCAACTGATTGAACAGTTATATAGGGGATATTATAGATGCAGATCAGGTTTGATTCATCCCCCGTCAGCTGGGAGCCGATAATATCTGCAAGGCTGTTAATACATCAAATTAACATCTCCAAAGAAAGCGCGATGGTGGTCTTAATGGATGCTGAGAAAGTATTTGATAGGATTGAATGTCAGTTCCTATTCGAGAGGTATGGGCTTCTTAGGTAATTTTCTGAAGTGGATCTCGGCGATCTATCGGGAACCGACCTCGCAACTAATAATTAATCTCAGACTTTCAGAGGCTTTTGCACTGAAAAGGGGGACATGTCAGGGCTGTCCCCTGTCCCTGTTTCTTTTGGACATCACACTGGAGCCTCTGGCTCTGGCTATCCGTCAGGACCTGGACATAATGGGGGTTCAAGTTGGGAGCCAGCAGCATAAGTTGGCCCTATATGCTGATGACATGATTGTCTTCTTATCCAAACCTTCTAGATCTGCCCCAAAACTAATTAAGCTTATAGACTTATTTGGCACAATATCTGGTTACAAAATTAATTACACTAAATCATCTGCTATGGTGTACAAAGGTGCCAGAGACAAAGACCTCCTCCCTCAAGACAAAATACTCTTTAAAATAGAGCAGTCCTCTATAAAATACTTAGGTATATCCCTATCTAGATTCCTGTCAATTTATTCAAGGATAACTCCCACAAACACTAGAACATTTTAAAAAGAGCACAGAGAGCTGGGCTAACCTTGCATACTCCTGGCTTGGTAAGGTTAACCTACTGAAGATGTCTTTAGTTCCAAAACTGCTGTATAAATTTATTGTCCTGCCAATAAAAATACTGCCCACATTTTTCAAAGAAGCCGAAAGCTGGCTAAAGCGGTGGGTTTGGGGAGGGAAGAGGCCCAGAATTAGCCATAAGGTTCTACATGCTCCTAGAGGTGGGGGCAGGGGGGCTGAATTTCCCAGACTTACTCTTTTATTACTGAGCCTCTGCCCTAAGAGCTATTAAGTATTGGTTCTTCAAACTTAGAGATGTAAAATGGGTAGATATTGAATCTCAAATGTTGGGTATTAATAGTTGGTGGGAAGCACTGATCTCCCTGAAATGAGTAGGGTCCCTTCAAAAATGGCAACACCCTTTTATTGGACTTACCTGGTCCCTCTGGAATAAATGTGCCATGAAAATAGAAACAGGTGGAGGAGCGTTCTCCCCATTCTTCCCGGTGTACTGTGAATCTGTCAGACGTGAGGCGAGTGCGCAGCTTTTGATACGAGCCTTAAGACAAAAGGGAATAATTTATGCCTCACAGCTATTTCAGGGGGACCAATTCAAAGACAAAAAAAGACATGGAGGTATTTTTGCAATCCCCAATATGTCAGCTTCAGTACAATCAGCTGCATAGTGCATTCCCTGGCACACAAGAAGAGGGAGAGCTACACCCGCCAGGTTAAGGGTCTGGAGGTAGAGCTGTTTGGTTCATACAGAACTAAGGGACTTATCTCCCAATTATATTGTGAACTAAGGACTATTCGGTACAAACCCCAATTGAATTACATTAAAAAAATGGGAAAGAGATCTGCAAACTCAATTTGATAAAAACAATAGAAAGCTAATGTGGCAGCATATCTACAAATGTTCTAACTCGTTAGCTATTGTTGAAACACAGACTAAGGTCCTGATGAGATTTTACTTAACACCTTCTCTCATCTCGAAAATGAACAGCTCTGCTTCTGCCCTGTGTTGGAAGGATTGTGGGGAGATAGGTGACCTGTACTACTGTCTTTGGGGATGTGTACACATTCAAGAGTTCTGGTCTAAAGTATGGAGTTTTGTAAACGAGGCCTCTGGCTGGTCCTACCCTTTAAGGCTAAGATAGCTTTACTCGATAGGGACGGGCGAACAGAACCAAGTTCGGAAATTCGGTTGAGTTAGAAAATCGAGTTCGGTTCAAAAGTTCAGTTCGGTCGACCGAACTATTCGAGTTTGGTCCGAACTTCTAAACAGAGTTTGGAAATTCAAACCCCATTGAATTAAATGGAATATTATCTTATAGGGATGGGCGAACAAAACCGAGTTTGGAAATTCGGTTCAGTTTGAAAATCGAGTTCGGTTCAGTCGACTGAACTGGTCACGTTTGGTCTGAACTCCAAACCTCCGAACCGCATTCGCCCATCCCTATTACTCGACCTGTACCTAAGATCCTGCTCTTGAACGCTCATAAGGACAAATGTGTTCAACTGTTTTTGGAAGGGCTTAATGTTATAGCCAGAAATTGGAAACGTAATACAGCCCCAACAATGGTTGAATGGTATAAGCGAATTTGGTATGTAATGAGTATGGAGAAAGTGCTGGCAGATTCTGGAGGAAATTTGGAGGGCTTCTATAGCACATGGTCACAGAGCATCTCCTGTTTGAAGAATCCGTTTTTCCTGGATCCAATTAACAAATCGATACTCCTGCAGGACATGTGATTGACTTGGGCCTCGGGAAGTGGAGTTGCCGCTAAGGACTGTGGTCACACATCAGCAAGGTTCTCTCTCTCTCTCGAAGGTTTAAGAGGGTGGGGGTATAGTCTAAGGGTGTGAATGTAGAGTAAGGCAGCTATTTATGTGGTTCATGAGTCCCGCTCTGGAAACAAGGACTAAAGTATATCATAAGAACATAAGAAGTGCCATACTGAGTCAGACCAATGGTCCATCAAGCCCAGCATCCTGTCCTCCAACAGTGGCCAATCTCAATCGCATGGGAGAAGAACCAACAGTCACAATGGGCAATCCATTCCCTGTTGTTCACTCCCAGCTCCCGACAGTAAGAAGTTCATCCTGTAAACTACTTGGTTAATAGCCATTAATGGACCTACTCTCCAAGACGTTAGCCAGGCTTTTTTTAAACCCAGCTATACTACTGGCCTTGCAACATTCTCTGGCAACAAATTCCATACATTAATGATGTGCTGAGTGAAAAAGTACTTTCTTTTATTTGTTTTAAATCTGCCGGCAGCTAGTTTCATGGAGTGTCCCCTAGTTCTAGTACTATTTGAGAGGGTAAATAACCGTTCCCTATCTACTCATTTCATACCAATCAAGATTTTATAAACCTCTACCACCTCCCCTCTGTTTTCTCTAAGCTGAAGAGACCCAGCTTGTCAAGCCTTTCTTTGTACAGACGTCGTTCCATACCCTTTATCATTCTCGTTGCCCTTCTCGTTCAGCTATGTCTTTTTTGAGATGGGGCGACCAGAACTGCACACAATATTCCAGGTGCGGTCACACCATTGATTTGTATAGAGGCATTATGACATCCTCAGTTTTATTCTCTATCCNTGGTTTTTTGACTGCTGCTGTGCACTGCGCTGAGGATTTCAGTGTATTGTCCACAATCACTCCTAGTTCCTTTTCCTGAGTGGTAACTCCTAGCTTAGTACCCAGCATTGTGTACGCATAGTTTGGGTTATTTTTCCCTACGTGCATCACTTTCACACGTCCACATTAAATCTCATCTGCCATTTAGATGCCCAGGCACCCAGTCTCGTAAGATCCTGTTTATTTATTTATTTATTTATTTTATTTTTGACATTTATATCCTGCCCCTCCAGCAAACAGCTCAAGGCGGCTTCCAACATAGTAAAACAATTATAAAATATAAAACAATTTTAAAACATCACAATTTAAATACTTTAAAACAGGGCCCTGGGAAAACAACTTAAAACATTAAAACAATATACAGGGTAGGGGCGGTGAATAAAACCCTATCCCACCCTCCCCTCCCCAAAGGCCTGGCTGTTGCAGTTCTTCACTGTCTGCTCGTGTTTTAACTACCGTGGATAACTTGGTGTAATCTGCTAATTTGATCACCTCACTCTTAACACCCTTTTCCAGATCATTAATACATTAAACAGCACCAGTCCCAATACAGATCCCTGGGGGGCACCACTTTTTACATCTCTCCATTGTGAAAACTGACTATTCAGTCCTACTCTTTACTTCCTATCCTTTAACCAGTTATCAATCCATAGTAAGACACTACCTCCTATCCCATGAGTTTTTAATTTTCTCAAGAGTCTTTTATGTGGAACCTTATCAAATGCTTTCTGTAAGTCCAGGTACACTATATCTACCGGGTCTCCCTTGTCCACATGCTTATTTACACCCTCAAAGAATTCCAACATATTAGTGAGGCATGACTGACCTTTGTAAAAGCCATGTTGACTCTTCCCCATTAAACCATGTTTATCAATATGCCCAGCGATTTCTGTTCTTAATGATAGTTTCCACCATTTTGCCTGGCACAGACGTTAAGCTTACTACTTTGTAGTTTCCAGGATCACTAGGATCACCTCTGGTCTCTGGATCCCTTTTTAAATATCGGGGTTACATTTGCCACCCTCCAGTCCTCGAGTACAGTGGCAGATTTTAGCGATAGGTTACAAATTACTAACAGTTGTGTCCACCAACTTACCCGTGGATAAAGGAGACCGTGCACTAATTAAATGGCATAGATCTTTCTCCAGAAACTTTATTGGGTAAACCTCCCAGGCAACAGAAACTGATTATCAAAACTGCCCTGAGTGATGTAGTGAAGCAGGAAGATATTGCCAGGATTGCAGAATGGAAGGTAACACCATACCTTCAGTATATCAAAGGGTCTCATGTCTTTGAGAAGTACCTGGATGTTCTCAGTAATTGAGATGAGCATAGGGCCTACACCTTCCTTCGCATGCAGTTAATGAAGTCAGCAATAACAACAGGCGGTATCAGCAGAGCCCATATGAGCAGCGGTTGTGTCGGTGTAACTTATTGGAAGTAAAGGATGTCTCTCACATTCTGTTTTCCTGCACTTGTTATAAGGTATTGAGATAGGTGTGCTTGGCCCCTCTCTGGAGTGAGGATGACCAATATTTACCTAGCCAGGTTAGGCTTGGGAAGCTTCTTGCAGCCAAGGAAGAGGAGGTAATCCGGGCGGTTGCGACCTATGCCTACTTGGCAGCAAAGGAGAGGGAAAGTGACCTGCAGCTTTTGGCATAATTTCCTTCCCCTTCTTCTTTTCTTTTTGGCTAATTGGCGGAAGGTTGCCTAATAAACGTTGTTGTACAATTACTAACAGTAGATCTGCAATTTCATATTTGAGTTCCTTCAGAACTCTGGGGTGAATACTATCTGGTCCTAGTGATAGAACCTCCTCCAGAGTCACATTGATTTGTGACAGCTCTCCCAATTCATCACCTACAAAGTAAGGTTCAGTCGGTGAGTATCTCCCCGACATCCTCTGCAGTGAAGACTGAAGCAAAGAACTCATTCAGCTTCTCTGCAATTTCCTTTTCCTCCCTAAGCCCCCCTTTCACCCCCTGGTCATCTAATGGCCCAAATGACTCTCTAGCAGGCTTCCTGCTTCTGATGTACTTGGAAACGTTTTTATTAGTTTTAGCGTCTTTAGCTAGTTGCTCCTCAAATTCCTTTTTGGCCTGTCTTATTAACTTTTTACATCTGCTTTGGCAATGCTTATGCTCTTCCCTATTCACCTCATTGGGACTCTCTTTCCATTTTTAAAAGGATGCCTTTTTGGCTCCAATAGCCTCCTTCACCTCCCCATTTAGCCACACAAGCAGACCTTTGGTCCTCTTCCTACTTTTTTTAATTTGTGGAATACATTTAATCTGAGCTTTCAAGATGATGTTTTTAAATAGTCTCCACGCTGCCTGTAGACATTTAATTCTTGCAACTGCTCTTTTAAGTTTCCCTCTAACTAGTTTCCTCATTTTTACATAGTTCCCCTTTCTAACGTTATGTTACCGCTGTGGTTTTATTTGGCATTTTCCCTCCTGTGAGTATGTCAAATTTGATTATATTATGATCACTATTGCCCAGCGGCTCCAGCACCGTTACCCCTCAGTATCCAATGTTGTATCTTTAACTTTGTATGGCTGTTTTAATAAACTTTAAAAAAAAATCATTTAGCTTTGTTCCCCATTTTCCTCACCCTCATCAAATCCTCCTTTTTCACGTTAATAATGCACTTTAAAATGATGCATTCATGGTTGTTTCTCCTCTCATGGGCGACAGGGTCTTTTACCTAATTTCTCTTTTATGAGTATCAGAACCTCAGCCAGCTAGGTAATTATACGGATGTGTAGGAATGACAAAAACACAATTTGATCTAACGACATGTGAGGCTGAAATTAATGTTTCTCAAACATCTTTCAGATGAATCTACATTTCACACCTTTAAGTGTATATAGGCAATAACTGCAGGCCATTGTGAACTATTCCTATTCAATACAAGACATTATCCTTGTGAAATGGGTGAATTTAAACTCAAGGTAACCACACACAGTTTATTTATTGATTAAATTTTACTACTCCGCCCCTCCTGCTATAAGCAGCTCGGGGCTGCTCACAATTCATAAAACATTAAAACAACCATTAAAAACAACCACAAGGAGGAAATAACAAAAAAGTAACCCTCTACCCAAAAACCCTCCAGCTCCACCCCCTCACCCATCTCCTCCTCCAAATGCCTGGCAGAACAGCCAGGTCTTACAGCATGTACTTAGCCTTTAATGGGACATCGTACCCCAGTCCAAGCAGTAGATGGTGCACATCGGATTGAAACTGGTGCCATGTCAAATTAAAAATGAAGTCTCTTGGGGTTTATCTTACGTACTATTCGCTAACTTGGAGGTTGGAGAGTCTTCCTTTTTTTAAAAGGCAAGGTCATTTTATTTAAGGCGTATTCCTAGTTCTATGGAATTGCAATTCATTATTTCAGGAAAAGGACCAACAACAGTTGGTCCAATAAAAGAGATCATTCAAACCACTTTGTGTCTCTGTCACTTGGGACCAACTCGGTAACCCACACTCTATCAGGAAAAGGAATGGAAGCAGTTTCTTTGACCAAGGATTCTAAAACATCTTTCAAGGAGGCGAGTGTAGCCAGCTTAATCTTAGAGGCTGCCCTAGAAGAAATGTTTTTATATTTTGGGAGGTAAACTGACCAACTGTCTTGAGAAAATCCCTCCTAGACCATAGTGTGAGAGTTTCTTCTTGCCAGGAAGAAAGTTCCGAGGACACATTATAGTCCTTAGCCAGCCCACTGATCTAGGGCTAAGACTGAGGAGAAAGCACTCTCCATCTAGAATAGAGCATAAAGAAGAGATCCCAAGAATACAGTATTTATTTATTTTTGTTTTATTTCACTGATTTTTATCCCGCCCCTCCTGAAAACAGTATAGTTCAAGGATGGGAAATCACCTGCCTGTAAGCCCCCCTGGGCAGGGACGCTCTCTATTTTCAACAGTTGTAAAGTGCCAGGTACATTGCTGGTGCTATATAAATACCTACTAATAACCTTTTGTTACATGACCTCTTACTTTATGTTTTTACATGAGTATTAATCCAAATCAAGCAGCTCTTAATGCAGATTAACTTGATTGTGTGAACACTTTAGTCTAAATTAGTGACCCTGGATTCAAAATTGAAACCAGGTTCTGGAAACCTAATTTTTGAGGATTTATTTTAATGCAGAGTAAGCTCAGTGCGAATTAGTGATCATGTGAACAGTTCATCCGGACTGAGTTCCAGGTGCCATAGAGTGCTACAGATAGGCACGTCTCCCTTCTAGCCGTCCGCTCCGTATCTCTATAGTATCCCACGTTTTTTCAAGCAGTCTCTGCTTGGCCAGCACCAAGGTGAAGACTCCTCCATTTTGCAAGGTGACTTCTGTATCTGTTGCTGTCACTATTCTCCCAGAAATCAGAGCAGAAGAGGACAATGAAATCTGGTTGCACTGCACCCTGGGATTTCACAGTCTTCTTTGTGACTCCTAATCTGGATTGACCTGCTCACACTGCAAATCAGGATTAATTCTTATTCCTGCTTAAAATTGATTGTGTAAACAGTTACTCCTGAATAATAACCCTGAATTAATGGACCTGGATTAAAAACTAATTTGGATTAACTGTGATTGTGTAAAAACAGCCACTAAATTATTAATCTAACTTCTGGAAACAACCCCTACCCATGGTGGGTTCTCTCTTTCCTCTGAGTGCATGTCTCAGCCCCTCTAAGTTTGTGCTGTCCTCGTCTTCCCTTCCTCCTGAACACATTCCTTTTAGCCTCTCTGTCCTCTTTCCCCTGCTCTCCAAGCACCCCCTCAGTCTCTAGCCAATAAGCATTCACTAAATTCAAAAGTGGTCTGCATAGAGAGAGAAGTTTTCCATCCCTGTCATAGCTCCTTTTCCCTAGTAAGGAAATATGCCCTAAGGACAAACTACTCTTATTTTGAGAGTTGAGGAACGCTAATATTTACATTTTTATCCCATCCTATTCCAGAGGCTGAGGGCAGGTTGCAATACATAAAATAATTTTAAAATACACAAAAACCAATTTAAATCCTTTACCCCAAATCCTGTCCCTTCCTGCCAAATACTAGGCTAAATAGAAAAGTTTTACATTGCTTCTGGAAGATGATCGGGGGCAGGTTTAGACAAACCTCATGGGGAGGCGTGCCCCTTTTAGCCAATAAAGTGGGAGACAATCTAGAAAACGCAACTGGATCCTGCTGTGACAGGACAGCCTTGGGCTACAGAGTTTGTTAGGATTGGGATGCCAATGAGCCACACCAGTCCAACTAGTTGCCGTCACCACCAAGACAGGTTTATTTACAGTACAAAAGTCCAAACATAGTAAAATTCCAATATGCAATCCATTCTTCCTCTGCAGTACTTTCACCCAACACAGACTGACTCTCCAGTAGAGCCTCTGCGTTTTATATCCCCAGGAGGGGTGTGGCCTGGTCAGGCAGCTCATGCCCTTAAAGGGACAGTCACTCCCAGACCTCACCAGGGTTTATCTAGGACCTAGTTCTGCAGCCGCTTGGGGCCAACTGTCACACCTACCCTTGAAATACTTTCATTTTTTCCCCTTTCTGCCTATGGTGTCTCAAATACAGTAAGTATTTTGCTACTGTCCACTTTGCCAGTGCGATAAATTGATATGGCTTTAACTCAGAATAAAGTTTTCTCTCTCCTTGCTAGAATGATAATATCCTCAAGTTGATACCTTAGTGTGAGCACAAACTGTTTCCCTTTGGCAACCCAAAAAGGATTAGGAAGGAAACCCAGAGGACAGAACATGGACATATCAAAGCATAAGTAATGAGGACACTAGGACACAATAATCCTCTTATCAGCAAAGAGGAAGCCTGCAGGACATAGCGTACTTTTTTCTTTTGCGATGAAAGATTAGGAGGAAGATGCAGCAGTTTAGAACGAATTTATGGCTTCTAGAACTCAAGGCTTCAGTTCCTAATACAATGTCCCTGGGCAGAGATAAATTTTCATGTAAACTACACAATGATTTTTATGTCTGTGCCATGATTTCTTCTTTAAGGCCTACTTACGTTCTAGTTCAGCCAGATATGCTAATCCATCATGCTATGGAATTACATATAAATTCAAATAAATAAATAATACCTGCCCCTGCATGACCCCATCTTTCTTGATTTCTGGTTAACATGTCCTTTTAAAAATATGTACTTGAAAAGCACTCTCTAGACCTACCAAAACTACCTCCTAGGGAGAGAGGCACCGTGTAGAATATCAGACGTTGGCATTTATTATAATTGGGTTTATCACTTGGTATATGACTTCTGCTACATAGTATATTTGATTGATTGATTGNGAGGACAGAACATGGACATATCAAAGCATAAGTAATGAGGACACTAGGACACAATAATCCTCTTATCAGCAAAGAGGAAGCCTGCAGGACATAGCGTACTTTTTTCTTTTGCAATGAAAGATTAGGAGGAAGATGCAGCAGTTTAGAACGAATTTATGGCTTCTAGAACTCAAGGCTTCAGTTCCTAATACAATGTCCCTGGGCAGAGATAAATTTTCATGTAAACTACACAATGATTTTTATGTCTGTGCCATGATTTCTTCTTTAAGGCCTACTTACGTTCTAGTTCAGCCAGATATGCTAATCCATCATGCTATGGAATTACATATAAATTCAAATAAATAAATAATACCTGCCCCTGCATGACCCCATCTTTCTTGATTTCTGGTTAACATGTCCTTTTAAAAATATGTACTTGAAAAGCACTCTCTAGACCTACCAAAACTACCTCCTAGGGAGAGAGGCACCGTGTAGAATATCAGACGTTGGCATTTATTATAATTGGGTTTATCACTTGGTATATGACTTCTGCTACATAGTATATTTGATTGATTGATTGATTGATTATAGTTCGGCTATTTGCCATTCACTTTACAAAATCAACATATAAAATCAACATACAATACGAACAATGTATTCTTAAACAACCAAATTAAAATTATATACAATAATCTGTAGCACATCACATGTTACTTTTCCAGTATCCACCCCTCCCCACCATTTTGAGGTCTCACACAGCAACAATAAGATTGCTCTCCCATAGTTTCATAAACACAAATTACATCACCGATTAGCATTTTGATTCCTCCTTAACATTTCTGCTTTATCTGCAAAAATTGCCAAATTTTTAATAATGGCAGATTCACTCTGGGACAATAACCATATTAGTTTCTACTGCTGGGAAAAAGCTTGTCAAGACCAGAGCTTAGGAGGGAGAAATCTCATTCTAAGGTCCTCTACCCGTGAACAGTCCAAAACATAATGGACAGTCTCTTCTAGTACCCCCAATCTGCAAGGGCAGGTTCTGTCGTCTTTAGGAGTACCATTCCTCCTACCCTCTACCATTGAATTTGGCATCTGCTCCAACCGAAATCTACTGAGCACGTTTAGCAAATTTGTATCCATTTTGACCTTTGGACTCCTATTTCTCCCTTCCATAATAGATAATTCAGAGCCACCCAAGACCCACGGACTGAAGCGATAACATTCTGCCATGAGATGTCCATAAAATGTTGTGTCATTAATTCTTGATCTAACAATAACCCATCCCTATTGTAAGAAGTGAAGATTTTATATATCTTAGCTTGGAGGTCTGATAAGTATGATCTCTTAAATTATCTTCGATAAGACACATCTTTATAAGATGCGAAGGGGGGGCTGCCAAAATGCTAATCCAATATTTGATCATTCTATTGCATATAATAATTTTTAAGTTCAGAAGACCAGTTTCAAGCCTCAGAAAGGCCACAGGCAATGAAGAGGTTAAACCAAGAAGGGATCTAATTAATTTGTTTTGGGAAATATTTACCTTATCAGTTACAGCAAATCCCCATACCTCAGAGCCATATAACAATTGTGCTATTACCTTAGCAAAAAAAATATAAACCATATCTGTCATGGACTTCTTAGGATATTTATTATCAAACTTCATGACAGCCGCTGTTGTTTGATGTGCTTTAATCTTAGCTGCCTGACAGTGTTCTTTCCAACAGAGGGAAGAGACTTGGCTTGAATTTGAATTTAATCTCCATTTTGGTTTTTTCCACACCTGCAGGACCCAGGTGAAATGCTACTCGCATGGGCAAACAGGATGTATAGGTGAACCTGAGATTTAATTCCATCTCTCTAAATTATTTAGAAATTGTTTCCTCAATTGCACTTTTGTTTCTCAGCAATGAGTCATATATACTAATGAACTTATCGAAATGTCTTGCCCAGATTTCCATCCGCCACACATACTGCATACGCCTGCGGGACTGCTCATGTTTGCTGACGATGTCTTGCTAATGGCAAGGACACTAATAGGGCTCCAAAGGGCACTGACTAAATTTGGTGAGCTTTGCAAAAAGAATAACTTGATTATTAATTATAATAAAACTAAAATTACTTTTTGGGGAAAGATGAGATGATACCCCTGGTGTATCGATAATAATAGACTGGAAATAGTAGGGGAATATGTGTATTTGGGTCTTTTGTTAAACTCTTCAATCATGCCTTAATATTAAACATTTTTATATGGCAAGCAGAGATAAGGGTTTGGGATACGGATTTTTAAACTTGTCTTACTTTGGTCTCTTTATGATTCTGTGTTGTAACCCTCCCTGAGCTCACAGGATAATAAATGTAAATTAATTAATTAATTATTTTAAAATACCATAAATGCCAAACAGCAACAAAAAGTGGAAAATCACCCAATAAACCAGCTATAAGGCCTCAATCCAACAAATACTCATGTGCTAACTAGAAGGTTTTTTTAAAAACAAAACAAAAACAAAACAGTATTCAGGGACTAAATCAAGTGAAATAAAAAACAAACTTGCATCTGCTCAGTACTCTCAGTTATTATTATTATTATTATTATTATTAAACATTTATAAAGCGCCAGTTGCAAAACCTGGCGCTGTACAGAACATACAATCAGACGCGGTCCCTGCCTGTGGCTTACAATTGAATGCATCCTCTGTTTTGTTGTTGTGTTTTGACAGCAAGATATCAATTTATTCGCCCTCCTGCTAGCAGATCATTATGATTGTATAGGTATTGATAAAAACAGATTCGTAAACGCATTTAGAAGTTTGCAGCACGGCAAGCGTAGAACAACAGACAAAGGGCATAATTCTCCAT